>OW387802.2:6257471-6264971 GCA_936446665.2 Synanthedon andrenaeformis
TTTTTGTGTAGAATTGTAGATACATAAGTAGGTACTAAAATTACTTGAACGTTTATTATTAATATGATTATGTTTTTCTCTTAAATTACATTATTAATTAATGCGAACGAATAATGGTTGGTAACGTATTACGATTTAATTTTAGTACATTAGTTAGTTAGTTAGTACAATATATGATTCGCTACGGGTCAAATCTGTCCAATTACAAACAAACGTACGAAAAACGTCTCACTCAATTATAAAATATTTAGGTACCTACATTATTTTATTAGTGTAGATAGATGACAGCAAACTGTAGTCAATAGCAATTTATAGCAAATAGGTACTCATATTTCAATCTCAATCTCAATCTCAATCTCGGCAACATTTAACGAATGTGCTATTTTTCAGATCGAGGAGAACGCACAAGTACCTATATGGTATGTACCTACCTACCTACCTACCTACCTACCTACCTACATTACATATTTTTATTTTACCTAACAAAACTCTAGTAAAGTGGTTCTGGTTATACGTAGATAAGATATATATATTATATTATATTATATTATATTACATTACATACACACGAGCAAAAGCAAGCGAGGGGGCCGCCAATTGTCAACTTAGATAACTGACGACGCGAGCTCACCCTCTCACTCACTCCCACTCACTCTCCACTAAACTCACTCACTCGCTCGCTCACACTCCCACTAACTCACTCTCACTTCCACTCGCTCACTTACTCCAACTCTCCACAATCCATCCACTCACTCACTCACTCACTCACTTCCACTCACTCACACACTTTTTTTTTTTTAATTTCTACTCACCTCTCACTTGCAAAAACCTACGTTGACACCCACAAGGATATTTATTTGCTTTTTGTATTGAACTCCACTGTGGATTTTGCTTTTAGGACGTTACTACTATACTCCGTACGCTGTAGCATGGTGCGTATGACAGTTACGACTAGTTTCGTTTCACTCTTGAAAGTTGCCGCGATTTACAATAAATTATGACTCAGTATTTCAGCTGCACCACATTCGTAATATATATATTAAAAATCATTAATAATTGTAGTAGTAAATTAAATTAAACCCAACCAGAATGTTCTAGTCTACAAATATAATCAAATTGAAAGAAAAATTAAGCAGTGTTATGCGTATAACGTAACGCCAAAGATGTATTTAGTGATGAGATGTACTGCCACGATGGATAGTCGATATTTTTTTATAATAAAAAACGTATATTGTGTGGTTGGCGTTTAGCCACGTTTCATCTAAAAAGACATCTTTGCTCCAATCACCTATGTTTTTGGCCTTCCTTAAAAATGTACATCTTGCTAGGGCAATATCAGTCCTTTCCATAATAATCTTCCTTTTGTTAACTTTTTTGCAAACAAAGCCAATATATTTTATAACTTGCCGCAACGAAGTAATACCTCCTTTGAACAAGTCAGCTTCTTTCAATGATTTTAGAAGCTTAAGCAATGTGGGTAGCTAGCTCCATTCTTCCTTCTATAATAATCATAAATATGATTTCTAATAGCATCTTTATCAAAATCATCTAAATCTGTGATTGGCTTCACCTTGGTCCGCTTTTTGTTCGGTGACGATAATTTATTTTCAGACATCCCTCCTTCTTGGCCAATTTTCTCACGTTTTATACGCGAAACAGTATTGCGACCAATATCAATAGCTTCGGCTACTCGTTCTACAACTCGATTCAGTGGTAACAACGGTTCCATTATTTTGTTGTTCTCTTTCAAAGTAGTCTCGAAGGCGAACAACAAGCTCCCCGGCCTGACTACCCAAAACGGTTTTTTTCGTATGCCCTAGGCACGGTAATAACCACAAATAGAACAACAAACTCAACAAACTTTAACAAATAAAACAACAAATTCAACCAACTATAACAATTTAACGAAAATGAAAACAAACAATGAAATGGAAATACGTGTCACATACAAGGTAAGGCGCTAGCACTCGTACTGACAGCATTATTGCACGGGTAAACAAAATGGCCGCCGCGCCGATGCGCCATAGAGCAAAAATGTTGTCACGAAAAAATGAAATACCAAAAATTTTTGAATTATTTAATTAATTCAAAATTTTATATTCAAATAATTTTCTTTTTAAAATAATTTTCATAACAATAATAAAGAGAACGAGATTTATGCTACGAGTATCGTTATCGATAAACATGATTAGCATAACGTCACATCTCTAGTCACGTAGTACTGACACATGTCAAGGTCATAATGACAACTGTCACCTGCACCATGCTACAGCGTACGGAGTATAGTAGGGTGGTTTTTTTTTTTTAATTTTTATTTTTTTTTACTCTCGCCCTCTCACTCGCACTCTACTCGCACCTACCCACCTGCGGCACACCCACAAGGAAATTTATTTGCCTTGCACTGTTGATTTTTTCTTTTAGGACGTTCTACTCGTGGGGTATTTTTTTAATTTTTTTTTTTTTACTCTCGCCCTCACTCGCACACTACTTGCACCCACCCACACCCACCCACCTGCGGCACCCACAAGGAAATTTATTTGCCTTGCACTGTTGATTTTTTCTTTTAGGACGTTCTACTCGTGGGGTATTTTTTAATTTTTTTTTTTTTTTTTTTAAATTTTTTTTTTTACTCGCCCTCTCACTCGCACACTACTTGCACCCACCCACACCCACCCACCTGCGGCACCCACAAAGAAATTTATTTGCCTTGCACTGTTGATTTTTTTCTTTTAGGACGTTCTACTCGTGGGGTATTTTTTAAAAAATTTTTTTTTTAATTTTTTTTTTTACTCTCGCCCTCTCACTCGCACACTACTTGCACCCACACCCACCCACCCACCTGCGGCACCCACAAGGAAATTTATTTGCCTTGCACTGTTGATTTTTTCTTTTAGGACGTTCTACTCGTGGGGTATTTTTTTAAAATTTTTTTTTTTTTTAAATTTTTTTTTCTACTCGCCCTCTCACTCGCACACTACTTGCACCCACCCACCCACACCCACCCACCTGCGGCACCCACGAGGAAATTTATTTGCCTTGCACTGTTGATTTTTTTTCTTTTAGGACGTTCTACTCGTGGGGTATTTTTTTAATTTTTTTTTTTTTTACTCTCGCCCTCACTCGCACACTACTTGCACCCACCCACACCCACCCACCTGCGGCACCCACAAGGAAATTTATTTGCCTTGCACTGTTGATTTTTTCTTTTAGGACGTTCTACTCGTGGGGTATTTTTTAAATTTTTTTTTTTTTTTAAATTTTTTTTTTTACTCGCCCTCTCACTCGCACACTACTTGCACCCACCCACACCCACCCACCTGCGGCACCCACAAGGAAATTTATTTGCCTTGCACTGTTGATTTTTTTCTTTTAGGACGTTCTACTCGTGGGGTATTTTTTAAAAATTTTTTTTTTAATTTTTTTTTTTACTCGCCCTCTCACTCGCACACTACTTGCACCCACCCACACCCACCCACCTGCGGCACCCACAAGGAAATTTATTTGCCTTGCACTGTTGATTTTTTTTCTTTTAGGACGTTCTACTCGTGGGGTATTTTTTTAATTATTTTTTTTTTTTTAATTATTTTTTTTTTTTACTCGCCCTCTCACTCGCACACTACTTGCACCCACCCACACCCACCCACCTGCGGCACCCACAAGGAAATTTATTTGCCTTGCACTGTTGATTTTTTCTTTTAGGACGTTCTACTCTTGGGGTATTTTTTTAATTATTTTCTTTTTTTAATTTTTTTTTTTTTTTACTCGCCCTCTCACTCGCACACTACTTGCACCCACACCCACCCACCTGCGGCACCCACAAGGAAATTTATTTGCCTTGCACTGTTGATTTTTTTCTTTTAGGACGTTCTACTCGTGGGGTATTTTTTTAATTATTTTTTTTACTCTCGCCCTCTCACTCGCACACTACTTGCACCCACCCACACCCACCCACCTGCGGCACCCACAAGGAAATTTATTTGCTTTGCACTGTGGATTTTGCTTTCAGGACGTGTTTTAGTTAAATGTCCTCGTGCGGTTGGACATTTTTTTTTATTTTTTTTTCTTCTTCTTCACACCTATGCCATCAAAGCGCTCAGTTTTTAAATGTTTTATGCTCAGTACGCTGCAACCGTATATATGTTTTCGGAAGCTGAAATCGAAGGCGCTAAAAATTCATTATAAACTCGGTTCTCAAACGAAAAAAAAAAATGTATACGAAACACTATCTGTTCCGTTCCGAACGAAAACTGCTTTGTTTTCGGGGCTGAGTCGTATTCGGTGTTCGTGTTATTGAAATTTGTCGTCGCGACGCTGCAGTGCGCGACGGCGGAGAGCGCGTTCGCGTTTTTCATCTTTCGAAAACACAACTTATGGTATAGTTTGTCCGTTTAATGTTCGCACTACTGTTACTTGTAATAACAGAGAACGAACCCTCAAAAGATTACACTTTTGAGTTTATCGGATATATTTCCACACGTCGTTGTGGTGGTCTATTATTTAGCACAGAGAGGTTTCTTTTGATACTCTCTGTCACCGGGCGTGTTTCGTTTTTGTGTATTACGATTTTCGAGACTGTTTTACAATAATCATCTGTGTTCCACGCACAAATGTTATGTGAAAAGTGTCCGTCGCGAACGTTCGTATCGAGAGCGCGATTGTGTGCTGCCAGCCAGCAGCGCACGCATTGTCTCTTAGTAAAAATTCGCACGAGAATACACACAGGTATATTTGTATCTGTATGTCTCCTCTGCGTCGTAGTATCTTGGAGCCGTCGTATTATAATAAATACGATGGAGCCTTATCGAAGAACTCGTCGATCTCGCGCATATTGCGCCCGAGATTCGACGGTGTTGCTAGATATGGTGGTAGCTCCCTGGTTGATCCTGCCAGTAGTTATATGCTTGTCTCAAAGATTAAGCCATGCATGTCTCAGTGCAAGCCGTATTAAGGCGAAACCGCGAATGGCTCAATATATCAGTTTTGGTTCCTTAGATCTTACTTCGGTTACTTGGATAACTGTGGTAATTCTAGAGCTAATACATGCAATCAGAACTCTGACCAGTGATGGGATGAGCGCTTTTATTAGATCAAAACCAATCGGCGGAGAGCCTCGCGTTCGAAGTCGTTAATTTTGATGAATCTGGATAACTTTTGCCGATCGCACGGTCCAGCACCGGCGACGCATCTTTCAAATGTCTGCCTTATCAACTTTCGATGGTAGTTTCTGCGACTACCATGGTTGTCACGGGTAACGGGGAATCAGGGTTCGATTCCGGAGAGGGAGCCTGAGAAACGGCTACCACATCCAAGGAAGGCAGCAGGCGCGCAAATTACCCACTCCCGGCACGGGGAGGTAGTGACGAAAAATAACGATACGGGACTCTTACGAGGCCTCGTAATCGGAATGAGTACACTTTAAATATTTTAACGAGGAACAATTGGAGGGCAAGTCTGGTGCCAGCAGCCGCGGTAATTCCAGCTCCAATAGCGTATACTAAAATTGTTGCGGTTAAAAAGCTCGTAGTTGCATTTGTGCTGCGCGCTGTCGGTGCATCGCATCCGCGGTGATACTGACACGTTTGCGGAGCATATCGTCGGTGAGCCGCGGCGGTAAAACGTCCGGTTCAATATAACAAATCCTATCGCGGTGCTCTTCAGTGAGTGTCGAGATGGGCCGACAATTTTACTTTGAACAAATTAGAGTGCTCAAAGCGGGCTCAAAAAGCTGCTTGAATATTTCGTGCATGGAATAATAGAATATGATCTCGGTTCTATTTTGTTGGTTTTCAGAACTCCGAGGTAATGATTAATAGGGATAACTGGGGGCATTCGTATTGCGACGTTAGAGGTGAAATTCTTGGATCGTCGCAAGACGAACAACAGCGAAAGCATTTGCCAAAGGTGTTTTCATCAATCAAGAACGAAAGTTAGAGGTTCGAAGGCGATTAGATACCGCCCTAGTTCTAACCGTAAATATGTCATCTAGCGATCCGCCGACGTTACTACAATGGCTCGGCGGGCAGCTTCCGGGAAACCAAAGATTTTGGACTCCGGGGGGAGTATGGTTGCAAAGCTGAAACTTAAAGGAATTGACGGAAGGGCACCACCAGGAGTGGAGCCTGCGGCTTAATTTGACTCAACACGGGAAATCTCACCAGGCCCGGACACCGGAAGGATTGACAGATTAACAGCTCTTTCTTGATTCGGTGGGTGGTGGTGCATGGCCGTTCTTAGTTGGTGGAGCGATTTGTCTGGTTAATTCCGGTAACGAACGAGACTCTAGCCTGCTAAATAGGCGTAGCGATTTAGGTGTGCGCGGCACTCGTGTCGCGCTACTCACTCGTTGCGTATTCAAATTCTTCTTAGAGGGACCGGCGGCTTCGAGCCGCACGAGATTGAGCAATAACAGGTCTGTGATGCCCTTAGATGTCCTGGGCCGCACGCGCGCTACACTGAAGGAATCAGCATGTTCTCCCTGGCCTAGAGGCCCGGGCAACCCGTTGAAACTCCTTCGTGCTGGGGATTGGGGTTTGCAATTGTCCCCCATAAACGAGGAATTCCTAGTAAGCGCGAGTCATAAGCTCGCGTTGATTACGTCCCTGCCCTTTGTACACACCGCCCGTCGCTACTACCGATTGAATGATTTAGTGAGGTCTTCGGACCGACACGCGGTGGCTTCACGGCCGTCGGCGTCGTTGGGAAGTTGACCAAACTTGATCATTTAGAGGAAGTAAAAGTCGTAACAAGGTTTCCGTAGGGGAACCTGCGGAAGGATCATTAACGTGTCTTGTTGTTTGTGGTTTCTTCGTATACACACACACACAGCAAACATATTAATAAATATTGTAAAAAGGGCGTTGAGAATGGTGAAAATCCGCACCGTTCGAGTCTCGTGTGTGTGTAAAAACACATTAGAGGGCGCGGTATACATTTTTTTAATAAAATTTTTGTTTTATTTATTGTATCCTCCTCCATTTTTAATAAAAACATTACCCTGGACGGTGGATCACTTGGCTCGCGGGTCGATGAAGAACGCAGTTAACTGCGCGTCATAGTGTGAACTGCAGGACACATTTGAACATCGACATTTCGAACGCACATTGCGGTCCGTGGAGACACATCCAGGACCACTCCTGTCTGAGGGCCGGCTGCATAAAAACAATTGCCACATTGCGTTTGCACGCAGAGTGACGGTTCGAATTTTCTTCGTCCGTTTAAATATTTTTATTTAAGAGTGCGTCTGTTTTGTGTGCGGGGTAAAACTCGCATACACCATTAGAAGAAACGCCTACGACTCTTCGCGTTAATTCGAGATGAGCGTGCGCGTTTTAATGGTATACACAGACTCACGAATAAAAAATGTGTAGGCGGACTCGACGTCCGAAGAAGCGGCGTGTGTGTGTGTGCTTTTAGTGTCGTGCACACTCCGTTAACGGATATCGTGTCTGCCTCGAAATTTTATAATGTTGGCCTCAGATCAGGGAGGATCACCCGCCGAAT
>OW387802.2:6269971-6277471 GCA_936446665.2 Synanthedon andrenaeformis
GAGCCGAACCAAACATTGATAAAAACAAAAAAAAGTAATCATGTGAGACGATCTTTACATTTAACGAAATTCTACTTACTTTAACTTTACTAATATTATAAGGAGGAAAGATTTGATTTATATATAAAGGAAAATTAAATTAATGTATTTAGAATGTATTTAAATGTGAAGTAAGATTTTGATTTTTAATGTGACACGTATTAAAATGATGTATTTTTTTTATAAGAAGTTAATTTTTGTGTTTAATTATGTAAAATATTATTATAAAATTTAAAAAAGATATAAAATGGTATACTTATTTGAGGAAATTTTGAAATAATATCACAGCAAGGATCGATTTTTCTTCTTAAAAAGCGCCCTCTGCCGCATTAGTGTCGAACTACAAGTAATCATGTCAAAGATTATACCTACAACGGAAACAATTTATTTATTTTTGCAGAGCGCCCTCTGCCGTATTAGAATTGAACTACAACTACAACTACAAATCCTGTCAAAGATCAAGCAAAGAATTTTATTCTGCAGTTATTATTGACCTACATACATATATTAGATAGAATTAGAAATGTATTATTTTTTGTGTAGAATTGTAGATACATAAGTAGGTACTAAAATTACTTGAACGTTTATTATTAATATGATTATGTTTTTCTCTTAAATTACATTATTAATTAATGCGAACGAATAATGGTTGGTAACGTATTACGATTTAATTTTAGTACATTAGTTAGTTAGTTAGTACAATATATGATTCGCTACGGGTCAAATCTGTCCAATTACAAACAAACGTACGAAAAACGTCTCACTCAATTATAAAATATTTAGGTACCTACATTATTTTATTAGTGTAGATAGATGACAGCAAACTGTAGTCAATAGCAATTTATAGCAAATAGGTACTCATATTTCAATCTCAATCTCAATCTCAATCTCGGCAACATTTAACGAATGTGCTATTTTTCAGATCGAGGAGAACGCACAAGTACCTATATGGTATGTACCTACCTACCTACCTACCTACCTACCTACCTACCTAATTACATATTTTTATTTTACCTAACAAAACTCTAGTAAAGTGGTTCTGGTTATACGTAGATAAGATATATATATTATATTATATTATATTATATTACATTACATACACACGAGCAAAAGCAAGCGAGGGGGCCGCCAATTGTCAACTTAGATAACTGACGACGCGAGCTCACCCTCTCACTCACTCCCACTCACTCTCCACTAAACTCACTCACTCGCTCGCTCACACTCCCACTAACTCACTCTCACTTCCACTCGCTCACTTACTCCAACTCTCCACAATCCATCCACTCACTCACTCACTCACTCACTTCCACTCACTCACACACTTTTTTTTTTTTAATTTCTACTCACCTCTCACTTGCAAAAACCTACGTTGACACCCACAAGGATATTTATTTGCTTTTTGTATTGAACTCCACTGTGGATTTTGCTTTTAGGACGTTACTACTATACTCCGTACGCTGTAGCATGGTGCGTATGACAGTTACGACTAGTTTCGTTTCACTCTTGAAAGTTGCCGCGATTTACAATAAATTATGACTCAGTATTTCAGCTGCACCACATTCGTAATATATATATTAAAAATCATTAATAATTGTAGTAGTAAATTAAATTAAACCCAACCAGAATGTTCTAGTCTACAAATATAATCAAATTGAAAGAAAAATTAAGCAGTGTTATGCGTATAACGTAACGCCAAAGATGTATTTAGTGATGAGATGTACTGCCACGATGGATAGTCGATATTTTTTTATAATAAAAAACGTATATTGTGTGGTTGGCGTTTAGCCACGTTTCATCTAAAAAGACATCTTTGCTCCAATCACCTATGTTTTTGGCCTTCCTTAAAAATGTACATCTTGCTAGGGCAATATCAGTCCTTTCCATAATAATCTTCCTTTTGTTAACTTTTTTGCAAACAAAGCCAATATATTTTATAACTTGCCGCAACGAAGTAATACCTCCTTTGAACAAGTCAGCTTCTTTCAATGATTTTAGAAGCTTAAGCAATGTGGGTAGCTAGCTCCATTCTTCCTTCTATAATAATCATAAATATGATTTCTAATAGCATCTTTATCAAAATCATCTAAATCTGTGATTGGCTTCACCTTGGTCCGCTTTTTGTTCGGTGACGATAATTTATTTTCAGACATCCCTCCTTCTTGGCCAATTTTCTCACGTTTTATACGCGAAACAGTATTGCGACCAATATCAATAGCTTCGGCTACTCGTTCTACAACTCGATTCAGTGGTAACAACGGTTCCATTATTTTGTTGTTCTCTTTCAAAGTAGTCTCGAAGGCGAACAACAAGCTCCCCGGCCTGACTACCCAAAACGGTTTTTTTCGTATGCCCTAGGCACGGTAATAACCACAAATAGAACAACAAACTCAACAAACTTTAACAAATAAAACAACAAATTCAACCAACTATAACAATTTAACGAAAATGAAAACAAACAATGAAATGGAAATACGTGTCACATACAAGGTAAGGCGCTAGCACTCGTACTGACAGCATTATTGCACGGGTAAACAAAATGGCCGCCGCGCCGATGCGCCATAGAGCAAAAATGTTGTCACGAAAAAATGAAATACCAAAAATTTTTGAATTATTTAATTAATTCAAAATTTTATATTCAAATAATTTTCTTTTTAAAATAATTTTCATAACAATAATAAAGAGAACGAGATTTATGCTACGAGTATCGTTATCGATAAACATGATTAGCATAACGTCACATCTCTAGTCACGTAGTACTGACACATGTCAAGGTCATAATGACAACTGTCACCTGCACCATGCTACAGCGTACGGAGTATAGTAGGGTGGTTTTTTTTTTTTAATTTTTATTTTTTTTTACTCTCGCCCTCTCACTCGCACTCTACTCGCACCTACCCACCTGCGGCACACCCACAAGGAAATTTATTTGCCTTGCACTGTTGATTTTTTCTTTTAGGACGTTCTACTCGTGGGGTATTTTTTTAATTTTTTTTTTTTTACTCTCGCCCTCACTCGCACACTACTTGCACCCACCCACACCCACCCACCTGCGGCACCCACAAGGAAATTTATTTGCCTTGCACTGTTGATTTTTTCTTTTAGGACGTTCTACTCGTGGGGTATTTTTTAATTTTTTTTTTTTTTTTTTTAAATTTTTTTTTTTACTCGCCCTCTCACTCGCACACTACTTGCACCCACCCACACCCACCCACCTGCGGCACCCACAAAGAAATTTATTTGCCTTGCACTGTTGATTTTTTTCTTTTAGGACGTTCTACTCGTGGGGTATTTTTTAAAAAATTTTTTTTTTAATTTTTTTTTTTACTCTCGCCCTCTCACTCGCACACTACTTGCACCCACACCCACCCACCCACCTGCGGCACCCACAAGGAAATTTATTTGCCTTGCACTGTTGATTTTTTCTTTTAGGACGTTCTACTCGTGGGGTATTTTTTTAAAATTTTTTTTTTTTTTAAATTTTTTTTTCTACTCGCCCTCTCACTCGCACACTACTTGCACCCACCCACCCACACCCACCCACCTGCGGCACCCACGAGGAAATTTATTTGCCTTGCACTGTTGATTTTTTTTCTTTTAGGACGTTCTACTCGTGGGGTATTTTTTTAATTTTTTTTTTTTTTACTCTCGCCCTCACTCGCACACTACTTGCACCCACCCACACCCACCCACCTGCGGCACCCACAAGGAAATTTATTTGCCTTGCACTGTTGATTTTTTCTTTTAGGACGTTCTACTCGTGGGGTATTTTTTAAATTTTTTTTTTTTTTTAAATTTTTTTTTTTACTCGCCCTCTCACTCGCACACTACTTGCACCCACCCACACCCACCCACCTGCGGCACCCACAAAGAAATTTATTTGCCTTGCACTGTTGATTTTTTTCTTTTAGGACGTTCTACTCGTGGGGTATTTTTTAAAAAATTTTTTTTTTAATTTTTTTTTTTACTCTCGCCCTCTCACTCGCACACTACTTGCACCCACACCCACCCACCCACCTGCGGCACCCACAAGGAAATTTATTTGCCTTGCACTGTTGATTTTTTCTTTTAGGACGTTCTACTCGTGGGGTATTTTTTTAAAATTTTTTTTTTTTTTAAATTTTTTTTTCTACTCGCCCTCTCACTCGCACACTACTTGCACCCACCCACCCACACCCACCCACCTGCGGCACCCACGAGGAAATTTATTTGCCTTGCACTGTTGATTTTTTTTCTTTTAGGACGTTCTACTCGTGGGGTATTTTTTTAATTATTTTTTTTACTCTCGCCCTCTCACTCGCACACTACTTGCACCCACCCACACCCACCCACCTGCGGCACCCACAAGGAAATTTATTTGCTTTGCACTGTGGATTTTGCTTTCAGGACGTGTTTTAGTTAAATGTCCTCGTGCGGTTGGACATTTTTTTTTATTTTTTTTTCTTCTTCTTCACACCTATGCCATCAAAGCGCTCAGTTTTTAAATGTTTTATGCTCAGTACGCTGCAACCGTATATATGTTTTCGGAAGCTGAAATCGAAGGCGCTAAAAATTCATTATAAACTCGGTTCTCAAACGAAAAAAAAAAATGTATACGAAACACTATCTGTTCCGTTCCGAACGAAAACTGCTTTGTTTTCGGGGCTGAGTCGTATTCGGTGTTCGTGTTATTGAAATTTGTCGTCGCGACGCTGCAGTGCGCGACGGCGGAGAGCGCGTTCGCGTTTTTCATCTTTCGAAAACACAACTTATGGTATAGTTTGTCCGTTTAATGTTCGCACTACTGTTACTTGTAATAACAGAGAACGAACCCTCAAAAGATTACACTTTTGAGTTTATCGGATATATTTCCACACGTCGTTGTGGTGGTCTATTATTTAGCACAGAGAGGTTTCTTTTGATACTCTCTGTCACCGGGCGTGTTTCGTTTTTGTGTATTACGATTTTCGAGACTGTTTTACAATAATCATCTGTGTTCCACGCACAAATGTTATGTGAAAAGTGTCCGTCGCGAACGTTCGTATCGAGAGCGCGATTGTGTGCTGCCAGCCAGCAGCGCACGCATTGTCTCTTAGTAAAAATTCGCACGAGAATACACACAGGTATATTTGTATCTGTATGTCTCCTCTGCGTCGTAGTATCTTGGAGCCGTCGTATTATAATAAATACGATGGAGCCTTATCGAAGAACTCGTCGATCTCGCGCATATTGCGCCCGAGATTCGACGGTGTTGCTAGATATGGTGGTAGCTCCCTGGTTGATCCTGCCAGTAGTTATATGCTTGTCTCAAAGATTAAGCCATGCATGTCTCAGTGCAAGCCGTATTAAGGCGAAACCGCGAATGGCTCAATATATCAGTTTTGGTTCCTTAGATCTTACTTCGGTTACTTGGATAACTGTGGTAATTCTAGAGCTAATACATGCAATCAGAACTCTGACCAGTGATGGGATGAGCGCTTTTATTAGATCAAAACCAATCGGCGGAGAGCCTCGCGTTCGAAGTCGTTAATTTTGATGAATCTGGATAACTTTTGCCGATCGCACGGTCCAGCACCGGCGACGCATCTTTCAAATGTCTGCCTTATCAACTTTCGATGGTAGTTTCTGCGACTACCATGGTTGTCACGGGTAACGGGGAATCAGGGTTCGATTCCGGAGAGGGAGCCTGAGAAACGGCTACCACATCCAAGGAAGGCAGCAGGCGCGCAAATTACCCACTCCCGGCACGGGGAGGTAGTGACGAAAAATAACGATACGGGACTCTTACGAGGCCTCGTAATCGGAATGAGTACACTTTAAATATTTTAACGAGGAACAATTGGAGGGCAAGTCTGGTGCCAGCAGCCGCGGTAATTCCAGCTCCAATAGCGTATACTAAAATTGTTGCGGTTAAAAAGCTCGTAGTTGCATTTGTGCTGCGCGCTGTCGGTGCATCGCATCCGCGGTGATACTGACACGTTTGCGGAGCATATCGTCGGTGAGCCGCGGCGGTAAAACGTCCGGTTCAATATAACAAATCCTATCGCGGTGCTCTTCAGTGAGTGTCGAGATGGGCCGACAATTTTACTTTGAACAAATTAGAGTGCTCAAAGCGGGCTCAAAAAGCTGCTTGAATATTTCGTGCATGGAATAATAGAATATGATCTCGGTTCTATTTTGTTGGTTTTCAGAACTCCGAGGTAATGATTAATAGGGATAACTGGGGGCATTCGTATTGCGACGTTAGAGGTGAAATTCTTGGATCGTCGCAAGACGAACAACAGCGAAAGCATTTGCCAAAGGTGTTTTCATCAATCAAGAACGAAAGTTAGAGGTTCGAAGGCGATTAGATACCGCCCTAGTTCTAACCGTAAATATGTCATCTAGCGATCCGCCGACGTTACTACAATGGCTCGGCGGGCAGCTTCCGGGAAACCAAAGATTTTGGACTCCGGGGGGAGTATGGTTGCAAAGCTGAAACTTAAAGGAATTGACGGAAGGGCACCACCAGGAGTGGAGCCTGCGGCTTAATTTGACTCAACACGGGAAATCTCACCAGGCCCGGACACCGGAAGGATTGACAGATTAACAGCTCTTTCTTGATTCGGTGGGTGGTGGTGCATGGCCGTTCTTAGTTGGTGGAGCGATTTGTCTGGTTAATTCCGGTAACGAACGAGACTCTAGCCTGCTAAATAGGCGTAGCGATTTAGGTGTGCGCGGCACTCGTGTCGCGCTACTCACTCGTTGCGTATTCAAATTCTTCTTAGAGGGACCGGCGGCTTCGAGCCGCACGAGATTGAGCAATAACAGGTCTGTGATGCCCTTAGATGTCCTGGGCCGCACGCGCGCTACACTGAAGGAATCAGCATGTTCTCCCTGGCCTAGAGGCCCGGGCAACCCGTTGAAACTCCTTCGTGCTGGGGATTGGGGTTTGCAATTGTCCCCCATAAACGAGGAATTCCTAGTAAGCGCGAGTCATAAGCTCGCGTTGATTACGTCCCTGCCCTTTGTACACACCGCCCGTCGCTACTACCGATTGAATGATTTAGTGAGGTCTTCGGACCGACACGCGGTGGCTTCACGGCCGTCGGCGTCGTTGGGAAGTTGACCAAACTTGATCATTTAGAGGAAGTAAAAGTCGTAACAAGGTTTCCGTAGGGGAACCTGCGGAAGGATCATTAACGTGTCTTGTTGTTTGTGGTTTCTTCGTATACACACACACACAGCAAACATATTAATAAATATTGTAAAAAGGGCGTTGAGAATGGTGAAAATCCGCACCGTTCGAGTCTCGTGTGTGTGTAAAAACACATTAGAGCGCGCGGTATACATTTTTTTAATAAAATTTTTGTTTTATTTATTGTATCCTCCTCCATTTTTAATAAAAACATTACCCTGGACGGTGGATCACTTGGCTCGCGGGTCGATGAAGAACGCAGTTAACTGCGCGTCATAGTGTGAACTGCAGGACACATTTGAACATCG
>OW387802.2:6282471-6289971 GCA_936446665.2 Synanthedon andrenaeformis
CTTTTCAAATAATTCTATCTTTTTTTTTCTTTTCTTTTATTGGAGTTTTTAACTCCTTAAGAATCGATTTGAGTAAAATCAAAATTGTCACAGGGAAAATGCGTTTTTTACGTTCTATTTTCGAATATTTTAAAATATATCTGAAGTTCACTGAAATTAGAGTATTTTATTTTTTATTAATAAAAAAAATGAATAGTCACGTGACCTTAAAAAGTCTTTTTTTTTTTTCAGCAAACTTTTTGGGTTTTTTTTTTTAAGTAATAAGTAACGTACAACAAAATACTCGGTGGTCCATTCGATATTTTCCATCGTAGTTGTTGCTTCAACTGTTTTTTTTTCTAAAAAAAAAAAAAAAGAAAAGAAAAAAGCGCCCTCTACCGTATTCGAGTAGAACTACAACTACAAATTGCATTATTGAGCCGAACCAAACATTGATAAAAACAAAAAAAAGTAATCATGTGAGACGATCTTTACATTTAACGAAATTCTACTTACTTTAACTTTACTAATATTATAAGGAGGAAAGATTTGATTTATATATAAAGGAAAATTAAATTAATGTATTTAGAATGTATTTAAATGTGAAGTAAGATTTTGATTTTTAATGTGACACGTATTAAAATGATGTATTTTTTTTATAAGAAGTTAATTTTTGTGTTTAATTATGTAAAATATTATTATAAAATTTAAAAAAGATATAAAATGGTATACTTATTTGAGGAAATTTTGAAATAATATCACAGCAAGGATCGATTTTTCTTCTTAAAAAGCGCCCTCTGCCGCATTAGTGTCGAACTACAAGTAATCATGTCAAAGATTATACCTACAACGGAAACAATTTATTTATTTTTGCAGAGCGCCCTCTGCCGTATTAGAATTGAACTACAACTACAACTACAAATCCTGTCAAAGATCAAGCAAAGAATTTTATTCTGCAGTTATTATTGACCTACATACATATATTAGATAGAATTAGAAATGTATTATTTTTTGTGTAGAATTGTAGATACATAAGTAGGTACTAAAATTACTTGAACGTTTATTATTAATATGATTATGTTTTTCTCTTAAATTACATTATTAATTAATGCGAACGAATAATGGTTGGTAACGTATTACGATTTAATTTTAGTACATTAGTTAGTTAGTTAGTACAATATATGATTCGCTACGGGTCAAATCTGTCCAATTACAAACAAACGTACGAAAAACGTCTCACTCAATTATAAAATATTTAGGTACCTACATTATTTTATTAGTGTAGATAGATGACAGCAAACTGTAGTCAATAGCAATTTATAGCAAATAGGTACTCATATTTCAATCTCAATCTCAATCTCAATCTCGGCAACATTTAACGAATGTGCTATTTTTCAGATCGAGGAGAACGCACAAGTACCTATATGGTATGTACCTACCTACCTACCTACCTACCTACCTACCTACCTACCTAATTACATATTTTTATTTTACCTAACAAAACTCTAGTAAAGTGGTTCTGGTTATACGTAGATAAGATATATATATTATATTATATTATATTATATTACATTACATACACACGAGCAAAAGCAAGCGAGGGGGCCGCCAATTGTCAACTTAGATAACTGACGACGCGAGCTCACCCTCTCACTCACTCCCACTCACTCTCCACTAAACTCACTCACTCGCTCGCTCACACTCCCACTAACTCACTCTCACTTCCACTCGCTCACTTACTCCAACTCTCCACAATCCATCCACTCACTCACTCACTCACTCACTTCCACTCACTCACACACTTTTTTTTTTTTAATTTCTACTCACCTCTCACTTGCAAAAACCTACGTTGACACCCACAAGGATATTTATTTGCTTTTTGTATTGAACTCCACTGTGGATTTTGCTTTTAGGACGTTACTACTATACTCCGTACGCTGTAGCATGGTGCGTATGACAGTTACGACTAGTTTCGTTTCACTCTTGAAAGTTGCCGCGATTTACAATAAATTATGACTCAGTATTTCAGCTGCACCACATTCGTAATATATATATTAAAAATCATTAATAATTGTAGTAGTAAATTAAATTAAACCCAACCAGAATGTTCTAGTCTACAAATATAATCAAATTGAAAGAAAAATTAAGCAGTGTTATGCGTATAACGTAACGCCAAAGATGTATTTAGTGATGAGATGTACTGCCACGATGGATAGTCGATATTTTTTTATAATAAAAAACGTATATTGTGTGGTTGGCGTTTAGCCACGTTTCATCTAAAAAGACATCTTTGCTCCAATCACCTATGTTTTTGGCCTTCCTTAAAAATGTACATCTTGCTAGGGCAATATCAGTCCTTTCCATAATAATCTTCCTTTTGTTAACTTTTTTGCAAACAAAGCCAATATATTTTATAACTTGCCGCAACGAAGTAATACCTCCTTTGAACAAGTCAGCTTCTTTCAATGATTTTAGAAGCTTAAGCAATGTGGGTAGCTAGCTCCATTCTTCCTTCTATAATAATCATAAATATGATTTCTAATAGCATCTTTATCAAAATCATCTAAATCTGTGATTGGCTTCACCTTGGTCCGCTTTTTGTTCGGTGACGATAATTTATTTTCAGACATCCCTCCTTCTTGGCCAATTTTCTCACGTTTTATACGCGAAACAGTATTGCGACCAATATCAATAGCTTCGGCTACTCGTTCTACAACTCGATTCAGTGGTAACAACGGTTCCATTATTTTGTTGTTCTCTTTCAAAGTAGTCTCGAAGGCGAACAACAAGCTCCCCGGCCTGACTACCCAAAACGGTTTTTTTCGTATGCCCTAGGCACGGTAATAACCACAAATAGAACAACAAACTCAACAAACTTTAACAAATAAAACAACAAATTCAACCAACTATAACAATTTAACGAAAATGAAAACAAACAATGAAATGGAAATACGTGTCACATACAAGGTAAGGCGCTAGCACTCGTACTGACAGCATTATTGCACGGGTAAACAAAATGGCCGCCGCGCCGATGCGCCATAGAGCAAAAATGTTGTCACGAAAAAATGAAATACCAAAAATTTTTGAATTATTTAATTAATTCAAAATTTTATATTCAAATAATTTTCTTTTTAAAATAATTTTCATAACAATAATAAAGAGAACGAGATTTATGCTACGAGTATCGTTATCGATAAACATGATTAGCATAACGTCACATCTCTAGTCACGTAGTACTGACACATGTCAAGGTCATAATGACAACTGTCACCTGCACCATGCTACAGCGTACGGAGTATAGTAGGGTGGTTTTTTTTTTTTAATTTTTATTTTTTTTTACTCTCGCCCTCTCACTCGCACTCTACTCGCACCTACCCACCTGCGGCACACCCACAAGGAAATTTATTTGCCTTGCACTGTTGATTTTTTCTTTTAGGACGTTCTACTCGTGGGGTATTTTTTTAATTTTTTTTTTTTTACTCTCGCCCTCACTCGCACACTACTTGCACCCACCCACACCCACCCACCTGCGGCACCCACAAGGAAATTTATTTGCCTTGCACTGTTGATTTTTTCTTTTAGGACGTTCTACTCGTGGGGTATTTTTTAATTTTTTTTTTTTTTTTTTTAAATTTTTTTTTTTACTCGCCCTCTCACTCGCACACTACTTGCACCCACCCACACCCACCCACCTGCGGCACCCACAAAGAAATTTATTTGCCTTGCACTGTTGATTTTTTTCTTTTAGGACGTTCTACTCGTGGGGTATTTTTTAAAAAATTTTTTTTTTAATTTTTTTTTTTACTCTCGCCCTCTCACTCGCACACTACTTGCACCCACACCCACCCACCCACCTGCGGCACCCACAAGGAAATTTATTTGCCTTGCACTGTTGATTTTTTCTTTTAGGACGTTCTACTCGTGGGGTATTTTTTTAAAATTTTTTTTTTTTTTAAATTTTTTTTTCTACTCGCCCTCTCACTCGCACACTACTTGCACCCACCCACCCACACCCACCCACCTGCGGCACCCACGAGGAAATTTATTTGCCTTGCACTGTTGATTTTTTTTCTTTTAGGACGTTCTACTCGTGGGGTATTTTTTTAATTTTTTTTTTTTTTACTCTCGCCCTCACTCGCACACTACTTGCACCCACCCACACCCACCCACCTGCGGCACCCACAAGGAAATTTATTTGCCTTGCACTGTTGATTTTTTCTTTTAGGACGTTCTACTCGTGGGGTATTTTTTAAATTTTTTTTTTTTTTTAAATTTTTTTTTTTACTCGCCCTCTCACTCGCACACTACTTGCACCCACCCACACCCACCCACCTGCGGCACCCACAAGGAAATTTATTTGCCTTGCACTGTTGATTTTTTTCTTTTAGGACGTTCTACTCGTGGGGTATTTTTTAAAAATTTTTTTTTTAATTTTTTTTTTTACTCGCCCTCTCACTCGCACACTACTTGCACCCACCCACACCCACCCACCTGCGGCACCCACAAGGAAATTTATTTGCCTTGCACTGTTGATTTTTTTTCTTTTAGGACGTTCTACTCGTGGGGTATTTTTTTAATTATTTTTTTTTTTTTAATTATTTTTTTTTTTTACTCGCCCTCTCACTCGCACACTACTTGCACCCACCCACACCCACCCACCTGCGGCACCCACAAGGAAATTTATTTGCCTTGCACTGTTGATTTTTTCTTTTAGGACGTTCTACTCTTGGGGTATTTTTTTAATTATTTTCTTTTTTTAATTTTTTTTTTTTTTTACTCGCCCTCTCACTCGCACACTACTTGCACCCACACCCACCCACCTGCGGCACCCACAAGGAAATTTATTTGCCTTGCACTGTTGATTTTTTTCTTTTAGGACGTTCTACTCGTGGGGTATTTTTTTAATTATTTTTTTTACTCTCGCCCTCTCACTCGCACACTACTTGCACCCACCCACACCCACCCACCTGCGGCACCCACAAGGAAATTTATTTGCTTTGCACTGTGGATTTTGCTTTCAGGACGTGTTTTAGTTAAATGTCCTCGTGCGGTTGGACATTTTTTTTTATTTTTTTTTCTTCTTCTTCACACCTATGCCATCAAAGCGCTCAGTTTTTAAATGTTTTATGCTCAGTACGCTGCAACCGTATATATGTTTTCGGAAGCTGAAATCGAAGGCGCTAAAAATTCATTATAAACTCGGTTCTCAAACGAAAAAAAAAAATGTATACGAAACACTATCTGTTCCGTTCCGAACGAAAACTGCTTTGTTTTCGGGGCTGAGTCG
Organism: Synanthedon andrenaeformis; assembly: GCA_936446665.2. Taxonomy (NCBI): domain Eukaryota; kingdom Metazoa; phylum Arthropoda; class Insecta; order Lepidoptera; family Sesiidae; genus Synanthedon; species Synanthedon andrenaeformis. The sequence goes on from OW387802.2 coordinate 6,287,738, forward strand.
TATTCGGTGTTCGTGTTATTGAAATTTGTCGTCGCGACGCTGCAGTGCGCGACGGCGGAGAGCGCGTTCGCGTTTTTCATCTTTCGAAAACACAACTTATGGTATAGTTTGTCCGTTTAATGTTCGCACTACTGTTACTTGTAATAACAGAGAACGAACCCTCAAAAGATTACACTTTTGAGTTTATCGGATATATTTCCACACGTCGTTGTGGTGGTCTATTATTTAGCACAGAGAGGTTTCTTTTGATACTCTCTGTCACCGGGCGTGTTTCGTTTTTGTGTATTACGATTTTCGAGACTGTTTTACAATAATCATCTGTGTTCCACGCACAAATGTTATGTGAAAAGTGTCCGTCGCGAACGTTCGTATCGAGAGCGCGATTGTGTGCTGCCAGCCAGCAGCGCACGCATTGTCTCTTAGTAAAAATTCGCACGAGAATACACACAGGTATATTTGTATCTGTATGTCTCCTCTGCGTCGTAGTATCTTGGAGCCGTCGTATTATAATAAATACGATGGAGCCTTATCGAAGAACTCGTCGATCTCGCGCATATTGCGCCCGAGATTCGACGGTGTTGCTAGATATGGTGGTAGCTCCCTGGTTGATCCTGCCAGTAGTTATATGCTTGTCTCAAAGATTAAGCCATGCATGTCTCAGTGCAAGCCGTATTAAGGCGAAACCGCGAATGGCTCAATATATCAGTTTTGGTTCCTTAGATCTTACTTCGGTTACTTGGATAACTGTGGTAATTCTAGAGCTAATACATGCAATCAGAACTCTGACCAGTGATGGGATGAGCGCTTTTATTAGATCAAAACCAATCGGCGGAGAGCCTCGCGTTCGAAGTCGTTAATTTTGATGAATCTGGATAACTTTTGCCGATCGCACGGTCCAGCACCGGCGACGCATCTTTCAAATGTCTGCCTTATCAACTTTCGATGGTAGTTTCTGCGACTACCATGGTTGTCACGGGTAACGGGGAATCAGGGTTCGATTCCGGAGAGGGAGCCTGAGAAACGGCTACCACATCCAAGGAAGGCAGCAGGCGCGCAAATTACCCACTCCCGGCACGGGGAGGTAGTGACGAAAAATAACGATACGGGACTCTTACGAGGCCTCGTAATCGGAATGAGTACACTTTAAATATTTTAACGAGGAACAATTGGAGGGCAAGTCTGGTGCCAGCAGCCGCGGTAATTCCAGCTCCAATAGCGTATACTAAAATTGTTGCGGTTAAAAAGCTCGTAGTTGCATTTGTGCTGCGCGCTGTCGGTGCATCGCATCCGCGGTGATACTGACACGTTTGCGGAGCATATCGTCGGTGAGCCGCGGCGGTAAAACGTCCGGTTCAATATAACAAATCCTATCGCGGTGCTCTTCAGTGAGTGTCGAGATGGGCCGACAATTTTACTTTGAACAAATTAGAGTGCTCAAAGCGGGCTCAAAAAGCTGCTTGAATATTTCGTGCATGGAATAATAGAATATGATCTCGGTTCTATTTTGTTGGTTTTCAGAACTCCGAGGTAATGATTAATAGGGATAACTGGGGGCATTCGTATTGCGACGTTAGAGGTGAAATTCTTGGATCGTCGCAAGACGAACAACAGCGAAAGCATTTGCCAAAGGTGTTTTCATCAATCAAGAACGAAAGTTAGAGGTTCGAAGGCGATTAGATACCGCCCTAGTTCTAACCGTAAATATGTCATCTAGCGATCCGCCGACGTTACTACAATGGCTCGGCGGGCAGCTTCCGGGAAACCAAAGATTTTGGACTCCGGGGGGAGTATGGTTGCAAAGCTGAAACTTAAAGGAATTGACGGAAGGGCACCACCAGGAGTGGAGCCTGCGGCTTAATTTGACTCAACACGGGAAATCTCACCAGGCCCGGACACCGGAAGGATTGACAGATTAACAGCTCTTTCTTGATTCGGTGGGTGGTGGTGCATGGCCGTTCTTAGTTGGTGGAGCGATTTGTCTGGTTAATTCCGGTAACGAACGAGACTCTAGCCTGCTAAATAGGCGTAGCGATTTAGGTGTGCGCGGCACTCGTGTCGCGCTACTCACTCGTTGCGTATTCAAATTCTTCTTAGAGGGACCGGCGGCTTCGAGCCGCACGAGATTGAGCAATAACAGGTCTGTGATGCCCTTAGATGTCCTGGGCCGCACGCGCGCTACACTGAAGGAATCAGCATGTTCTCCCTGGCCTAGAGGCCCGGGCAACCCGTTGAAA
>OW387802.2:6297471-6304971 GCA_936446665.2 Synanthedon andrenaeformis
GGTGCGTATGACAGTTACGACTAGTTTCGTTTCACTCTTGAAAGTTGCCGCGATTTACAATAAATTATGACTCAGTATTTCAGCTGCACCACATTCGTAATATATATATTAAAAATCATTAATAATTGTAGTAGTAAATTAAATTAAACCCAACCAGAATGTTCTAGTCTACAAATATAATCAAATTGAAAGAAAAATTAAGCAGTGTTATGCGTATAACGTAACGCCAAAGATGTATTTAGTGATGAGATGTACTGCCACGATGGATAGTCGATATTTTTTTATAATAAAAAACGTATATTGTGTGGTTGGCGTTTAGCCACGTTTCATCTAAAAAGACATCTTTGCTCCAATCACCTATGTTTTTGGCCTTCCTTAAAAATGTACATCTTGCTAGGGCAATATCAGTCCTTTCCATAATAATCTTCCTTTTGTTAACTTTTTTGCAAACAAAGCCAATATATTTTATAACTTGCCGCAACGAAGTAATACCTCCTTTGAACAAGTCAGCTTCTTTCAATGATTTTAGAAGCTTAAGCAATGTGGGTAGCTAGCTCCATTCTTCCTTCTATAATAATCATAAATATGATTTCTAATAGCATCTTTATCAAAATCATCTAAATCTGTGATTGGCTTCACCTTGGTCCGCTTTTTGTTCGGTGACGATAATTTATTTTCAGACATCCCTCCTTCTTGGCCAATTTTCTCACGTTTTATACGCGAAACAGTATTGCGACCAATATCAATAGCTTCGGCTACTCGTTCTACAACTCGATTCAGTGGTAACAACGGTTCCATTATTTTGTTGTTCTCTTTCAAAGTAGTCTCGAAGGCGAACAACAAGCTCCCCGGCCTGACTACCCAAAACGGTTTTTTTCGTATGCCCTAGGCACGGTAATAACCACAAATAGAACAACAAACTCAACAAACTTTAACAAATAAAACAACAAATTCAACCAACTATAACAATTTAACGAAAATGAAAACAAACAATGAAATGGAAATACGTGTCACATACAAGGTAAGGCGCTAGCACTCGTACTGACAGCATTATTGCACGGGTAAACAAAATGGCCGCCGCGCCGATGCGCCATAGAGCAAAAATGTTGTCACGAAAAAATGAAATACCAAAAATTTTTGAATTATTTAATTAATTCAAAATTTTATATTCAAATAATTTTCTTTTTAAAATAATTTTCATAACAATAATAAAGAGAACGAGATTTATGCTACGAGTATCGTTATCGATAAACATGATTAGCATAACGTCACATCTCTAGTCACGTAGTACTGACACATGTCAAGGTCATAATGACAACTGTCACCTGCACCATGCTACAGCGTACGGAGTATAGTAGGGTGGTTTTTTTTTTTTAATTTTTATTTTTTTTTACTCTCGCCCTCTCACTCGCACTCTACTCGCACCTACCCACCTGCGGCACACCCACAAGGAAATTTATTTGCCTTGCACTGTTGATTTTTTCTTTTAGGACGTTCTACTCGTGGGGTATTTTTTTAATTTTTTTTTTTTTACTCTCGCCCTCACTCGCACACTACTTGCACCCACCCACACCCACCCACCTGCGGCACCCACAAGGAAATTTATTTGCCTTGCACTGTTGATTTTTTCTTTTAGGACGTTCTACTCGTGGGGTATTTTTTAATTTTTTTTTTTTTTTTTTTAAATTTTTTTTTTTACTCGCCCTCTCACTCGCACACTACTTGCACCCACCCACACCCACCCACCTGCGGCACCCACAAAGAAATTTATTTGCCTTGCACTGTTGATTTTTTTCTTTTAGGACGTTCTACTCGTGGGGTATTTTTTAAAAAATTTTTTTTTTAATTTTTTTTTTTACTCTCGCCCTCTCACTCGCACACTACTTGCACCCACACCCACCCACCCACCTGCGGCACCCACAAGGAAATTTATTTGCCTTGCACTGTTGATTTTTTCTTTTAGGACGTTCTACTCGTGGGGTATTTTTTTAAAATTTTTTTTTTTTTTAAATTTTTTTTTCTACTCGCCCTCTCACTCGCACACTACTTGCACCCACCCACCCACACCCACCCACCTGCGGCACCCACGAGGAAATTTATTTGCCTTGCACTGTTGATTTTTTTTCTTTTAGGACGTTCTACTCGTGGGGTATTTTTTTAATTTTTTTTTTTTTTACTCTCGCCCTCACTCGCACACTACTTGCACCCACCCACACCCACCCACCTGCGGCACCCACAAGGAAATTTATTTGCCTTGCACTGTTGATTTTTTCTTTTAGGACGTTCTACTCGTGGGGTATTTTTTAAATTTTTTTTTTTTTTTAAATTTTTTTTTTTACTCGCCCTCTCACTCGCACACTACTTGCACCCACCCACACCCACCCACCTGCGGCACCCACAAGGAAATTTATTTGCCTTGCACTGTTGATTTTTTTCTTTTAGGACGTTCTACTCGTGGGGTATTTTTTAAAAATTTTTTTTTTAATTTTTTTTTTTACTCGCCCTCTCACTCGCACACTACTTGCACCCACCCACACCCACCCACCTGCGGCACCCACAAGGAAATTTATTTGCCTTGCACTGTTGATTTTTTTTCTTTTAGGACGTTCTACTCGTGGGGTATTTTTTTAATTATTTTTTTTTTTTTAATTATTTTTTTTTTTTACTCGCCCTCTCACTCGCACACTACTTGCACCCACCCACACCCACCCACCTGCGGCACCCACAAGGAAATTTATTTGCCTTGCACTGTTGATTTTTTCTTTTAGGACGTTCTACTCTTGGGGTATTTTTTTAATTATTTTCTTTTTTTAATTTTTTTTTTTTTTTACTCGCCCTCTCACTCGCACACTACTTGCACCCACACCCACCCACCTGCGGCACCCACAAGGAAATTTATTTGCCTTGCACTGTTGATTTTTTTCTTTTAGGACGTTCTACTCGTGGGGTATTTTTTTAATTATTTTTTTTACTCTCGCCCTCTCACTCGCACACTACTTGCACCCACCCACACCCACCCACCTGCGGCACCCACAAGGAAATTTATTTGCTTTGCACTGTGGATTTTGCTTTCAGGACGTGTTTTAGTTAAATGTCCTCGTGCGGTTGGACATTTTTTTTTATTTTTTTTTCTTCTTCTTCACACCTATGCCATCAAAGCGCTCAGTTTTTAAATGTTTTATGCTCAGTACGCTGCAACCGTATATATGTTTTCGGAAGCTGAAATCGAAGGCGCTAAAAATTCATTATAAACTCGGTTCTCAAACGAAAAAAAAAAATGTATACGAAACACTATCTGTTCCGTTCCGAACGAAAACTGCTTTGTTTTCGGGGCTGAGTCGTATTCGGTGTTCGTGTTATTGAAATTTGTCGTCGCGACGCTGCAGTGCGCGACGGCGGAGAGCGCGTTCGCGTTTTTCATCTTTCGAAAACACAACTTATGGTATAGTTTGTCCGTTTAATGTTCGCACTACTGTTACTTGTAATAACAGAGAACGAACCCTCAAAAGATTACACTTTTGAGTTTATCGGATATATTTCCACACGTCGTTGTGGTGGTCTATTATTTAGCACAGAGAGGTTTCTTTTGATACTCTCTGTCACCGGGCGTGTTTCGTTTTTGTGTATTACGATTTTCGAGACTGTTTTACAATAATCATCTGTGTTCCACGCACAAATGTTATGTGAAAAGTGTCCGTCGCGAACGTTCGTATCGAGAGCGCGATTGTGTGCTGCCAGCCAGCAGCGCACGCATTGTCTCTTAGTAAAAATTCGCACGAGAATACACACAGGTATATTTGTATCTGTATGTCTCCTCTGCGTCGTAGTATCTTGGAGCCGTCGTATTATAATAAATACGATGGAGCCTTATCGAAGAACTCGTCGATCTCGCGCATATTGCGCCCGAGATTCGACGGTGTTGCTAGATATGGTGGTAGCTCCCTGGTTGATCCTGCCAGTAGTTATATGCTTGTCTCAAAGATTAAGCCATGCATGTCTCAGTGCAAGCCGTATTAAGGCGAAACCGCGAATGGCTCAATATATCAGTTTTGGTTCCTTAGATCTTACTTCGGTTACTTGGATAACTGTGGTAATTCTAGAGCTAATACATGCAATCAGAACTCTGACCAGTGATGGGATGAGCGCTTTTATTAGATCAAAACCAATCGGCGGAGAGCCTCGCGTTCGAAGTCGTTAATTTTGATGAATCTGGATAACTTTTGCCGATCGCACGGTCCAGCACCGGCGACGCATCTTTCAAATGTCTGCCTTATCAACTTTCGATGGTAGTTTCTGCGACTACCATGGTTGTCACGGGTAACGGGGAATCAGGGTTCGATTCCGGAGAGGGAGCCTGAGAAACGGCTACCACATCCAAGGAAGGCAGCAGGCGCGCAAATTACCCACTCCCGGCACGGGGAGGTAGTGACGAAAAATAACGATACGGGACTCTTACGAGGCCTCGTAATCGGAATGAGTACACTTTAAATATTTTAACGAGGAACAATTGGAGGGCAAGTCTGGTGCCAGCAGCCGCGGTAATTCCAGCTCCAATAGCGTATACTAAAATTGTTGCGGTTAAAAAGCTCGTAGTTGCATTTGTGCTGCGCGCTGTCGGTGCATCGCATCCGCGGTGATACTGACACGTTTGCGGAGCATATCGTCGGTGAGCCGCGGCGGTAAAACGTCCGGTTCAATATAACAAATCCTATCGCGGTGCTCTTCAGTGAGTGTCGAGATGGGCCGACAATTTTACTTTGAACAAATTAGAGTGCTCAAAGCGGGCTCAAAAAGCTGCTTGAATATTTCGTGCATGGAATAATAGAATATGATCTCGGTTCTATTTTGTTGGTTTTCAGAACTCCGAGGTAATGATTAATAGGGATAACTGGGGGCATTCGTATTGCGACGTTAGAGGTGAAATTCTTGGATCGTCGCAAGACGAACAACAGCGAAAGCATTTGCCAAAGGTGTTTTCATCAATCAAGAACGAAAGTTAGAGGTTCGAAGGCGATTAGATACCGCCCTAGTTCTAACCGTAAATATGTCATCTAGCGATCCGCCGACGTTACTACAATGGCTCGGCGGGCAGCTTCCGGGAAACCAAAGATTTTGGACTCCGGGGGGAGTATGGTTGCAAAGCTGAAACTTAAAGGAATTGACGGAAGGGCACCACCAGGAGTGGAGCCTGCGGCTTAATTTGACTCAACACGGGAAATCTCACCAGGCCCGGACACCGGAAGGATTGACAGATTAACAGCTCTTTCTTGATTCGGTGGGTGGTGGTGCATGGCCGTTCTTAGTTGGTGGAGCGATTTGTCTGGTTAATTCCGGTAACGAACGAGACTCTAGCCTGCTAAATAGGCGTAGCGATTTAGGTGTGCGCGGCACTCGTGTCGCGCTACTCACTCGTTGCGTATTCAAATTCTTCTTAGAGGGACCGGCGGCTTCGAGCCGCACGAGATTGAGCAATAACAGGTCTGTGATGCCCTTAGATGTCCTGGGCCGCACGCGCGCTACACTGAAGGAATCAGCATGTTCTCCCTGGCCTAGAGGCCCGGGCAACCCGTTGAAACTCCTTCGTGCTGGGGATTGGGGTTTGCAATTGTCCCCCATAAACGAGGAATTCCTAGTAAGCGCGAGTCATAAGCTCGCGTTGATTACGTCCCTGCCCTTTGTACACACCGCCCGTCGCTACTACCGATTGAATGATTTAGTGAGGTCTTCGGACCGACACGCGGTGGCTTCACGGCCGTCGGCGTCGTTGGGAAGTTGACCAAACTTGATCATTTAGAGGAAGTAAAAGTCGTAACAAGGTTTCCGTAGGGGAACCTGCGGAAGGATCATTAACGTGTCTTGTTGTTTGTGGTTTCTTCGTATACACACACACACAGCAAACATATTAATAAATATTGTAAAAAGGGCGTTGAGAATGGTGAAAATCCGCACCGTTCGAGTCTCGTGTGTGTGTAAAAACACATTAGAGGGCGCGGTATACATTTTTTTAATAAAATTTTTGTTTTATTTATTGTATCCTCCTCCATTTTTAATAAAAACATTACCCTGGACGGTGGATCACTTGGCTCGCGGGTCGATGAAGAACGCAGTTAACTGCGCGTCATAGTGTGAACTGCAGGACACATTTGAACATCGACATTTCGAACGCACATTGCGGTCCGTGGAGACACATCCAGGACCACTCCTGTCTGAGGGCCGGCTGCATAAAAACAATTGCCACATTGCGTTTGCACGCAGAGTGACGGTTCGAATTTTCTTCGTCCGTTTAAATATTTTTATTTAAGAGTGCGTCTGTTTTGTGTGCGGGGTAAAACTCGCATACACCATTAGAAGAAACGCCTACGACTCTTCGCGTTAATTCGAGATGAGCGTGCGCGTTTTAATGGTATACACAGACTCACGAATAAAAAATGTGTAGGCGGACTCGACGTCCGAAGAAGCGGCGTGTGTGTGTGTGCTTTTAGTGTCGTGCACACTCCGTTAACGGATATCGTGTCTGCCTCGAAATTTTATAATGTTGGCCTCAGATCAGGGAGGATCACCCGCCGAATTTAAGCATATTAGTAAGCGGAGGAAAAGAAACTAACCAGGATTTCCTTAGTAGCGGCGAGCGAACAGGAAAGAGCCCAGCACTGAATCCCGCGGTCTTCCCGGTCGCGGGAGATGTGGTGTTCGGGAGGTGCCGCTTTCTCGTCGTCCCCGCTCTCGTCCAAGTTCGTCTTGAACGGGGCCGTTTTCCCGTAGAGGGTGCCAGGCCCGTAGCGACGGAGGGAGGCGGCGAGAGGCACTCTCCTAAGAGTCGGGTTGCTTGAGAGTGCAGCCCTAAGTGGGTGGTAAACTCCATCTAAGGCTAAATATTACCGCGAGACCGATAGCGAACAAGTACCGTGAGGGAAAGTTGAAAAGAACTTTGAAGAGAGAGTTCAACAGTACGTGAAACCGTTCAGGGGTAAACCTGCGAAACTCGAATGAACGAACGGAGAGATTCATCGTCATTTCGCGGCGTACGCGGGCGTTTCACGATGTCGTCACACGGTGGACTCGTTTCAACGTTGGTGTCGGCACGGTGCGCTCGCGTCGACGTTCGCGGACGGCGTGCACTTCTCTCCAAGTAATGCATCGCGACCCGTTCGATGTCTGTCTAAGCGCCGCGTCGGGAGTCCGGTGGTGGTCGTTCACGCGTCCACCGTCGGACCGGTGTCGGTGGCCGACAGGCTGTCGGACGGTATAGTGACGAAACGCGCACGCGTTTTTATACGCGTCCAGGCCCGACGCAAGGTTCAAAGTGACGTGCTTTCGAGCCACCGCCGCAAGTGCGGTACTCGACACGTTGCGCCTGTTGTTGTCGCAGCCGTGTGTCTCGGACCGTGCGCGTCTCTGTCGGCGATGATTCCAGTTTCGGGCACTCGCAGGACCCGTCTTGAAACACGGACCAAGGAGTCTAGCATGTGTGCGAGTCATTGAGATTTTTTTATATGTGTT
>OW387802.2:6309971-6317471 GCA_936446665.2 Synanthedon andrenaeformis
GCAACATTTAACGAATGTGCTATTTTTCAGATCGAGGAGAACGCACAAGTACCTATATGGTATGTACCTACCTACCTACCTACCTACCTACCTATATTACATATTTTTATTTTACCTAACAAAACTCTAGTAAAGTGGTTCTGGTTATACGTAGATAAGATATATATATTATATTATATTATATTACATTACATACACACGAGCAAAAGCAAGCGAGGGGGCCGCCAATTGTCAACTTAGATAACTGACGACGCGAGCTCACCCTCTCACTCACTCCCACTCACTCTCCACTAAACTCACTCACTCGCTCGCTCACACTCCCACTAACTCACTCTCACTTCCACTCGCTCACTTACTCCAACTCTCCACAATCCATCCACTCACTCACTCACTCACTCACTTCCACTCACTCACACACTTTTTTTTTTTTAATTTCTACTCACCTCTCACTTGCAAAAACCTACGTTGACACCCACAAGGATATTTATTTGCTTTTTGTATTGAACTCCACTGTGGATTTTGCTTTTAGGACGTTACTACTATACTCCGTACGCTGTAGCATGGTGCGTATGACAGTTACGACTAGTTTCGTTTCACTCTTGAAAGTTGCCGCGATTTACAATAAATTATGACTCAGTATTTCAGCTGCACCACATTCGTAATATATATATTAAAAATCATTAATAATTGTAGTAGTAAATTAAATTAAACCCAACCAGAATGTTCTAGTCTACAAATATAATCAAATTGAAAGAAAAATTAAGCAGTGTTATGCGTATAACGTAACGCCAAAGATGTATTTAGTGATGAGATGTACTGCCACGATGGATAGTCGATATTTTTTTATAATAAAAAACGTATATTGTGTGGTTGGCGTTTAGCCACGTTTCATCTAAAAAGACATCTTTGCTCCAATCACCTATGTTTTTGGCCTTCCTTAAAAATGTACATCTTGCTAGGGCAATATCAGTCCTTTCCATAATAATCTTCCTTTTGTTAACTTTTTTGCAAACAAAGCCAATATATTTTATAACTTGCCGCAACGAAGTAATACCTCCTTTGAACAAGTCAGCTTCTTTCAATGATTTTAGAAGCTTAAGCAATGTGGGTAGCTAGCTCCATTCTTCCTTCTATAATAATCATAAATATGATTTCTAATAGCATCTTTATCAAAATCATCTAAATCTGTGATTGGCTTCACCTTGGTCCGCTTTTTGTTCGGTGACGATAATTTATTTTCAGACATCCCTCCTTCTTGGCCAATTTTCTCACGTTTTATACGCGAAACAGTATTGCGACCAATATCAATAGCTTCGGCTACTCGTTCTACAACTCGATTCAGTGGTAACAACGGTTCCATTATTTTGTTGTTCTCTTTCAAAGTAGTCTCGAAGGCGAACAACAAGCTCCCCGGCCTGACTACCCAAAACGGTTTTTTTCGTATGCCCTAGGCACGGTAATAACCACAAATAGAACAACAAACTCAACAAACTTTAACAAATAAAACAACAAATTCAACCAACTATAACAATTTAACGAAAATGAAAACAAACAATGAAATGGAAATACGTGTCACATACAAGGTAAGGCGCTAGCACTCGTACTGACAGCATTATTGCACGGGTAAACAAAATGGCCGCCGCGCCGATGCGCCATAGAGCAAAAATGTTGTCACGAAAAAATGAAATACCAAAAATTTTTGAATTATTTAATTAATTCAAAATTTTATATTCAAATAATTTTCTTTTTAAAATAATTTTCATAACAATAATAAAGAGAACGAGATTTATGCTACGAGTATCGTTATCGATAAACATGATTAGCATAACGTCACATCTCTAGTCACGTAGTACTGACACATGTCAAGGTCATAATGACAACTGTCACCTGCACCATGCTACAGCGTACGGAGTATAGTAGGGTGGTTTTTTTTTTTTAATTTTTATTTTTTTTTACTCTCGCCCTCTCACTCGCACTCTACTCGCACCTACCCACCTGCGGCACACCCACAAGGAAATTTATTTGCCTTGCACTGTTGATTTTTTCTTTTAGGACGTTCTACTCGTGGGGTATTTTTTTAATTTTTTTTTTTTTACTCTCGCCCTCACTCGCACACTACTTGCACCCACCCACACCCACCCACCTGCGGCACCCACAAGGAAATTTATTTGCCTTGCACTGTTGATTTTTTCTTTTAGGACGTTCTACTCGTGGGGTATTTTTTAATTTTTTTTTTTTTTTTTTTAAATTTTTTTTTTTACTCGCCCTCTCACTCGCACACTACTTGCACCCACCCACACCCACCCACCTGCGGCACCCACAAAGAAATTTATTTGCCTTGCACTGTTGATTTTTTTCTTTTAGGACGTTCTACTCGTGGGGTATTTTTTAAAAAATTTTTTTTTTAATTTTTTTTTTTACTCTCGCCCTCTCACTCGCACACTACTTGCACCCACACCCACCCACCCACCTGCGGCACCCACAAGGAAATTTATTTGCCTTGCACTGTTGATTTTTTCTTTTAGGACGTTCTACTCGTGGGGTATTTTTTTAAAATTTTTTTTTTTTTTAAATTTTTTTTTCTACTCGCCCTCTCACTCGCACACTACTTGCACCCACCCACCCACACCCACCCACCTGCGGCACCCACGAGGAAATTTATTTGCCTTGCACTGTTGATTTTTTTTCTTTTAGGACGTTCTACTCGTGGGGTATTTTTTTAATTTTTTTTTTTTTTACTCTCGCCCTCACTCGCACACTACTTGCACCCACCCACACCCACCCACCTGCGGCACCCACAAGGAAATTTATTTGCCTTGCACTGTTGATTTTTTCTTTTAGGACGTTCTACTCGTGGGGTATTTTTTAAATTTTTTTTTTTTTTTAAATTTTTTTTTTTACTCGCCCTCTCACTCGCACACTACTTGCACCCACCCACACCCACCCACCTGCGGCACCCACAAGGAAATTTATTTGCCTTGCACTGTTGATTTTTTTCTTTTAGGACGTTCTACTCGTGGGGTATTTTTTAAAAATTTTTTTTTTAATTTTTTTTTTTACTCTCGCCCTCTCACTCGCACACTACTTGCACCCACCCACACCCACCCACCTGCGGCACCCACAAGGAAATTTATTTGCCTTGCACTGTTGATTTTTTTTCTTTTAGGACGTTCTACTCGTGGGGTATTTTTTTAATTATTTTTTTTTTTTTAATTATTTTTTTTTTTTACTCGCCCTCTCACTCGCACACTACTTGCACCCACCCACACCCACCCACCTGCGGCACCCACAAGGAAATTTATTTGCTTTGCACTGTGGATTTTGCTTTCAGGACGTGTTTTAGTTAAATGTCCTCGTGCGGTTGGACATTTTTTTTTATTTTTTTTTCTTCTTCTTCACACCTATGCCATCAAAGCGCTCAGTTTTTAAATGTTTTATGCTCAGTACGCTGCAACCGTATATATGTTTTCGGAAGCTGAAATCGAAGGCGCTAAAAATTCATTATAAACTCGGTTCTCAAACGAAAAAAAAAAATGTATACGAAACACTATCTGTTCCGTTCCGAACGAAAACTGCTTTGTTTTCGGGGCTGAGTCGTATTCGGTGTTCGTGTTATTGAAATTTGTCGTCGCGACGCTGCAGTGCGCGACGGCGGAGAGCGCGTTCGCGTTTTTCATCTTTCGAAAACACAACTTATGGTATAGTTTGTCCGTTTAATGTTCGCACTACTGTTACTTGTAATAACAGAGAACGAACCCTCAAAAGATTACACTTTTGAGTTTATCGGATATATTTCCACACGTCGTTGTGGTGGTCTATTATTTAGCACAGAGAGGTTTCTTTTGATACTCTCTGTCACCGGGCGTGTTTCGTTTTTGTGTATTACGATTTTCGAGACTGTTTTACAATAATCATCTGTGTTCCACGCACAAATGTTATGTGAAAAGTGTCCGTCGCGAACGTTCGTATCGAGAGCGCGATTGTGTGCTGCCAGCCAGCAGCGCACGCATTGTCTCTTAGTAAAAATTCGCACGAGAATACACACAGGTATATTTGTATCTGTATGTCTCCTCTGCGTCGTAGTATCTTGGAGCCGTCGTATTATAATAAATACGATGGAGCCTTATCGAAGAACTCGTCGATCTCGCGCATATTGCGCCCGAGATTCGACGGTGTTGCTAGATATGGTGGTAGCTCCCTGGTTGATCCTGCCAGTAGTTATATGCTTGTCTCAAAGATTAAGCCATGCATGTCTCAGTGCAAGCCGTATTAAGGCGAAACCGCGAATGGCTCAATATATCAGTTTTGGTTCCTTAGATCTTACTTCGGTTACTTGGATAACTGTGGTAATTCTAGAGCTAATACATGCAATCAGAACTCTGACCAGTGATGGGATGAGCGCTTTTATTAGATCAAAACCAATCGGCGGAGAGCCTCGCGTTCGAAGTCGTTAATTTTGATGAATCTGGATAACTTTTGCCGATCGCACGGTCCAGCACCGGCGACGCATCTTTCAAATGTCTGCCTTATCAACTTTCGATGGTAGTTTCTGCGACTACCATGGTTGTCACGGGTAACGGGGAATCAGGGTTCGATTCCGGAGAGGGAGCCTGAGAAACGGCTACCACATCCAAGGAAGGCAGCAGGCGCGCAAATTACCCACTCCCGGCACGGGGAGGTAGTGACGAAAAATAACGATACGGGACTCTTACGAGGCCTCGTAATCGGAATGAGTACACTTTAAATATTTTAACGAGGAACAATTGGAGGGCAAGTCTGGTGCCAGCAGCCGCGGTAATTCCAGCTCCAATAGCGTATACTAAAATTGTTGCGGTTAAAAAGCTCGTAGTTGCATTTGTGCTGCGCGCTGTCGGTGCATCGCATCCGCGGTGATACTGACACGTTTGCGGAGCATATCGTCGGTGAGCCGCGGCGGTAAAACGTCCGGTTCAATATAACAAATCCTATCGCGGTGCTCTTCAGTGAGTGTCGAGATGGGCCGACAATTTTACTTTGAACAAATTAGAGTGCTCAAAGCGGGCTCAAAAAGCTGCTTGAATATTTCGTGCATGGAATAATAGAATATGATCTCGGTTCTATTTTGTTGGTTTTCAGAACTCCGAGGTAATGATTAATAGGGATAACTGGGGGCATTCGTATTGCGACGTTAGAGGTGAAATTCTTGGATCGTCGCAAGACGAACAACAGCGAAAGCATTTGCCAAAGGTGTTTTCATCAATCAAGAACGAAAGTTAGAGGTTCGAAGGCGATTAGATACCGCCCTAGTTCTAACCGTAAATATGTCATCTAGCGATCCGCCGACGTTACTACAATGGCTCGGCGGGCAGCTTCCGGGAAACCAAAGATTTTGGACTCCGGGGGGAGTATGGTTGCAAAGCTGAAACTTAAAGGAATTGACGGAAGGGCACCACCAGGAGTGGAGCCTGCGGCTTAATTTGACTCAACACGGGAAATCTCACCAGGCCCGGACACCGGAAGGATTGACAGATTAACAGCTCTTTCTTGATTCGGTGGGTGGTGGTGCATGGCCGTTCTTAGTTGGTGGAGCGATTTGTCTGGTTAATTCCGGTAACGAACGAGACTCTAGCCTGCTAAATAGGCGTAGCGATTTAGGTGTGCGCGGCACTCGTGTCGCGCTACTCACTCGTTGCGTATTCAAATTCTTCTTAGAGGGACCGGCGGCTTCGAGCCGCACGAGATTGAGCAATAACAGGTCTGTGATGCCCTTAGATGTCCTGGGCCGCACGCGCGCTACACTGAAGGAATCAGCATGTTCTCCCTGGCCTAGAGGCCCGGGCAACCCGTTGAAACTCCTTCGTGCTGGGGATTGGGGTTTGCAATTGTCCCCCATAAACGAGGAATTCCTAGTAAGCGCGAGTCATAAGCTCGCGTTGATTACGTCCCTGCCCTTTGTACACACCGCCCGTCGCTACTACCGATTGAATGATTTAGTGAGGTCTTCGGACCGACACGCGGTGGCTTCACGGCCGTCGGCGTCGTTGGGAAGTTGACCAAACTTGATCATTTAGAGGAAGTAAAAGTCGTAACAAGGTTTCCGTAGGGGAACCTGCGGAAGGATCATTAACGTGTCTTGTTGTTTGTGGTTTCTTCGTATACACACACACACAGCAAACATATTAATAAATATTGTAAAAAGGGCGTTGAGAATGGTGAAAATCCGCACCGTTCGAGTCTCGTGTGTGTGTAAAAACACATTAGAGGGCGCGGTATACATTTTTTTAATAAAATTTTTGTTTTATTTATTGTATCCTCCTCCATTTTTAATAAAAACATTACCCTGGACGGTGGATCACTTGGCTCGCGGGTCGATGAAGAACGCAGTTAACTGCGCGTCATAGTGTGAACTGCAGGACACATTTGAACATCGACATTTCGAACGCACATTGCGGTCCGTGGAGACACATCCAGGACCACTCCTGTCTGAGGGCCGGCTGCATAAAAACAATTGCCACATTGCGTTTGCACGCAGAGTGACGGTTCGAATTTTCTTCGTCCGTTTAAATATTTTTATTTAAGAGTGCGTCTGTTTTGTGTGCGGGGTAAAACTCGCATACACCATTAGAAGAAACGCCTACGACTCTTCGCGTTAATTCGAGATGAGCGTGCGCGTTTTAATGGTATACACAGACTCACGAATAAAAAATGTGTAGGCGGACTCGACGTCCGAAGAAGCGGCGTGTGTGTGTGTGCTTTTAGTGTCGTGCACACTCCGTTAACGGATATCGTGTCTGCCTCGAAATTTTATAATGTTGGCCTCAGATCAGGGAGGATCACCCGCCGAATTTAAGCATATTAGTAAGCGGAGGAAAAGAAACTAACCAGGATTTCCTTAGTAGCGGCGAGCGAACAGGAAAGAGCCCAGCACTGAATCCCGCGGTCTTCCCGGTCGCGGGAGATGTGGTGTTCGGGAGGTGCCGCTTTCTCGTCGTCCCCGCTCTCGTCCAAGTTCGTCTTGAACGGGGCCGTTTTCCCGTAGAGGGTGCCAGGCCCGTAGCGACGGAGGGAGGCGGCGAGAGGCACTCTCCTAAGAGTCGGGTTGCTTGAGAGTGCAGCCCTAAGTGGGTGGTAAACTCCATCTAAGGCTAAATATTACCGCGAGACCGATAGCGAACAAGTACCGTGAGGGAAAGTTGAAAAGAACTTTGAAGAGAGAGTTCAACAGTACGTGAAACCGTTCAGGGGTAAACCTGCGAAACTCGAATGAACGAACGGAGAGATTCATCGTCATTTCGCGGCGTACGCGGGCGTTTCACGATGTCGTCACACGGTGGACTCGTTTCAACGTTGGTGTCGGCACGGTGCGCTCGCGTCGACGTTCGCGGACGGCGTGCACTTCTCTCCAAGTAATGCATCGCGACCCGTTCGATGTCTGTCTAAGCGCCGCGTCGGGAGTCCGGTGGTGGTCGTTCACGCGTCCACCGTCGGACCGGTGTCGGTGGCCGACAGGCTGTCGGACGG
>OW387803.2:0-2500 GCA_936446665.2 Synanthedon andrenaeformis
CGAAAGCCGGCGTACGACCTGTGTCCGGTCTCGTTCGTCAAGCGGTGCATACGAATGCGCTCGCTTGACGAATGGGACCAAAGATACAGGGACGGTGCGACGGCTGGAGTTACCAAGCTGTTCTTCCCTAGAGCCATAGAAGCTTATAAAACCCTGAGGAAGATGACCCTTGAGGGTGTGATGACCCAGGTCTTAACGGGGCACGGTGGGTTCTCCGAGTACTTGCATCGGTTCAAGCGCAAGGAGAACCCATCGTGCATTTGTTCCGATGCGGTTGAGGATGTCCCGCATGTTCTGCTGGAGTGCCCGGTCTTCGCCAAGGAAAGAATGGAACTGGAGTACGAGACGGATATGAAAGTGTGCCCAGCCAATCTTAGCGCGTTAATCGCCAGTAGCCAAAATGATAAATTCATTAAATATTGTAAGAAAGTAGCCGGAAGGGTGTTAGATAGGAATAAAACGTAAAAATATAAGGAACTTAAGGGTAAACATCATAAACTTTAATGGTATAATTGGACTTTTATCTGTAATATATTTTAGTCTATGGTAGTATTTTTAGTATTTTAATCTATTATAGGAGCCCCTGTACAGCTCACTCTATGTAAATAATTTTAATGGTATAGAATTTAATAATGTAATGACTGAAACTGTTTTTAAAAAATTTTTTCTTAGCTATGTAAGTTATTGTTTATTGTTTACCAAATAAATTACAGTGTATACTTATTTGAAACCCCAATACGTGCTACTAAAAGAAGGAAAGGATAAGTAGCAAGGATAAAGAGGACTAAGGATAAAGGAAATAAGGAAGGAAATAATGATAATACAGTAAAAATAAGGATAGTTTAGCAGAATAGGAACACGAACGGGACTCTACCCGTATGGAATGAAAGATGATGAAAGGAAGAAAGATAAAGTATGTAGAAAGAATGTGCGAGCAGGATAATTGAGAGAACTGGAATGGAAGGATACACAGAGAGCATAGGCTACGACCCTGTGTCGGAGGGATGCGATTGTAAAATAAAAAAAAAAAAAAAAAAAAAAAAAAAAAAAAAAACAAACCTAACCTAACCTAACCTAACCTAACCTAACCTAACCTAACCTAACCTAACCTAACCTAACCTAACCTAACCTAACCTAACCTAACCTAACCTAACCTAACCTAACCTAACCTAACCTAACCTAACCTAACCTAACCTAACCTAACCTAACCTAACCTAACCTAACCTAACCTAACCTAACCTAACCTAACCTAACCTAACCTAACCTAACCTAACCTAACCTAACCTAACCTAACCTAACCTAACCTAACCTAACCTAACCTAACCTAACCTAACCTAACCTAACCTAACCTAACCTAACCTAACCTAACCTAACCTAACCTAACCTAACCTAACCTAACCTAACCTAACCTAACCTAACCTAACCTAACCTAACCTAACCTAACCTAACCTAACCTAACCTAACCTAACCTAACCTAACCTAACCTAACCTAACCTAACCTAACCTAACCTAACCTAACCTAACCTAACCTAACCTAACCTAACCTAACCTAACCTAACCTAACCTAACCTAACCTAACCTAACCTAACCTAACCTAACCTAACCTAACCTAACCTAACCTAACCTAACCTAACCTAACCTAACCTAACCTAACCTAACCTAACCTAACCTAACCTAACCTAACCTAACCTAACCTAACCTAACCTAACCTAACCTAACCTAACCTAACCTAACCTAACCTAACCTAACCTAACCTAACCTAACCTAACCTAACCTAACCTAACCTAACCTAACCTAACCTAACCTAACCTAACCTAACCTAACCTAACCTAACCTAACCTAACCTAACCTAACCTAACCTAACCTAACCTAACCTAACCTAACCTAACCTAACCTAACCTAACCTAACCTAACCTAACCTAACCTAACCTAACCTAACCTAACCTAACCTAACCTAACCTAACCTAACCTAACCTAACCTAACCTAACCTAACCTAACCTAACCTAACCTAACCTAACCTAACCTAACCTAACCTAACCTAACCTAACCTAACCTAACCTAACCTAACCTAACCTAACCTAACCTAACCTAACCTAACCTAACCTAACCTAACCTAACCTAACCTAACCTAACCTAACCTAACCTAACCTAACCTAACCTAACCTAACCTAACCTAACCTAACCTAACCTAACCTAACCTAACCTAACCTAACCTAACCTAACCTAACCTAACCTAACCTAACCTAACCTAACCTAACCTAACCTAACCTAACCTAACCTAACCTAACCTAACCTAACCTAACCTAACCTAACCTAACCTAACCTAACCTAACCTAACCTAACCTAACCTAACCTAACCTAACCTAACCTAACCTAACCTAACCTAACCTAACCTAACCTAACCTAACCTAACCTAACCTAACCTAACCTAACCTAACCTAACCTAACCTAACCTAACCTAACCTAACCTAACCTAACCTAACCTAACCTAACCTAACC
>OW387803.2:7500-35000 GCA_936446665.2 Synanthedon andrenaeformis
CGTAAAAAACCCCGGCAGCAAGCTGCCAGGGGAACCTCCGATGTGCGCTCCGCTACGGGCTTGGTATCTCAAACCCGCTCGGAGCGCACGGTGTGGGCCTTCTTGGCCCCTCGCCAAGAACTGGCGAGGGTTGAGCCCCCCCACCACGTCAAGGTCGTGGCCCACCTAGGGGGGGAAACCTAACCTAACCTAACCTAACCTAACCTAACCTAACCTAACCTAACCTAACCTAACCTAACCTAACCTAACCTAACCTAACCTAACCTAACCTAACCTAACCTAACCTAACCTAACCTAACCTAACCTAACCTAACCTAACCTAACCTAACCTAACCTAACCTAACCTAACCTAACCTAACCTAACCTAACCTAACCTAACCTAACCTAACCTAACCTAACCTAACCTAACCTAACCTAACCTAACCTAACCTAACCTAACCTAACCTAACCTAACCTAACCTAACCTAACCTAACCTAACCTAACCTAACCTAACCTAACCTAACCTAACCTAACCTAACCTAACCTAACCTAACCTAACCTAACCTAACCTAACCTAACCTAACCTAACCTAACCTAACCTAACCTAACCTAACCTAACCTAACCTAACCTAACCTAACCTAACCTAACCTAACCTAACCTAACCTAACCTAACCTAACCTAACCTAACCTAACCTAACCTTTTTTTTTTTTTTTTTTTTTTTTTTTTTTTTTTTTTTTTTTTTTTTTTTTTTTTTTTTTTTTTTTTTTTTTTTTTTTTTTTTTTTTTTTTTTTTTTTTTTTTTGAGGAGGGGAAATCACGTTTACGGACTAACCTCCCCCGTCGGCGTAGGACGCGCCGGCGGGGGAGAGTGTGGGACTCGACCGGCAAGAGGTGCCGGTAATACCCACTAAAACCCCCCCATGCTCCACCATCAGCGATGATGTGCGGGTCCCGTATAACAGCCAGGCCATGTCCGCGGTGGCCCGCACACCGCTGCATCCATTGAAGGATTCTCCTTCACGGTGGCGACCTAGGGAGCATGCCTAGGTCGCCACGCCGTCAAATCAGTGTAAGCCGGGCGCCAGTCGTCCTACCCGACGCCCGGTAGTCACTAATTGGCGCGCGCAGCGTAGGCGCGACGCCGTCTTCCGGTTTTGCGGCGCCTGAGTGGGTCCGCCTGGGGGTCCTCTTCGCGGGACCGCTCCCCGGCCTCTTTACCACTCAGGGCCGCCTCGCAAAATGTTCTGACGGCTTCCCAGCCGTCAGAAGTCTCGATCATTGCTCTGACGACAGCGGGTAAGGACAGGTCCCGTCCCACGACTGCCGTCAGAGCCGTCCTCTCCATGTCCCAACCTGGGCATTCCTCCAGCACGTGTTGTGCCGTGTCGTCGGTGGCTCCGCACTCGTGGCAGACGGTGGTTCGCTCCCTCCTCGCGACTTTGCACAGGTACCGTCCGAAGCAGCCATGCCCCGTAAGCACCTGCACAAGCCGGAAGGAGAGCGACCCGGCCCGCCTGCTCACCCAATCCTTTAGCACCGGCGCGATCGCAGATGTGGTGCGGAAACCGCTCCCCTCCTGCATCAAATCATCGCGCCAGCGCTCGAGTGCCTCCTCCTGGAGCTCTCTCCTCCACCGCTGCATCTCCTCCGGGAGTGGACTCGCGCCGCGGGCCCTCGCATCCGCGGTCCTACTGTAGACCGCTGCGAGAACCGCAGCATCCAACTCCCAGGGAAGCGTGCCGGCGATCGCGCACGCCGCTCTCCACGAGGTGGTGCGATACGCTCTGATGACCCGGGACGCCATGACCCGCTGCAGGCGACGCAGCACGGTCAGGTTTTGGGTCGACAGTGAGTCGACCCAAGTGGGCGCCCCGTACAGGGCCATCGAGCGCACCACACCCGCGAAGAGACGGCGGCACCCGACGTTGGGTCCGCCCAGGTTGGGCATCAGCCTGCTTAAGGCGAAAGCCACTCCGGTGAGTTTAGGAGCTAGGCTCCGGAAATGCTCCTGAAAGTTCCATCGGCTATCGAGTACGACGCCGAGATATTTCAGCGTCGACCCGACGCCGATGGAAACCCCACCAACAATTATGTGGGCATCTGGCGGTGGCGCCTTGCGAGGCCCACGGAAGCAGATCGCTTCGGACTTCTCAAGGGCCACCGTCAGTCCCAAGCGCCGTATGCGCATCACAACCTGTGCGACTCCAGCGGTTGCCAACAGGGCCGCGTCACGATACGTGCCACCGCGGGCGGTCACCAAGGTGTCGTCCGCGTAGCACGTGACGTCGACCCCGCGCAGGGTAGCGCCCCGCAGCACCCAGTCGTAGCCGATGTTCCACAGGAGCGGCCCGAGAACCGACCCCTGCGGGACACCGCACGACACTTCCCGCTGACGATCTCCAACGCGCGTGGGGTACACGACCGAGCGACCCGAGAGATAATCCCCGACAAGTCGTCGGAGGTACTCCGGGAAGCCGTGGTACCCCATTGCCTCCATGATCACTCTGTGAGGCAGAGTGTTAAACGCGTTGGAGATGTCGAGGGACACCGCCAGGACGACCCCGCCTTTCCCAATCTCCTCATCCGCTAAAGCCCTCACCCGCGCAATCGCGTCTACGGTGGACCTGCCCCTCCGGAAGCCGAACTGGACGACGGCCAAGTTCGGTCCGGTCTCCTCCAGGTGCTGAGTGAGGCGAGCAGCGATAACTCGCTCAAACAGCTTACCCGCCTCACTCAACAGGACTATGGGGCGATAGGCCGATGGTGAGTCCACCGGACGCCCGGGCTTGCGAATGAGGACAAGCTTACCTAGCTTCCATTCACTGGGAAAGTGGCCATCCTTCGCACAGGTTGTGAGCAACGCACGGAATCGACATCCGAGTCCGCCTTCCTTCAGGGCCAAGACCAGAGCCTTCCCCGGGATGCCATCGGGACCGGGCGCTGTGTTCTTCGCGCTGAGACGAAGAACCGCCCTGTCCAATTCACCCTCTGACACCTCGGGGGGATCCTCCTCCGGGATCGGCAGCGTCGGCAAGGGAGCATCGTCCTCCGCCCTGGCAGGGAAAAGGTTCTCCACCACTCTCTCGAGCGTCTCCGTGTTCATCGTGGATGACAGCGGAGGGGCCCAGGGGCGAAGCTTGCTCATTACAAGCTTGTAAGGCCTGCCCCATGGGTCCTGCTCGAGAGAGTCCACTAGCTCCTGCCAGGCGCGCTCCTTCGCTGCACCGATCTCAGCCCTCAGCGCCTTCTTGGCCCCTTGGAAGGCGGCAAACAATTCAGCCACGACCGATGCGGGTCTGTGGCGTCGACGGGCGTGGGTGTACCGGCGTCGTGCCTTGACACATGTCGTCCGGAGCTGTTGCAGCTCCGTGGACCACCAGTACACCTGCCGACGGGGCTGCGGTTTGCCCACGCGAGGCATGGCAACGTCGCAGACGTGCGTCATTGCCCCGCGGAACCACTGCGCTTCTTGATCCGCATCGGTCTCCTCCGGTTTGGAATTCCAGGATTCCACGAGGGACGCCTCTATGAGGGAGTCCCTCTCCAGCATTTTAAGTGCCCATCTGGGCCCGATCTCAGAGGGAGCACGACTTGGGCTGTTCGGGTCCGTCGAGTGGGGGGAGAAGGAAAACCGAATATATCGGTGATCCGAGAGCGTCTCGACCCCCTCCTCGACTACCCAGCCCCGAACACGGCGCGCCAGGGCGGGAGACGCAAACGATACGTCCACGACTGATCCGCCCTGTTGCCGCACGCAAGTGTTAGCCGTGCCCCGGTTCAGCACACACAGGTTGTTGCTGGAGAGCCACTCCTCCACAGCTGCGCCCCTCGCATCAGTAAGAGCTGAGCCCCACACTGTCGACTTCGCGTTCAGGTCTCCGGCAAGGAGCACCTGACGCGGGCGGCACCGCCCCAGTAGGATGTCCATTTCCGCCAAATAGCGCTCAAACTCCGAGAGCGGACGATTTGGCGAGAAATAGACACCCACATACACGATGTCGCCGCATAAGACGGCGACGAACCCATGACCTCTGAACGAGCGATCGACAGCGGGGGCCCCCTCTCCTGTGGCCAAAATAATGGCGACGAGATCGTCGAGGTCGCCGACCCAGTTATCCCGGGGGACAACCAGGTACGGCTCCGCGACGATCGCCACCTGTATCCTCCACTGCGCCAGTGTCTGGACTAGCAGGTCCTGGGCACTGGCGCAGTGGTTAACATTTGTCTGTAGACATCTCATGGACATATTGATTGTATGTCCATGAGTGTCTCAGTAGTCCCGTCCGGTGGGCAGGTCGTGGAGTCTTGGGTCGAAACCGCAGGACCCACAGGCCTTCGTCTGTTCATTTTGGGCTTGGGGGCCGAACATTGTTTGCTCCCCAAGCGATGGTTTGCCTTTTTGTTGGCATCGGCGCAAAGAGGGCAACGGGCGTCCGCCCGGCACTCGGATGCGCGATGACCAGTGTCTCCGCATTTGTAACACTGCTGGCTCCGGTCAACGGCCGCAGTGCACTGCCCCCTGACGTGCCCTGTGTTCAGGCACCGGAAACAGCGCAGCTCGCGGGGCTGCAGCACCTTAACCCGTGCTGCCGTCCACCCGACCAGCAGTTTACCTTCCGCAACTTTCTTGGCGGCTGTCACAGGGCAGCTCGCCCAAACCGAACCCATGCCGTAGTATGAGTTACGGATTGTCCCCACTTTCACTGCATCCCTGTGACAGTCGCCAAGCCTAGCGATGGCTGCCGCGACCTCGTCTGAGGTGACAGAGTCGTCGAGGCCGGAAACAAGCATCTCGGTAGCCTTGAAAGGCCGCGAGATACGCACCGATTCCGCACTCAGAACTTCTCTAAGTTTGGCGGCAAGCGCGTCCGCCTTGTCGCCGTTGTCGGCGCCGGAGACCTCCATGATCACGGCTCCCGTCACCGCGCGACGGAAGCGTACGGAGTCTATCCCCATCGCCGCAATGTCCACCCTCTTCTTGGCCTCCTCTATAACCAGTTTGTACGTCACCCCCTTATCGGCAGCCCCTGGCTGCAGGGTGACGACAACGGCCGCGGTTTTGAAGGTTTTGGGCTTCCGGGGGGCAGGCTGTTGTGCCCGGCCTTTCTTTTGAGGAGCAGGAGGACGCTCCTTGTGCTTCCCACCTCTAGCCACCAGACTCCATGGTTTGTCCATAGAGGTGGGGGCAGGCGGGAGAGGACGCGGTTGCGATTTTTCGGGCGCGTTTCGCCCTCGCGTTGCCCTCCTTCTCTGGGCCTTCCTCTTCGGAGGCGCCGATGTCCCTCCGGTAGGCGCTTTCTCCTTTTGCCCGCTGGTGGTGGCACTGAGCGGTGCGACAGAAGGACGAGGAGGGTCCTTCCGTGGGGCCGGCAGTGGAGGGTACTCCCTTGGCGTGGCCAATGGAGGACACACCATCGGCGCTGGGTTCAGGCGCGGCTCCAAGTTTGTGAGCCGCGCACTCAGCCGCGCGTGGACCCTGTCCATAATTGCTGTCTCCATGGCCCTCAGGTGCTCCAGCGTAGCCGGAGTCCCGGAGGCGGAGGAGGGAGCGGAGGGAGCGGCGGATCTAAAAGCCGCAAACTCTTTGCGCAACTCTTCGAGCCCAGTCTGGAGCCGCTTGTTCTGCGCCCGAGCTTCCTTCAGCTCACGACGCAGCGCAGCGGTCTCCTCGGTAGCCGAGAGTGCCACCAGACTCTTAGCATCCGCGACAACCGCCTCAGCGTTGTCGCGGAGCGCCTTCACAAATGTCCCCTTAAGATTTGTGGAGACGTCGGCCACCTTGCGGATAGCCTCCACTCTGGTCATGAGCCTCTCGAAGATGAGCGAGGACGACTCAACGGCGTCATCCTCAGACTCCATCTCCGAGAGACGGGAGCGGGTGGCTCTAGCCTCGGCCATCGAGGCGAGCAATTCCCGCTCCGCCAGCAGCTTCAGCTCCGCTTGCTGGGCCCGGGCCATTTCGGCCTTCGCCTCAGCGAGGCCGACGTACTCTCCAGTGGTGGGAGGGCGTCCGCGGCCACGCTTCTGGGAGTTGGGGCGCTCTTCAGCCGAGGACTCCGGGGAAAGGACCAAAGGGCCTTTGCCCCTCTTTCGTTTGAGTCGGTCCCCTGACATTGGGACCAACTCGTCACCCTCGTTATCAGCCTCACTGTTGTTCATGGACACAACCGTGTCCATGTCCGATGACGAGGACTCCGAGAGGTTAGGTTCCCCTCGGACCCTCGCCAGCCCTTGCGAGCTGGGGCTGACATCAGCCCCGTCGCTTGCTGGGCTTCCATCTCTTGGCGACACCGTGGGCGTCGCCATTCGGCGGAGAACGACCACAGGGCTGTCAGCCCTGTTGCTCCCGCTGGCCTTCGTTTGAGCGCGTGTGCGCACTCTTGGGGCCTCAAGCTCCTGCTGCCTGGCCTCGCACCAGACGCAGGGGTGACTAGAGGCGCCACAATCGCATTGGCCGGTAACCAATTTCACATCGACCGGCCCGGATACCGGTCGACGCCGCTGGCAAGGCGGAGCGCATTTGCCGCTCGTATCAGATTTCTCACCTGGGGGCCGAGCTACCCCCAAGCGCCCGGCGTCAGCGGGATCACTCGACATACTCTTCTCTTTATCCGACATGCTCATAGTTGTTTGGGAAACGTACCTGCGGCCCTTTCCCAACAGACCGCAGGAGCGCTTGAGACCGGGTTCCCCCCGGCCATGCAGCCCCTCGGCACGCTAAGCTTGGGCTTCGGGTTATTTTTTATAGTGGTTTTCTTCCACGCGGCCCGACGCTCAGTGCGCCAGACCCCCGGCCCCGCGAGTGCGGGGTTACGGTTTGCCCGACGGTGGCCTAGACCACGCGCCGCGCCCGCGGACCTTATCAGGCCCGCCACTACGAGCCGAGGCTCCGCTGGCCCATCTCTGGGCCCCTCCAGCAGCGCTGGTGAGCGCACCACCTCGGTGTCCGGATGAACCGGACCGCCAGCTCCAGCTGGCCAACCCACGACCCACGAGGGGTCCACTGGTGACAGCCGATGACTTCTTGAACAAGAAGCCATGGCTTCACCCTCAGGGTGATTTTTTAGAGAGGTTTTCTTCCTCGCGGTCCGACGCTCAGTGCGCCGGACCCCCGACCCCACTAAGTGAGGCTACGGGTTCATGTGACCGTGCAATGCCCGCCCTTAAGAAAGAGCAGGCAGCCACATGCCAGTTTTTGTCCGCGCCGGCCGAAACCGGTACCCCCCATATCTGGGGGGCGTTCCCCTATCCGCAACCTGGGGACGCGTCCGATGGCGGATCTGGAACCGCACACGGAAACCTAACCTAACCTAACCTAACCTAACCTAACCTAACCTAACCTAACCTAACCTAACCTAACCTAACCTAACCTAACCTAACCTTTTTTTTTTTTTTTTTTGTCGAGGAGAAATCCTTTTATTGATCCCCTGCCGCTTGCTAGGCGACAGGGGTATGTGGGGGTCGACAGTATACTCCGCGTTGCTCACGTAGCAGACGGAACTGCCCCTACCCACTAAAACTCCCCGGTGTCTCCTCGCCCGTGAGTGAGGGGTGGACGGGCTCTGGCGAACCAACTGCTCCGACCCACCCCCCTCGGGCAACCTAGCCATTGCTGGCTAGGGTAACGCCAACTGGGGGGATTGCCCGGAGACACCCGAGCAATCCCCAGACGTAGGGGACCCGTGCAGGCACACACAGCTAGCAACTGTGTGCGCAGGTCCCCTAGGACATTTGAAGACGGGCTGGTGCCCGCCCTCTCCTGCCCGGCCGTCTACGAGATGTTAATGGGGGACTCAATGGACACCGCAATGTCCATTGGCTCCCCCACCGTCAAAAAAGAGGGCGGGACAAGTCCCGCCCGACCGCCAACTAGAGCAGGGGACCAGGGGCCACCCTCCATGGCCTCCCTGTTCCCCTGAACTCCAACTGAAATTAAAAACAACAAAAAAACCCCCTGGCGACAGAGACGAGAAGGCAGAGGGAGAGATACCAATCCCGCCCCTGTCGCCAGGAGAACGCCGATGGGGGCGGAACACCCTCAACAAAAAACCCCGGCAGCAAGCTGCCAGGGGAACCTCCGATGTGCGCTCCGCTACGGGCTTGGTATCTCAAACCCGCTCGGAGCGCACGGTGTGGGCCTTCTTGGCCCCTCGCCAAGAACTGGCGAGGGTTGAGCCCCCCCACCACGTCAAGGTCGTGGCCCACCTAGGGGGGGAACCTAACCTAACCTAACCTAACCTAACCTAACCTAACCTAACCTTTTTTTTTTTTTTTTTGTCGAGGAGAAATCCTTTTATTGATCCCCTGCCGCTTGTTAGGCGACAGGGGTATGTGGGGGTCGACAGTATACTCCGCGTTGCTCACGTAGCAGACGGAACTGCCCCTACCCACTAAAACTCCCCGGTATCTCCTTGCCCACTATGCGGGGGGTGGACGGGCTCTGGCGAACCAACTGCTCCGACCCACCCCTCACGGGCTGCCCAGCCATTTCTGGCCGGGCTGACGCCAACAGGGGATTACCCGGAGATACCGGAGCAATCCCCAGACGGAGGGGACCCGTGCAGGCACACACAGTTAGCGGCTGTGTGCGCAGGCCCCCGAGGACATTTGAAGACGGGCTAGTGCCCGCCTTCTCCTGCCCAGCCGTCAGCTTTCTATGATTGAGAGGACTCAATGGGCACCAAGGGTGTCCATTGACTCCCCCCTTGCGACATGGGCAGCCCTAGAGTAGGCTGCCGGAGACGACGCTGTGATGCGGCCCTTAACTACAGGTGGGGAGCACTTGACCCCCCCCATGCGATGGCCGGCCGGAAGCCCGGCGTCGGCGCAAATTCCACATCTATACTCCGCCTCGCAATTAAAGGCGGAGTGACCTTCCTCACCGCAGCGGAAACATTGGCCGCTGCGGTCCTTTCTTGCCGGGCACCTGGCCCTCGGATGACCAAGCCCCATACACTGGAAGCAGCGCATGGGGCGCCGTTCCAACAGTTGGACGGTGGCCGCGCTCCATCCAACAACCAGTCGTCCAGCGGTGGCCAGTTTCCTGGCGGCCTCTACGGGGACCGAGGCGAAAGCCGAGCCCACACCTCCGGCGCCAGGGTGCACCCTGCCCACCCTGAAGAGTTCAGGGGGGCAGCCGGTGAAAGACGCCAGGGCTTCCTTCAATTCATCCGCCGACACCGTGTCATCCAAACCGGATACACGTATGTCGGCCGATTTAACAGGGCGCGTTACCTTCGCCCCATCCCCCAGCGCCACTCTGATTTGGGCCGCCAGTAAGTCCGCCTGGGCAGGCGTCGTCTCCTTTGGGAGCTCCATTATTCTCTCGCCGGTGAACCCCGTGCGAAACCGGATGGGACCGATTCCCAGGGCCTCTAGCGAGACCGCCGCCTTCGTGATCTCCATTGCCTTGCCGTAGGTGACGCCCCCCTTAACCGTCTCCGGTTTGAGAGCCACCACCACGGCCAACTTCGTTTGCTTCCTAGGGAGTCTGGGGATCCTCGCTTTCGATGCCGTCTGTGCTGGCGGAGCAGAGGCAGTGGGGCGCTTCTTGCGCCTCGCCACCTCCGACCAGCTGGCGGCGGTCTCTCCTGACTGGACGGGCGGCCCAGCCTGTGGCATGGCCTGCGACTCCACCTCTACAATCCGGCGTTTGGCCACCTTGACGGCCCTAGCCTTCTTGGGCAGATTAGCCGGGGCCGAAAGCGTCGCCACCGAAGGCTGCGATGCCTCGGCACGCTCCTCCCTGCAACGATCTTCCATCAAAGGTGTCTGAGCCGGCAGCGGCCTGCCCTCCGCTGCCAAGCCCTCCAGGCGCGCATCTACCAAAGAGGCCACTAAGCCAATTAGCTCCTCCTGGAGAGAACCCATTGTCTCCATGAATTCAGCCCTCGACAGCACCTGGCTAGCGGCCGCTGTCTTAGGCACCGCCTCAGGAGGCTGCACCTCAAACGGGAGTTCTGGGCGAGGTGCCTCTGAGGCGCATCGCTCGAGTTCCCCTACCTTCGATTGTAAGGCCTCCACCATGTGGCGGAGACGCCTATTTTCCTCTCTTAGTTTGTCGAACTCACTCCTGAGTATTTCCCCCCTCGATGTTTTCGGGGGGGATTCCTTCTTCCTCGGACGGTACTCCTCCTCATATTGGTCGGACTGGGCAGACGTAGCGGACATCTGGTCAATCCGGGCTAACTCGGCTTCGTGTTTAGCTTGCGCAGGGGCGCGACGGGCCTCAACTTGTTGATTTAACGCCTTGATAAATTCATTCCCTAACCAATTTGGCGGAAAAGCTGCAAGATTCTCATGGCTGTCGGCTCTTTCCACAGCTTTGGTCTTCTTCAGGCCCTTCTTGTCCGAAGACCGACCTGACTTGGAGCTCGACATGACCGGGTAAGGCCCTGTCGACCTCCAGAGTCTTCAGGGTACTCCACCCCTGCCGGAAGGGGGGGATGAGCAATCAAATAAAAGAGTACTCAATGAAAAATTAAGAACAAACTTAAACCCAAAATTAAAAAACCACAATAACTAAAAGAGAACTTAAGCCACCAAAACCTGATTTGGGTTGACCGAGAGCGCCTTCGAAAAGACGTCCCTCAAGCCACCCAATATCCGGAAATGTCCGGAAATCCGGAAGATACAGGCAAAGGAAATTTCCGGAAAAACCGAAAAATTCCCGGCCTAACGTACCTTCCGGAAGAAGCCTGGAAGGCGCTTCTAATGAATCGCCTCCCAGGCAATTCCGGCCACGGACACAAAAGATATTAAGCAATAAAACTTAAAAACAACAAAAACCAAAACAAATAAACGACAACAACAAAAAAAGAGACAACAAGTTAAGCAGCTGGTGTGGGCAGTCCGACGAAGCCTCGAAAGAGGCCTCGAATGAGCCGCACCACACCGCCGTGGGGCAACTAGCGGCGCAGTACCGGCCGATCAAAAATTTCCGGAAATCCGGAAATTTCCGATTTTCCGGCACCGTCCGAAAGAGCCCCAAAAAAGACGACTATAAACCGAATTTCAACAAAATCTGATTTTGACAATTTTTGCCAAAAATCTTAAACAAAAAACAAGAAAAACAAAAATTCTTAAAAAACAACGAAACAACAACCGAGAACAAAATCTGCCGCGGGTCACCCGACGAGCCTTGAGAAAGGCTACAAATCAAAGCGAACCGCGACAAAATCCGTCAAGAGATGACCAAGATACGACGGAAAGAAGATTATCGGATTGAAGCAAAAGAAGACCAAAAAAGGCCTTCAATCACCTCAATCCGTCAATCAACCCACAAAATCAGAACAAGCGACGTCGAAACTACCCCAAAGCAGTGCTAACGCAGTAACTTTAGGGAAATCTCCAACCTCAACCTAACCTAACCTAACCTAACCTAACCTTTTTTTTTTTTTTTTTTTTTTTTTTTTTTTTTTTTTTTTTTTTTTTTTTTTTTTTTTTTTTTTTTGTCGAGGAGAAATCCTTTTATTGATCCCCTGCCGCTTGCTAGGCGACAGGGGTATGTGGGGGTCGACAGTATACTCCGCGTTGCTCACGTAGCAGACGGAACTGCCCCTACCCACTAAAACTCCCCGGTGTCTCCTCGCCCGTGAGTGGGAGGTGGACGGGCTCTGGCGAACCAACTGCTCCGACCCACCCCCCTCGGGCAACCTAGCCATTGCTGGCTAGGGTAACGCCAACTGGGGGGATTGCCCGGAGACACCCGAGCAATCCCCAGACGTAGGGGACCCGTGCAGGCACACACAGCTAGCAACTGTGTGCGCAGGTCCCCTAGGACATTTGAAGACGGGCTGGTGCCCGCCCTCTCCTGCCCGGCCGTCTACGAGATGTTAATGGGGGACTCAATGGACACCGCAATGTCCATTGGCTCCCCCACCGTCAAAAAGAGGGCGGGACAAGTCCCGCCCGACCGCCAACTAGAGCAGGGGACCAGGGGCCACCCTCCATGGCCTCCCTGTTCCCCTGAACTCCAACTAAAATAAAAAAACAACAAAAAACCCCTGGCGACAGAGGCGAGAAGGCAGAGGGAGAGATACCAATCCCGTCCCTGTCGCCAGGAGAACGCCAATGAGGGCGGAACAAGTTCCGCCCTACCACCAACAAGAGCAGGGGACCAGGGGCCACCCTAAGGGCCTCCCTGTTCCCCTGAACCCCGTAAAAAACCCTGGCAGCAAGCTGCCAGGGGAACCTCAACTGTGTGCTCCGCCACGAGCTCCGCTAAACGGAACCCGCTCGGAGCACACCGGTGTGGGCCTTCTTGGTCCCCTCGCCAAGAACTGGCGAGGGTTAAGCCCCCCCACCACGTCAAGGTCGTGGCCCACCTAGGGGGGGAACCTAACCTAACCTAACCTAACCTAACCTAACCTAACCTAACCTAACCTAACCTAACCTTTTTTTTTTTTTTTTTTTTTTTTTTTTTTTTTTTTTTTTTTTTTTTTTTTTTTTTTTTTTTTTTTTTTTTGTCGAGGAGAAATCCTTTTATTGATCCCCTGCCGCTTGCTAGGCGACAGGGGTATGTGGGGGTCGACAGCGTACTCCGCGTTGCTCACGTGCAGACGGAACTGCCCCTACCCACTAAAACTCCCCGGTATCTCCTTGCCCATTTGAGTGGGGGGTGGACGGGCTCTGGCGAACCAACTGCTCCGACCCACCCCTCACGGGCTGCCCAGCCATTTCTGGCTAGGCTAACGCCAACAGGGGGGATTGCCCGGAGATACCGGAGCAATCCCCAGACGGGGGGGGACCCGTGCAGGCACACACAGTTAGCAGCTGTGTGCGCAGGTCCCCTAGGGCATTTGAAGACGGGCTTGATATGCCCGCCTTCTCCTGCCCGGCCGTCTGCGTCTGAGGGAGCCGAGAGCCGCCACTTCCTCTCGCTCCCTCTCAGCTGCCTCCTTCTGCGACATAACATATTCACAGAAGGAGGCAAATGCTTTCCATTTGGTCTCACTGTCAAGCATGGCTTCGACCATGCTTGGCAGTGAGACGTCGCCATCACCTAGCGCCGCGCTGAGCTCGCGGCGCTGCTGACTCCAGGCCGAGCATACTTGTAGCGTATGCTCGGCCGTGTCTTCAGGATCGCCGCAGTGGTGACATTGCGGCGATTCCTCCTTTTTTATATGGTGCAGATAATGGCCGAAGCAGCCGTGCCCGGTCATCATCTGCACCATACGGTAGGTGAGGTCGCCTCGGCGGCGCCTCACCCACTCCGCCAGCACCGGACGTATCGCCGCAATGGTTCGGCGGCCGAACTTTGGCTCGCGGAGTGCCTCACTCCAGTCCCGAATCGCCTCCTCCTGCGCCTCTGCGCGGACCCGTCGCACGTCCTCGGCGACGGGTCTCCCTCCTTGGGCCCTAGCTGCGACCCGATGCCGATGCACCTGGGACAGAACCAGGGCATCGACATCCCACGGGGGCGTGCCTGCGAGCACGCAAGCGGCCCCGTGGCTCACCGTGCTGTACGCCCGCACAGCCCGGGTCGCCAGGACCCTTTGAGGTCTGCACAAGAGTCTCCGGGTGTGTGGAGTGAGACACTCCGCCCAGACCGGGGCTCCGTAAAGTGCCATCGACCTTACCACCCCCTGGTAAAGCCGACGGCACGCCGAATTTGGTCCTCCCTGGTTCGGGAGGAGCCGTCCGAGTGCGGCTGCGGCTGCAGTCAGCCGTGGAGCGAGGAGCTTAAAGTGCTCCTCGAAACTCCAGCGGGGGTCCAGTGTTAGGCCGAGATACTTAATATGCATCCCGACCGGTGTCCGGACCCCCTCCACTCGGACGTGGAGCCCCGGTTGGATCCTGCGGCGTGGGGGACGGAAGCCCATGGCCCTAGTTTTATCAAGGGCCACTTCCAACCCGAGCAGGCGGATGCGCCGGACAACCATCGAGGTGCCCCTCGACGCTAGCTCTTCCGCCTGCTCCCACGTCTTAGCTCTCGCCGCAACCAGAGTGTCGTCGGCGAAGCAGACAACCTCCATCTTTGGAAGGAGGTTGCCTCGCAGGACCCAGTTGTACCCCAGGTTCCACAGTAGTGGGCCGAGTACGGCCCCCTGGGGTACGCCAGCCGCCATTGGACGTCGGTGGACCTTACCGTCCGCGCCCTCGTACAGCACTACCCGACCTGTGAGGTAGTCGGAGACGAGGGCGCAGAGGTAGGACGGCACCCGGTGGAATCGGAGTGCCGCCCTGATACATTCATGGGGGAGGCTGTTGAATGCGTTGCGGATGTCAAGCGACACCGCTACAACAGCCTCCCCTCTACCGTTGGCCTCCTCAGACCACCTTTTGAGGAGGCCCACCGCATCCATCGTAGACCGACCGGTGCGGAAGCCGAACTGACGATCGTGTAAGTTCGGCCCCTCCGTCTCCAAGTGCTCGACGATCCGCCGAGCCATGATCCTCTCCAAGGCTTTGCCGGAGTCGTCGAGCAGGACCACCGGTCGGTATCCGGCCGGCGAGTCGGCAGGGCGGCCCTCCTTGCGAAGAAGAACGAGTCGCCCCACCTTCCACCTCGCCGGGAACTTGCCTCGGGCGATGCTCGCATCGAGCACCGCCCGGAATCTCTCCTCCATGGGCCCCAGCGCGATCGCCAGGGCCTTTGCCGGGACTCCGTCAGGCCCTGGGGCCGTCTTTTTTCTCCCGATACGCTCCCTCACCGCCTCAAACTCTACGTCAGAGACGGGAGGGCCCTGCAGTTCGGCCTCCGGCGGTGGTTCCGGAGGCACCATGTTGGGGGGCTCGAATGGGCCGGGGGTCGGAAAGAGAGACCCCACGACCTTGTCGAGCAGCGCCGGGTCGAAACTGGCCGTGGAGGGGGAGCTCGAAGCAAACTTCCCCCTCACAGCCCTATACGGACGGCCCCAAGGATCGGCGTCCAGGAGGGCCAGGAAGCGCTCATGGGCCGCCTCCTTGGCTCTACAAATGCCCTTTTTGAGGGCATTGTGAGCCTCCCTGTACGCCTGACGAAGGCGGACCTCTTCGTCAGGCGTCCTCCTGGAGCTTCGTCTCCGGCAACGGAGGAGAGCCCGTCTGGCCACTAGGCAGGCGGAGCGCAGGGAGTTAACCTCCTGCGTCCACCAGTACACCCTCCTCCCACGAGGGGAGGGGCGCCACAGTGGCATGGCGGCATTGCACACTTCCCGGATGTCGTCCGCAAAGTGGTCCGCCATGCCGTCGGGATCCCCTGCGAGGTGGGAAGGGAGAGGGGACCATTCCCTCACCATCGCAGCTTCCTCCGCCATCTCCGGGCGGAGTTTGGCGAGTGCCCACCTGGGAAAGGCTGCACCCGCCGCGGCATCCCGACTCTGTGGTGTCCTAGCGGCCAGCGAGGAGACCTCATATCGGACGTAACGATGGTCCGATAGGGTCTCCTTGTCCTCCACCACCTTCCAATCGTGGATTTGGGCAGCAAGGGCGGCGGTGGCAAGGGATACGTCCACGATAGACGCACCCTGCCACCGTACGCACGTGGGAGAGGTACCACGGTTGAGCACCTGGAGCCCCAGGCCCAGCGCCCAGGACCCCAGGATACCCCCCCTTACGTCCGTACTAGGGGACCCCCACGCCGAGGATTTGGCGTTGAGGTCCCCCGCCACCAAAACTGGGAGTGGGGCCGCACGCCTCACCACACCCTCCACCGCAGCCAGGAAGGATTCGAAATCCGCCCGACTGCGGTTGGGGGAGAAGTAGGTCGACACGACCACCATTCTCCCCCAGTTCGCCGCCACAAATCCACGACCTCTCTCCCTGAGGGAGAGCGAAGGAGCCGCACCGCCGGGCCTCGCCACGACAGCGGCGGAGTCGTCCAGGTCCCCCAGCCAAAGGGGACTCTGGGGAACGCAATACGGCTCCGCCACCACCGCCAGGTGTATCTCCCACTCCGCCATGGCCTGACACATTAGGTCCTGCGCTTCGGCGGCGTGGTTGATATTCACCTGGAGGAACTTAATGGGCCTAGGAGACATTGGTGGTGTCCATAAGTTCCCTCGGCTTGTCTGATGGCTTGGCCGCCGACAGGCGGCCCCTTACGACGGGGGGGGAGCATCTCGCGCCTCCCATGCGATGGCCGGCAGGGAGGCCAGCATCGGCACAGATCCCGCATCTGTATGCGGACTCGCAACTGTTTGCAGCGTGGCCCTCCAGTCCACAGCGGAAGCATAGTCCGCTGCGGTCCTTCTTAGATGGGCACCTCACCGAGGGATGGCCCAGCCCCATACACCTGAAACAGCGCATGGGGCGCTGTTCCAGCAGTAAGACGGAGGCCGAGCTCCAGCCCACCGTAATACGGCCAGTGTCTGCCAGTTTTTTGGCGGCTTCCAGGGGGCACGAGACGAAAGCCGAGCCAAGCCCTCTGACCCCAGGATGCACTTTGCCCACCCTGAAGTGTTCAGGGGGGCAGGCGGTGCCCGAAGCAAGAGCCGTTCTCAGCTCCTCGGCCGACACCGAGTCATCTAGGCCGACAACCCGGATGTCGACCGATTGTACGGGGCGCGCCACCTTCGCATCGTCACCTAGAACCGCACTTATTTGCGCCGCCAATTGATCGGCCTGAGCGGGCGTCGTCTCCTTCGGGAGCTCCAATATACGAGCTCCCGTGAAGCTTGTGCGGAATCTTACTGGGCCGATGCCGAGTGCCTCCAGGGAGACGGACTCCTTTGTCCTGGCGATGGCACCATTATAGGTGGCACCCTTCCCAACGGCTTCGGGCGTGAGAGCCACCACTACCGCCAGCTTCTTACGCTCTCTCGGGAGTTTAGGGGCGGCTTTGACCACTGTCGGGGTCGGAGCGACAGCGACAGTGGCGCGTTTTTTCCTTTTCACCACCTCCGTCCAGGCAGAGACGGTTTCACCCGACTGGGTGGTTGGCACGACCTGCGGCTCGGGGGCCTTGCGGGTAGTAGCAGGCTTAGCGGCTTTGGTAGCCCTCGCCTTCTTCGGCAAATTAGCCGGGGGTGTGAGCGATGTCACAGCGTCTGAGTATGGGTGGGCCGCTGCGCGGTCCTTCGGACGACGGTTCGCCGTTACTGACGGCTGAGGTTGCTGGGCCGGGGGTGATCTCCCATTAGTCCACATGGCCTCTAAACGTTCACTGACTAATGCCCCTACATGAGCTAGTATCTCTTCCTGAAGTGAGCCAATTGTCTGTATAAACTCTGCCCGCGACAGAGTCTGACCTTCGGCCACCGTTCTGGGCCTTTCCAGCTCCGGACGAGGGGCAACCACCGACTTGGGGCGGTTTCCGTCAGAGTTGGACCGCTTCATTGCTTCCATCTGTGCGCGTAAGCGCTTATTTTCGGTTTTCAGCCGACGTGCCTCACTCGACGATTTTCGGTCTTCCACCTTCTTGACCATTTCGAGTATCGAATGGGTCGCCTCCTTGATAGCCTTCTGGCATGTCCCCTTCAAATTGCTCGATTTGCGGATAACAGTCAGGATTACGTCGGCTTTCGCCTCCACCTCTCTGGTGAGCCCCTCAATAGAGCCAGCGGGGGAGATGGATCCCACCGACTTGAACTCGCATTCCGATATAGCGTCGGACTCGGAGTCCGCCTCAATCTCCTGAAGTTCCCGGCGAGCTTGCGCCAGGCCCACGTCGTGGGAGTAGCCAGGGGGCTGTGGTATGCCCCGGCCCTTGGGCCCCTTCGTGTATTTGGGTTGAGTCATTAGCTCCTCCGGTCCGGGCACTTCCGTCAGTCCCTCGTTACCGAGCTCCGACATCGACGAAGCCCTAGAGGACCCCATGGTGCTCTCCACGATGTTGGCGCGCCGCTTCCGCACCTGACGGCGGGTATTTAGCGCGGGCCATTCACCCTCTACGGAGTCCGACATGGGCCAGTTAATGGCCCTGTCGACCTCCGAGCCTTCTAGTGACTCCACTCCTGCCAGGAGGGGGGGTAAGTCACCACTAGAAAGAAAATTCAAGGAAAATTTGGGCTAATCCTAAGAGCTAAAAAGCTGAAACTGCAATAATTATAAAACTGTAAGGGCTAACAAAAACCTGTTTGGGCTGACCGGAAGTGCCTTCGGAGAGGCTTCTTCCGAGCCACCCAACAACCGAAAAACTCCGGAAATCCGGGAGCGCCGGTCCAATGAAGTTTCCGAGGAAACCGGAAAATTCCGGAACCGGCGTGCCGTCCGGAGGAGTCCTGGAAGGCGCTTCTTTTGAACCACCTCCCAGGCGAAACGGTCCACTGGGGCAGGAGATAACTACAAATAAAGTTAGGCAAAATCGAAACTGGAAACCAACAAATGACTATAAAAACTACAATAATAACAACAAGGACAGGTGGTGTGGGCTAACCGATAGAGCCTTAGATAAGGCTCTAAACGAGCCGCCGCACACCGCCAAGCAACGAAAACTGGCGCAGCGCCGGCCAACCAAAAATTTCCGGAAATTCGGAAATTTCCGATTTTCCGGCACCGTCCGAAAAAGCACGCAAAAATATGAAGGAAGACTAATTTTCAGCAAAAACAAAATTTGAAAATTTCGACCAAAATTACCAAACAAAAACAGCGAAATTAAATAAAACGACAAAACAACAAAACGACAAAGATAACCAAAAATTGCCGCAGGCCACCCCAAGGGGCCTTGAAAAAGGCTCCCAAAGAAATAGTCCGCGACAAAATCCGTCAACAACTAACGGTGCTGTGACCAGATGAAATTTCGGGACTGATCCGAAAGAAGCCCAGAAAAGGGCTTCAGTCACATCAATCCGTCAATCTAACCGGCGGAGCAGAACGAGAGACCTTCAAACTATTGGAAACCACTGATAACCGAGTACCGACAAGTGAAAATTTTCGTTCAACCTAACCTAACCTAACCTAACCTAACCTAACCTAACCTAACCTAACCTAACCTAACCTAACCTTTTTTTTTTTTTTTTTTTTTTTTGTCGAGGAGAAATCCTTTTATTGATCCCCTGCCGCTTGCTAGGCGACAGGGGTATGTGGGGGTCGACAGTATACTCCGCGTTGCTCACGTAGCAGGCGGAACTGCCCCTACCCACTAAAACTCCCCGGTGTCTCCTCGCCCGTGAGTGAGGGGTGGACGGGCTCTGGCGAACCAACTGCTCCGACCCACCCCCCTCGGGCAACCTAGCCATTGCTGGCTAGGGTAACGCCAACTGGGGGGATTGCCCGGAGACACCCGAGCAATCCCCAGACGTAGGGGACCCGTGCAGGCACACACAGCTAGCAACTGTGTGCGCAGGTCCCCTAGGACATTTGAAGACGGGCTGGTGCCCGCCCTCTCCTGCCCGGCCGTCTACGAGATGTTAATGGGGGACTCAATGGACACCGCAATGTCCATTGGCTCCCCCACCGTCAAAAAAGAGGGCGGGACAAGTCCCGCCCGACCGCCAACTAGAGCAGGGGACCAGGGGCCACCCTCCATGGCCTCCCTGTTCCCCTGAACTCCAACTAAAAGAAAAAACAACAAAAAAACCCCTGGCGACAGAGGCGAGAAGGCAGAGGGAGAGATACCAATCCCGTCCCTGTCGCCAGGAGAACGCCAATGAGGGCGGAACAAGTTCCGCCCTACCACCAACAAGAGCAGGGGACCAGGGGCCACCCTAAGGGCCTCCCTGTTCCCCTGAACCCCGTAAAAAACCCTGGCAGCAAGCTGCCAGGGGAACCTCAACTGTGTGCTCCGCCACGAGCTCCGCTAAACGGAACCCGCTCGGAGCACACCGGTGTGGGCCTTCTTGGTCCCCTCGCCAAGAACTGGCGAGGGTTAAGCCCCCCCACCACGTCAAGGTCGTGGCCCACCTAGGGGGGGAACCTAACCTAACCTAACCTAACCTAACCTAACCTAACCTAACCTAACCTAACCTAACCTAACCTAACCTAACCTAACCTAACCTAACCTAACCTAACCTAACCTAACCAGTCTCTGTTGAACGCTGGAAGAGGTTGGACGCGCGCAAACCGCTTGAAACGAGCTCCGCGTGGCGAAAAATACGCTAAAATCAAGTGTACGTGCATTTTAAGTGGAAAAAACGCATATTATACATCAAACGACGCAGCTCGACGCGGGCTATCCAACGGTGTTTTCCGCGCGGAAATCCGATCAAAATTGAACGGAAAATCGAATTTTTAAGTGTGAAAAAGTGAGTGAAAAATCTTTGCGAGTCTATAGTGGAAGATTTCATGCGAGAAATTATGTAACGGGGAGTACCACCTGATAGCCGGTACTTCCAAGTTATTTGTTGCGAAAATCCCGGATTTTTTCCGGTCCTGGAAGCGGTGGAACAAACATTTTTCCGAAGGTCCCCAAAATTGGGTACCCTAAGCAGGCCCCGGAAAAATAAATAAAGGTGACCATAAATAGCGGATAGACTAGGCGAGTCTATCCCTGAAAGAATTTCGGAAATCAGCCCACAGGATCCGGAGAAATCGCGAAATTAAAATTTTCGGAAAATTCCTGTTTTTCCGGAACTCTGTGTTCCTCCAGGAAGAAGTTCGCGGGGAAGTGACATATACCAGTGTGTGCAGATTTTCTCGCTCTATTTTTTGGTGTTTTCATCGGATTTTTCGGCCTATAAATAACGAAGATACAAGCTTAAACAAATAGGAGTGAAAAAGTGCTATTTTCGTTTACGTAAATATAAATTAAAAATAAAAATCTTAAATACTCAATACTCCTGGCAGAACTTAGTATCAATCGATAGAGAATTTAAAAATAGAGAGAAAACTGAAAAGACGAAAAAATTCGGCTGAAGAGGACCGGAGATATAGCCGAAAAACCGAAAAAACACATACGGGCCAAGTTAGCTGGTTTCGTTTTGAAGTGCTTTTCGATATCTCGAAGTCCAGGAAGGCTACAGGAAGAAGACACCAAAAGCATCGGAATCCTCATAGGCGATTTGGTCAAAAAACACAAGCAGCCCCGGAGTCGGACCACACCAGGTGCCGGGAAAATTCAGAAAAATACGGGGGTGCTCCACTGTAAGTTGACCCGCGGCTAAAAACGGCCATAATAATACTACTGCCTGCAGTCGGTTGTGTTCGCGGACTTTTAAATTAAAACTTTGCAAGCCAATATCTCAGCAACTAGTGGCGCTAAAAATCCGCGAGACACGCCGTTGGGTTCGGAAAATTTACATCTTTTTTCCCAACTTATAGTGGTTACTGTCACCTTCACCTGGCTTCACCTGGAAAAATTGGAAACTCCATAATTCCCTTGTCCCACGCAGTATAAAGGCGTGCGGTACGCCGTTGGATAGGTCTCGACGAGACCTGTCTGGAGACCTACCGCATTGCGCTAGTGCTGCACCCGGCTACGCCTGGAATATTTAAATAAAATAATTTGGTTATATTGTCAAAATTAAAAATTTATTCTAAAATTTCTCCCAGCCGACTCCTTCATCCTAATACCCTTCCTCTCCCCCCCAATTGGATATCTCTTCCCTCCCAAACTCTGGGTTTCGCGGTGCCTGGGGGGTCCGACTCAGGATTCTGACCAAATTCTACAGAGGCTTAGGTTAAATTGGTTAAGTTAGTTTAAGTTTTTTATTAGACTAATTAGGTTAGTTGTTCTAATTAATACTAATTAAGTCTATTTTAACGACTGAGCCCTTATACAGCTCAAAATTGTATTTTAATTTTGACTTATTGACGTTGAATTGACTATTGTATACTTAATTTTAATTTTATTATTATTATTTTATTGCTATTGACGGAGCCCATATACAGCTCATCCTTGATTTTAAATTTATTTGTATGATTACTGGTTTTAACTGCAAATATTGACAGACATTTGTATATTATTGTTTATATATAATTTTAGTGTTCATAGCAATTACAGCGCCATCTAGTCTGTTGTTATAGTGTCCTACGGTTTTATATTCTACAACAGTGATACTTGTAATAGTTGTTACCGTAGACAACAGAGGGCAGTAACTATTTACTGCCTAGAATTTACAATTAAATTGAAATTGAATAGGTGGCGCTAATTGACTACTGTATACTTCATTATATTTTTATATTCTTAAAATCTTAATTTTATTATTGACTATTTTTATTTTTGACGGAGCCCATATACAGCTCATCATTGTTTTTAAATTTATTGTAATTATTGGTTTTAGCTGAAAATACTGGCAGACTCTTGTATATTATTGTTTATATATAAATTAGTGTTTATAACAATCACAGCGCCATCTAGTATTTGGTTATAGTGTCCTACGGTTTTATATTCTACAACAGCGACACTTGTAATAGTTGTCGCTGTGGACAATAGAGGGCAGC
This sequence comes from Synanthedon andrenaeformis, assembly GCA_936446665.2. Taxonomy (NCBI): domain Eukaryota; kingdom Metazoa; phylum Arthropoda; class Insecta; order Lepidoptera; family Sesiidae; genus Synanthedon; species Synanthedon andrenaeformis. The sequence goes on from OW387803.2 coordinate 29,725, forward strand.
AGCTATTTGTTGTCAAGAATTTACAACCAAATTAAACAGGTGGCGCTAGTTAACTACTGTATACTTATTATATTTTATATTTTATATTTTTAAAATCTTAATCTTATTATTGACTATTTATTATTTTGACGGAGCCCATATACAGCTCACGTTGTTTTAAATCTACAGTTATGATTATCGGTTCCGCTGTGGATATTATCTGACCTTTAGTTGCAGATTTGTTGTTGTATCGTATTGACGCTATTTATATTACTGTTTTGCCCATTTTGACTGTAGATACTATTTGACCCTTAATAAATTGTTATTGTATATTTATATTGGCTGAATTGTATAGCAACAGTTTGTTATAAACAACAAAAAATTGTTATATAGTTTACCGGTATCTCCATAATAGTTACGGCGCCATCTAGTGTCTGCTATTAATGTTACGGTCTTTGTATTATACAGCGGTGATACTTGTAATGGTTGCTGCTGTCGACAACAGAGGGCAGTAACTATTTGTCGTCTAGAATTTCTAACCAATTCTAACAGGTGGCGCTAGTTGACATATAATTACATACATGGTTTTAAATTAAGTAGTCGTAATTGTATATTATTTTAACTATCATTTAATTGTTTAATTCAGCTGCAAGGACTTTAATCATATTTTAAACCTGACTGCATTGATTATTCAATTGTAAATATAACTTGACTATTAATTGTAAATGCATTATTGCATTGTGTTAACATAGTTACTTGCTCTTGTTACTATATCACTGTTAATTAATTATAAATTAAATTAGAGGGAGCCCATATACAGCTCAAAACAAATAGGTACTCCAAAAATAGCAACAATTAGTGGTGATTTGCAGCGCCATCTAGTGTGTCGCTGTAAATATTTTACGGTCTTTGTATACTTTCAGCGGCGATAGTTATAATAGTTGTTACTGTCGACAATAGAGGGCAGTAACTGCCTGTCGTCTAGAATTACAATCAAATATTAACAGGTGGCGTTAGTCGACATATAATTATATAATTACATACAAAGTTTTAGTTTAGGTAGTTGTAATTTATTAAATAATTGTTAAATTATTTACCTTGCAATTTTAAATTGTTAAGGGCAGTATCATTAATATTCTTAAGGCAACTATTATTGAATTGAAACTTTTTAATGTTAAGTCTTTAGATATTGGACTATAGATTTTGTGACGCCGATTTTTGTAATAGTTGATATTGTAAATTTATATTACCAATTAAGCCCATATACAGCTTAATCGTCAGTAGAGCACAAGCATAACTTGTGATCGGAACGAGGCCATTAAGCCAATTTAACTGACAACAATCGCTCCAACATGCTGCGGTCTCCAGCAACGGATCGCGCAAAACCGGCTCAAGCCGGCAAGTCCCAAGAGACTCCGCCTCCTCCACCATTGAATGTTAGGAGGAGCATAGGGGAGTGGGAGACTGGTAAGGTCTCCATCTCCCCTCTGCCCCCGGCGACGAGCACGGCGAGGGTCACACAGAGGATAGAATACCCGGATAGAGTCACTGAGGCGAGGGCATGCCTGAAAGTGGCGAAACTCAGCCTCAGTGCCTCCAGAAACATAAAAACGGACATTAAAGCCAGTGTGCTTCAGGCACTCGACCGGCTCTTTGCCTTGGTGAAGGAGGCGGAGTCTGGGGGGAAAAATAGTAAGAAAGTGGTGCAGGGGAAGGAGGAGACTAAGTCCCCTCCTACCCCTGCACACGTAGTGCAGATGGACAATAAAATTCTAGAAGCACTAGGAAAGCATTCGGCCCTATTGAGAGCTAACGAGGCCGCTATAAAGCATCATACCGAACTGATGGAACAGTTAGAAGAAAATATTAAAAACGGAAAATTGACTGGTCCTAAGAGATCCTACGCGGAGGCCGCGGCATGCAGTTCAATAGTAAAACCAACCCTGCACTCGGTGGTAGTGACGTCGGAGGACGTTGCGGACACCGGGGAGCAGGTATTGGAAAAAATCAGGGAGGCGGTCGACGCAAAGAGCGGCTGGGTCAAGGTTGAAAGGGTAAGGAAGGCGAAAGATAGGAAGATCATAATGAGTTGTAGAACTGAAGAGGAGAGAAAGAGAGTTAAGGAGAGAATCGAGGGATCGGGAAAGCGGCTCCTCTGCGGCGAGGTCGAGAACAGGGACCCACTCTTGATCCTCTGGGATGTCCTGTTGGTAAACAACGACGAGGACGTCCTGAAGGCAATCCATAATCAGAACAAGTCCCTGTTCGAGGGCCTCGACGAAAAGGAGTCGAGAATGAAGGTAAAGTTTAGAAGGAGAGCGAGGAATCCGCTCACGGGCCACGTCGTGCTGAGCACCTCCCCGGAGGTGTGGAGAAGGGCGACTGAACTCGGGGCCCTGCATATCGACTTGCAGCGGATCAGGGTGGGGGATCAGTCGCCCTTGGTGCAGTGCTCGAGATGTCTGGGCTATGGCCACAGCAAAAAGTTTTGCACGGAGGGGGAGGACCTGTGCAGCCATTGCGGGGGGAACCATCTGAAGATGGCGTGCCCCGAATGGAGGGCGGGGGCTCCCCCATCCTGCCGGAACTGTGCTGTGGCCAAGCTCGGAGATCGCGGACATAATGCATTCAGTCCGACGTGTCCCGTGAGATTGAAATGGGATGCCATCGCGCGCTCCGCCACTCAGTACTGCTAAGGGCACCCCTAGCGGGGGCCGCACTCACGGGCTCTTGCAGGTCAATTTGCAACGAAGCCGACTAGCTACCTCCGAGCTTCTAGTGGAAGGGGAAAAAAGGGGAACGGCCGTAGCGCTCCTTCAGGAGCCCTATGTGGGGGCGGCTGGCACGGTTCGGGGTCGGAGGGGGATGCGGGTCTTCCAGAACCCTACTCCCGATGAGGGTACTGTCAAGGCTGCTATAGTAGTCTTTGATAGCAGTCTTAAAGTTATACAGTACCCAGAACTCACCACAAACAACATCGTTGTGGTGGGGATACGGACGGGGCGCTGGACGACAACGCTTACCTCCTTCTATTTTGAGCCGGACCAGCCAATCGAACCTTACATTGGGCACCTGAAGAAAGTGGAGGCCAAACTGGGGGCTGGGAGGTGGTTGATCGGTGGAGATGCGAATGCAAAGAGTCCGTGGTGGGGCAGTGACAGAATTGACTCGAGGGGGGAAGAGCTTTCAGGCAGTCTGGAGGAGCTTGGCCTCGAAATTCTGAATGTCGGAGATGCTCCGACCTTCGACACGATCCGAGGGGGGCGGCGCTTCTGTAGTCATGTGGACGTGACCGCATGCTCACATGACCTATTGGACCTGGTGGAGGGCTGGAAAGTCCTCAGCGATTTAACGGGTTCCGATCACAACGGCATCGCATTTAGGCTGAACTTTGGGCCCACCCGAGGAATGGACGTGGTCAGAACGACCAGACGGTACAATACCCAAAAAGCTGATTGGCAAAAATTTAGACACAAAATTTTAGAATTATTAGAAAAATATAACATTAAAGAGGGGATTGTACCAGATAGGGAAGAGACAATTTCGGCTGTTCAAAATTATACCAAATTAGTAATTGAGGCGTCTGACCATGCCATTCCGAGGAAGGGTACTAGGGAAAAGCTAGCGTTGCCGTGGTGGTCGCAGGACCTGGAAATCTTGAAGAAGGAGGTCACCACCAGGAAAAATAGAATCAGAAACGCCGCACCCGTCCGACGGTCGTGGGTCGTAGAGCAATACATTCAGAAGAAGGCAGAATATGAGCAGGCCGTGAGGCAGGCTCAGACGGACTCCTGGAAGTCCTTCTGCGAGCGACAGAGTGGCGAGAGCGTGTGGGATGGCATCTATAGAGTGATTGGCAGAACGGCAATCAGAGAGGAGGACTCGCCGCTGGTTCGAGACGGCAGGGCTCTCGATGCGAGGGAATCGGCGGAGTGGCTTGCGGAGGTGTTCTACCCGGAAGACCACGCAACTTCGGATGAGGGAATTCACCGCCAGATCAGAGCGGAGGCGGATAGGGTGAACGTAGGGGAGCAAGACTCGCCCTGCGACCCCCCGTTCACGCTTACCGAGCTGGAAATGGCGGTGAAGTCCTTCAACCCGAAGAAGGCCCCTGGCTCCGATGGGCTCACTGCTGACATCTGCTCTAGGGCCATCGGCTGTAGCCCCAAAGTCTTTTTGGGGTTACTCAATAGCTGTATGGCCCACCATATTTTTCCAAAAATATGGAAAGAAGCAGCAGTGATCGTCCTTCGGAAGCCAGGGAGGGATAACTACACCGTCCCCAAGTCGTTCCGACCAATTGGACTGCTGCCCGTGCTTGGAAAGGTGTATGAGAAAATGCTTGTGGCTCGCCTCAAACACCATCTTTTGCCGGGGATAAGCGACCGCCAGTATGGCTTTGTGCCCCAGAAGAGCACCGAGGGCGCCCTCTATGACCTAATGTCGCGGATACGCAATGGGCTTGATAATAAGAAAATTGTTGTATTAGTGTCATTGGACATAGAGGGGGCCTTCGACAGCGTCTGGTGGCCTATGGTCAGGGTCAGACTGGCGGAAGCGGGATGCCCGGTAAATTTGAGGCGAGTCTTTGACAGCTACCTCGCCGACAGGACAGTTAGCGTCAGATACTGCGGCGAGGTTCATAACGCCGAGCCAAGCAGGGGCTGCATCCAAGGGTCAATAGCCGGACCCTTGCTCTGGAACCTAACGCTCGACCCGTTGCTGCGGAGCCTGGACGGTAGAGGCGTCTACTGCCAGGCCTTCGCGGACGACGTGGTCCTCGTCTTTGATGGAGACGGAGCGCTCCAGATAGAGCAGAATGCCAATGCCACTCTCGCGCATGTTCTGGAGTGGGGTGTCAAAAATAAGCTGAGGTTCGCACCAGGCAAAACCAATGCTATGGTGCTGACCAAGAAGCTTAAATTTGACACGCCACGCCTTACCATGGGCGGGATTGACATTGCCATGAGGGGCAGCATCAAGTTGCTCGGACTTACCATAGACAGGGGTCTCACCTTCAGGGATCATGTGAGGAATGTAACCAAGAAGGCCCTCGGGGTTTATAAGCAGCTCGGGAGGGCAGCCAAAGTCAGTTGGGGTCTCCATCCCGAGGTCGTTCGCTCCATTTACATCGCCGCGGTGGAACCAATAATCACCTACTCTGCGAGTGCGTGGGCATCTGCGACCCGCAGAGTGGGGATTATGCGGATCTTGAACGCTGTGCAGCGGGGCTTCGCGCAGAAAATCTGCAGAGCCTACCGAACGGTGTCCCTGAACTCAGCCCTATTACTGGCTGG
>OW387803.2:640000-894924 GCA_936446665.2 Synanthedon andrenaeformis
GAGCTCGTATAACCCAAATGTTTTCAAAATTCGAGGGAATAGACATCTTTTGGATGAGCTCGCTCCATCATAGGTCATAGGATAGGCCTCATCTTCGCTACACGGTTGGATGCAGGCCAAGAGCAAACCCATATCTAATAAAAATAATAATAATATTAATAAAAACAATAAAGGACTTCTTTTTTATGTTAAAATTGTAAAGAGAAAATATTTGTAATTTTGCATTGTGTGTATTTTTATCTGTATCTCAAAAACTACTGGACCTTTTTTAAAAATGTTGAAACAAAAATAACTTATTTGATTGATAAAGTTGCTTTGTAATTTATTTGTAATTATTATATAAATTGAAATGGCCTCATTTCTTTTATTAAATGTTTGAGGTTATTGTTTAAGGCCAGGCCCTATGAAACTAAGGGAACTTTAAATAAATGTGCTGAGTCAACCACATATCTGATCAATGTGGAATTTACATATATATATTTTGAGACCTTTATCTGTAGATTATCAAGTCAGAAACATAATTAGGTGATTTTCATTCGATACATTTTTTGATCGAAATCGCCGCCTTTTCCGGAGAATATTACATTTTTCTACTAAACGGCTTGAGTTATATCGCCAAAAAACTGCTCGTAGCAAGGAAACATTGTTTACCAGTGATTGTCAAAATAAAATAAACTTAGGTTTATTTTTACTCCTATAATTAACGAAAACAATTTTGAGACTTACGTTGTTTAGTTCCGAGCTAGTGCATACCAAATCATGCTTCAAATAATGTACGCAATATTCAACCTTACGTAAGCTGTATCTTGCGATATATTAAAAAAATTCTAGAGAGCCGCCGAGCAACTTGTAACTCTCGGGTGGCGGGACGTGGGCGGAGCGAGCGTAGGAATTGTTTTCGTGGGGCCTGCTCTTAATGTAGTTTTTAGTTTTGGCCAGTTTTTAAAAACTGGCCAATAAACAGGCTTTAATATGTCTGCGATGTTTTTTCTAATAATTTTATTTTGTTTGTTACAGGTGAGTGTGCGAATTTTTTCGCTTACGACGATGAAGTCGATACCTCAGTAAGTATATTATTTCTTTTTTAATAGGGTGGGTCAAAATAGTCCAATATTTTTTAAGATTATACTTTTTATGTATAATAAATAAATAAAAATTAAGTGTTATTTATGTAATACCAAGTGTATCGCCAATTGGAAAGTGGTATCAATAGTGTAAATCGATATGGATATGTCTATAATAATTGACTTGATAAGCAATATCGGTTAATAGTTCTTCAATCTTTTCCTGTAAATCGTCATCGAAACGAAAAATATTTTGTAATGTAATGGCTACTGTCACCACAAGGCGCTGCCAAAAGTGTATGACTGTGGAACGCAGTTTGCTCGGCCATTATTTTAATATTATATAATTATGTTACTAGTGGCCTGCTCCCCGGCTTCGCCCGGGTTCAAAATAAAAACTATCCCATCTTTTAAGTTGGACCAAATTACACATAGTAGGTAATACGAAGTTTTATCAAAATCGGTTCAGTAGTTTACGAATGCGTTGGTCCCAAACAACGTGACACGTAAATTTTATCTATCTACTAGCTGACACAGCAAACGTTGTTTTGCCAAAAAATAAATAAAAAAATTTTTTTGGGGTGGACCACCCTTAACATTTAGGGGAATGGAAAATAGATGTTGGCCGATTCTCAGACCTACCCGATGAGCACAAAAAATTTCATCAAAATCGGTCCAGCCGTTTCGGAGGAGTTTGGCAACAAATACCGCGACACGAGAATTTTATATATTAGATAGGAATGCCTCGTGTCAAGTTATTGCCTATAAAATATGTTAGCAAGAGAGTTTTCACAAATTCACTCACGTCAAGATGATATATAATGTCTAATATTATAAAGTGAAAAGATTTCATTTTCTGTATGTTTGTAATGGATTCTATATAATGCTATATAGAATACATTACATTGCAATAATGTAACGCGAATTGACGACACGTTTGGTCTAGTGGCTAGTAAACCTAGCTGTTAACCAAACGGTCGCTGGTTCGAATCCCGCTAGGGGCAAATGTTTATGTGTTAACATTTTTACCTTTGTACTCAGGTACAAAGGTACAAGGTCATGGATGTTTTGTATTTATAATATGTATGTATTTACAAAAAAAAAAGTAATCTATGTAGTATATCAACTGTCTGGTATCCATAATACAAGCATTAGTTGCTTACTTTAGAACTAGATGGTGCTGTGTGGAATGTGTTGTTATTTAAAAAAAAATAAGTTTATTTGGTGTGTGCTGAGAAAAGTATTGATGAAACATAGAATAACATGTCATAGTATGAATATATATACTCGTCATTAAATTAAATATTAGTCACACAAAAGTTCGGGAGGCTAATAAGACTAACTAATATAGTTAAGACACAATAACAGTTTTTTTTTATTTTGGTGAAATTAATCAAACCATCAAAAGGTTTGATTCCATAACTTAAGAATGTCAGTTTCAGAATAAAAGACTTTCAGGAGTTTCAAAAAAGCCACTGGTAGAATCGAAATATGATGACATTCGTTCATGATATTAATCCAAATAAAAGGTATTATAATGAAGATTGATTATACAATGTATAATACATTAAAATTCTGTATAAATTTATTATAGAATCGAACCTTTTGATGATCTTCTTAGGGCCAGTTTTATAACGATCCGTTAGTAAAATTTTATATCAAATAGACGAAAAAAAGATCTAATAGTATAATATAGTGTATTATGAACAACTGTTCGTTAGTCAACAGTATAATTTGACAGCTAGCGTTTACTGCCTCTTTACTGACTATGATAAGGTCGGTTTATCTTACGTATCGTTTATTTTGTTATTTATGTAAATAAATGTGTTTGTGACGCGACACTTGACAGTTCTTGACAGACTACAACGAAACCATCGACAATATTCATAAACTTCGGCGTATTTTTACGGGCAGCTACCGAATGTTTAATTTCTTTTATAGAACCACCGTCAGTAAACGTTATTGACAGACGGTTAACCGTTCGGTTACTAGCACTGTAACGAACGAAAAAAAGGTATGTCGTTTATAAAACTGGCCCTTAAAGTAAAAAAAGAAATGTCACTGTGTGAGAGAGAGCACCGCGCTTAGTTAGTCTCTTGTTTTGTATTTATTATTTTATATAAATTAATTTTTGTTGATTAAATTAATCAATCGACGATTAAATCTATACATATAAATAAAATTGGAGTGTCTGTTTGTAATATTGAAATAACCGTTTTTTACTACATGCATATGAATATATATACGGTACATACACCAAAATAACATATTTTTTTTTACAATTTTTGTCTGTCTGTTTGTTCCGGCTAATCTCTGAAATGGCTGCACCGATTTTGACGGGACTTTTATTGGCAGGTAGCTGATGTAATAAGGAGTAACTTAGGCTATGTTTATTTTAGAAAAAATACACCCCGGGCGAAGCCGGGAGCGGGCCGCTAGTTACTCATAATTATATTCATATATTAAGATGAAGTCGACGAGTCGCGACTTCAACAAAAGAAGTCGCGCGCGAGTATCTGCTTAGTGTACAATAATCTATCTGCTCGGTTGACTTTCCGTCATTAAAAGGCGCGCAGTAGTATGACATAATAAGTGGCTCGCAAAAACCACCAGGAAGTATCATTACACGAATATGTAAATTGAAATATATCCGCGCAATCCATTATAGTGTCTGTGCACGCGTCGTTAGAGTCTTGAATTGGAAATTGAAAGACTAAATGAAATAATATACATGCACGCACAACTCAAGATCAGCGTTTTAATACTAATTTTTAGTTTAGAATACAAACAAGGGGCCCTAGCCAAGATGCAAACTCAGTGCTTTCTACAGTCGTAAACGCTACGCTACGCTACGGACAAAGCTTTGTGATTGGTCAAAATTTTATGTGGGCGTTACAACAACCAATCACCGGGCTTTATTTTGTTCGCTTCGTAAAGTTCGCTAGGGAGCGTTTTCTTTAATGTACATCTTGGCTAGGCCCCTAGGATTCTTTACGCAATAGAGAAGTTTCATTATGTCGTTGATAGTACTAATATTTAATGTAACTGATGGAATTAAAATATAGATCAAAAAGTAATGAAAAATCAATGAAAAATCTTTTGAAATTCATCAATAAGTGACTGAGAAAGGTCAAGTGACGTCACACGCTAGATCGCCGCGTGCGCGCGAAATCATTTTTGCAAGCTCAACTTTAAAACTCCCATAGCTTTTTCATATATAGAAATATTTTAATATAATTCTTAAATTTTTTGTTTCATTTCATTTTGTTTTTTATAGTTGATTCATAAAAAGTGGAAACTTCTTCAATGCTTAAATTGTTGATGATGTTCACACAATATAACACTAAGAACTCAATTAAGAAACACTTATGGTAGGGGAGTCCACGATGATAAATGTAGTTACACGAGCGTCGTGGGGACCTATTGGACCTATTAGATAGTATAAATATAAAGAAAAGGTTATATGATGTATATTATGGTGTGAGCGTCTAATACGATTGGCCAGACATTTAACTGTTAATTTGATTCCTAATAGAGCTATTTTGTTCACAAAACGTGGATTCATATTCAATGTTAATTTCTGTTTATTGATAAGATTTTTATATGAAAAGAGCTACTACGACGGAGGTTTATTGTCAGTTACTTCCGCGTAGAAACAGCTTTCCAAACCGGTATTAATTATGTTTGAATGTTTATAAAACTTATAAAAGTTTATACAAAATAAACTAACAAGAAATTTAACACCAGAGGAGAAAGTATTGAGTATTATAATCATAACGTCCAACATCTTTATCGCTGTGACGATGGTGGCGCCGCCACGGTGACAGTGGCGCCGTGGTGGTTATATTTTTAAACGATCCTTCGGATGCGTAAATTTTTTTCAGGATTAAAAGTATCCTATATGTTAATCCAGGTTATAAACTGTCTGTTTTGTATGGAGATCAAGCCAACAGATTTTTATTATATATCGCCTAATTTCTTATTATATAAATGGCTGAACTTAATTTATGATCCTTATGAATGAACGTTTGTTTGTTTGCTTGTTGACTCGGTCTGGGCAATTGTCGATATCGCTATATCCGACATCGAAGTCGCTATAGCCAAATTGTTTTCCACTATAAGTATACTTTAACGTCACTATAACGGAAAAGTCGTTACAGCCGAGGTCGTTATATAAATGAAATCCACTGTATTTTGTATTCCACACATTATTGCTTCACAATATATTAGTGTCTGCATTTTAATGCCAATCAATAGCGTATAGTGTTTTGTTTAGGTACATACATACACCGCAGTATCGAACAAGTTTCACTTAGAAACAGTCTTTGTGTGTTAATGACAACCTTGAATGGGATTTGCCAATATAAAACTAATTGCTATCATTAAAATTAAAATTAATCTATATAAATGATTTGCTGCTGTTTCGTAACGCTTCAACTTCTATAATACAATTTTATACGAACGACCTCTGTTGAAAGGTAATGCATGATCCGAATCGATTTGAACCGAATCCGGTAGGGAATAGAGTCGCTTTTTCTGTAAAGCGAAGGGACTGTAAATGCAACAGTGACGTCACGCTCCCTTCCCGCGCCCTTTTGACACATATACGTTGTCAAGCGGAAATAGAATTTTTAAGCGCTTTTTCGCTTTATTTTCATGTTTATCTCCTGCTTGAAAAATTAAAACTAGATTAAAATGTTTATTATATATTAAGTGAGTTAATAGTGAAGTTGTTCTAACATGGCAACTAGTTATATCGCTAATAATGAACTCGAAATAAATTTAAAATTGTCTTAAAATTATTAAATTACCTAACATAATGATTAAATATTGTTTTTAATGTCGTCAGACGACAGGCTGACGGTACACTTGATGGTAGGTACAGACTAGTTGATGCCCGCGACTTCGCGGTGAAAAATAAAAAAATATATAAAATCAATCATAGAGTTACAAACTGTTACTGTTAGCAATATAATACGCTTGACCTCTTGTTGCTATAACACTTTGGCCAGTCACTAGTTTTCTTAATTTTAAAACTCGGGAAAAGTTCTTTTCTCTGGATGAAAGGTACTCTATCTTCTTTCCGGTATCCCTGACAACGTGTATGCAAAATTTCATGATGATCAGTTGAACTGTTAAGGCGTGAAAAGGTAGCTGACAGACAGACAGAGTTACTTTCACATTAATGGATGGACAACTTACATGAAGATAGAAAATGATTTCTGTTTGAAGGCACGGACGGGTCGCATTGAATAATAAAGCGTTTCAAGCACTCGACCGTTTAATAATACAATGAAAAATCAATCGAACGTTGGTTTGCGTTTGAATTTTATAGCGAACTAGGAACTAGCAACACCGTCTACAACTGACTAACTAACTAATAGTTGTAGAACTAGCGGGCGTCGTTTAGTCTAGCAAGACCGGTTATTTGGGGGGGTGTGTGTGTGTGTGTGTGTATGTTTGTGTATGCATTTATTTTTCGCAATGAGTCGGGCCTTGGCACAGATAAAGTATTACTCGCCAATCACGATTTAAATACCCTCTATGAGAAGATATATTATTACACATATAACATGTAGATTATGTACGTATCTGTGACGAGATTTTGAGACGGCTGACAGAGACAATATCTGTGACGGCTGACAGGCAATATAATTATAGTACCTAAGATTTTTTTAAATGTTTTTTAAACGTCACAACAGACGCAAGTTCGAATCCCGGAGTTTTTTCTTCTTCGTTATTTTTGATTTTTTTTTCTCCAACATTTTGTAGGTATGTATGTAGCGACCCGCTCCCGGTTTCGCACAGGTCCAATTTTGTCTGCAAATTATATATAAAAACCTTCTTCATTTAACGCTCTTTCTAAAATCTGTGATTGAGTAGTTTAAAAGATCTAAGTAATCGTACATATACAGATTTATCTATGATGGATTTCCTCCTAAGCAAAAAAAAACCGTACATACAGAGACAGACAGAATTCGAATATGCCATAGGTATATACTAAAAAATCTTTTTCTTTAGCTAACGAACATCAATGTACTACAACTATGGATTTCGCACGCCATATACAACACTAGGAACTTTATGGAACATTTAAAAGTGACATATACGTAGACCATCAACTTTGTCATCTGTCATTTAAAAAACCAACCAAACATATGTCATTTAAAGAAAATGCGACTTTACGTCAACACATTGGAGTTTTAAATCAATAGCTGGGTGAAGGTTTAAAATGAAAGGTTTAAAGTTTTTTTACATGTAAGAAAGAAAGTCTATGAAACATTATAGAAAAAAATTCAAGAATACTTGAATTAATAATTATAAATATTATAAAACGAGCAAGCGTTAAGTATTACTTTTGTAACTGTTCCATTAAAAAAAACAACTACCTAAAACGAATTTTCTCGAAGATAAGACCCTGACAGGTCGATTTGTAGACCTAAAAAACCCCTAACTCTAGATTTTCGTCAAAATCGTTAGAGCCGTTTGCGAGATCGTCGTGGCATACAAGAATTTCTCGTTTAGTATTATAAGATTAAGGGCCGATTTCACCAAAGTCTAATTTATACCGGTGTAACTATCCGAGAGTAGTGATACTCTTTCAAATTTAATCTTCGGATAATATTATTACGTTTCACTGCACTACTCCAGAGTAAATTTACTCTTGTTCAACTATTCCTTACTATGAACGAACGAAATGATCGAAAGTATAAGTCGATAAAATAAAGAAGTCGTGTCATAAAGAACATTTCAAATGATTTTGACATTCTTTGAAATTTGTTGGAATAATACCAATGTCAGACAGACTTCAGATAAAAACGGCCGATAGTTGTCATTGTATTTTGCAGTTATTTGGTTTCTTGGTTTTGTTTGTTTGTATTTTCGATGTTTGTAAATGTCGAGGAAACGAAGTCCTAACTGTAACTCACCGATCAGACATGTATTCCAATTTATTTTTAATTTTTGAAAGCAAATATAATGTTGATGCTTTCGACAAGCGAAACCTTTTTACGAAATCATAGTTATCGTAATTTTGAAAGAAATCACTCCTTTCCTTGAACAATCTAGGACGCGGCCTTGGGTAATCTTCTTCACTATCATCAGACTTATTTATCATTATCATTAAACGACGTGACATTTTACTATATAAAGTGTTGTTCACGTACCAACTCAGAACACAAAACTAACACGTCATAAAACAACAGCTGTTATGAAAAATTGTCGCCATCTTAGTTATTTATTCCAAGAATAAGCAGTTATTCCGTCAAAATCGGCGGTATAAAATTTATACCTGGGTTAGTAAATTTATGCTAGGGATAATGGTTGGTGAAACAGAATACTTCTTTACTCTTGAGTAAATAGTGATTTAGTCTGAGAGTATATTTTACTCTCCTTTGGTGAAATCCGCCCTAAGTAGTGTAACTTGGTCGTTACTACCTTTTACCATTGACGAAATTGTAAAAGAAATAGAACGCTATAGAAAAAGGTGGAACAAGGATCGTCCTCACTTCCACCCGAATACACTTGCCAAGGTGTTGTAGCAGATTAGAAAAGTCAGGAGACTGAAAAGGGCAGATGTATTGTCTTAACTTTATAAAAAAATAGGGCACTGCTCGTTATTCTATAGACCAATTTTCCATATGGTCATAGCCTATACATATAGCGACTGATGGCAAATTAACAAAAAAAAATTGTTACGTCTCGAAGATATGCGAATTATATTACGTCCTATGTGTATTATTTCTTATAAATCTATATGTTACGGCTAAAGATAAGTGTGAACATAAACTTAAGTTTAGCCGGCTAATCTTAAGTTTATCTTCGAGAGGCGGCTAAAGTTCGATATCATGTTAGTTTGCGTCGTGAATTTCCATCTTTAGCCGGTTAATGTGCACATTAACCGAAACAAAACGGCTAAAAATGTTTCGATGGATGCGCCGCCGGGGCGAACATGTCTCTTGAGGGGGCGGAGGGGAGACGATGCGCGCAGACAGACAGGCTGACGGTCCACTTGATGGTATGTGGCTACCGTCGCCTATAACACAAGCAACGTCACGAGTGCTACAAGTGCTCTGCCGACCATAGAAGGATTAAGGATAAGGGAGGGATGGGGCTCCTTATTATTTTATTTTAATGACTAGATATTGTTTTATTAACACTGCAGAAATTTTTTTTTGTAATTTTAAATACAGAAGTATCTGTAATGAACAAATGTTTTCTTATTATTTTATTTTAATGAATAGATATTGTTTTAAGTTATTAACGCTGCAGAAGTTTTAATTTGTAATTTTGTATACCTACATAAGTATGTGTAATGAGAGTGATTATTTTTTAATAAAAATTTTCGTGTCGAAATGTAAACATTATTATACCGTTTCCTTTTTCATTTGCTTCTACATTTTTAGCCAAGGGCCTGCAGTTAAACCTAAGTTTAGCCGGCTAATCTTAAGTTTATGTTCACACCTATCTTTAGCCGTAACATATACATATAAATAAAATTGGAGTGTCTGTTTGTAATATTGAAATAACCGTTTTTTTACTACATGCATATGAATATATATATACGGTACATACACCAAAATAACATTTTATACAATTTTTGTCTCTGTCTGTCTGTCTGTTTGTTCCGGCTAATCTCTGAAATGGCTGGACCGATTTTGACGGGACTTTTATTGGCAGGTAGCTGATGTAATAAGGAGTAACTTAGGCTACGTTTATTTTAGAAAATTCTTTTATTAGAAAAAATACACCCCGGGCGAGGTCGGGAGCGGGCCGCTAGTAAAAAATAAAAATAAAAAACGAGCTATAATTGAAAACGGGATCAAAATCGCTTCATCCGTTTAGGAGCTACGATGCCATAACAGACACACACGTTAAACTTATAATACCCCGTTTTTGCGTCGAGCGTCGGGCGTTAAAAAACTACTATGGAAATTGTTTTCCCAACTGCTACCGTGCAATAGCCCCGCATAGCGTTCTGTATTAATGTTTACGTCATCGTTTCTATTCGAGTTTTTTTTTCGTTTATGAATTCGGCTTGGTTACGTTAACGGGTTTTGATCCATGAGTTGTGCGATTCACTCGCGAGTCACGATTCGATGAGTTAAATCCAATAATTCGTTTTGAGGCGGTTATTACTATACCTAATTACATTGTCACTTACTGGGTTTCAATATATATATATATATAAACAGATCTTATATTTAAAAATATAAATTATATATGAGTGTGTGTGTACACTGCGGTGTAAAAATATTTTGGACAGGTGTAAAATGTCCAAATATCTAGACGCATTATTGTAAATATTGGGTAATCTATGGTTATACAGGTTGAGGTTGTACCTAACTATAATTGGTCTTTGATAACGGTACGTGGAACTACCTTATTCTATTTCCAAGCTTGGGTAATGTATAAAAATGTAAAGTAATAATAATAATGTAATAAAAATATTTAATATAGTAATATAATAACTTATAATTTTTCTAATAATTAAAAATGCAAAGGACATCATTCGAAACCAGGCCGTTGTTTTTTTAACTTACACTTTGGATAATAAAAATCTTTCTGAATTTCAGTAATTTCCTGTGAATCTTTCAGATTTATAAAATAGGTACAGATTATATATTTTACACATTTCATAAATAAATATGAAAATGCCATGCCAGTGCCCAGCAGTGGACCTCCTGCGGCGTAGATGATGATGCTGATGATTACATCTACAATTGTACGACTAGAGAATGATTAATTTTATAAATCTTACTTACAAGTAGAAATGAGTTAAATCAGTTTAAATAATCACGCGGTCCTCATTAAAGTGAGTCAAAAATGAAACATGCCATCCCTACGCTCGCTGCGTGTATTCCAAATTCGAATGTTATAAAACTGAACGCGGAAGAGCGTTCTAAATTTACAATGGCGGCGCAATGTTGACAAACATTTGTCTATTTCGCTCGCGTGCACTGAATATTTATATATCCATCTCTGTTCTGTGGCATCATGGCCGCTCCGTTGCGATGTCCCAGATGATTTTCATTAGCATAACACACGCATAGGCGAGGCAACTTTGTTTTTGTTTCAAATAAATTGTATATTAAACAATGGATTTGTTAATTGTGTAGTTGAAGCTGGTTAATCGATAATTAATAAAATGAATATTTTCTTTAACTTCTTCTAATGCCCCAATAGAAAAATATATTGTTGCTTAACAGCGAGTCTTATAGATTAAGTATACTTTTTAAATTACTATAAAAATATGATTGATATCAAAATGTATTACTTATTCCACCTTTGCTTCTCGAGATACGTTAATTAATGGACCCAAAACATTACCCTGTGGCACTACTCAAATGTAATAATATGGGACACAGTTTTACCCAAATTGTCTTGTAAAAATGGCCTTCAAATTTTACTCATAACCTAATTACTTAAGAGAACTACATTATCTTATAAATCGATAAGAAACAAATAAATAAACAAAAAAAGAGAGAATATGTGTATGCAACACCTTATCGAATGTATGAGTATTATCAATAAAACAGGTGTTATCGCAAGGCCGTTTCCGTGAGTGAATATTGCCTATTTATCAGTATTGCTTTTCAGATAACAAACTGTTTATCATAATTTCTAGCAGACCGCATTGCGCTAACACTTCCAGCAGTTACGTTTTTGTTTTTGTTATCATAATTTGTAATTCTTACTTCAAAATCGTCATCATTGTTTTCCGATTCATTTATTATTATTTAGTAACCACTCGTACCCGGTTTTGCAGAGATGCAATTTTGTTCTGCATATTATATAAATTATATACTAGCTATTTATATAAATATACTAAACTAGCTGTTGCACGCGTGTGCAACTTTGTTGCGCGTAACTTTATAAAATATAGCTTATGTTACTCCCTGACAATGTAGCTTTATATAGGTAAAAGAATTTTTAAAATCGGTCGATAGTTTTTGAGTTTATTCATTACTTGACATACATACAAATCTTCTCTCTTTATAATATTAGTATAGATATATAATATACATATAAATATACTATATTCTCCTTTTCTTGTGTAACTCTTTGTGACATGTGTCGTTAAGTCCTCCCGGTGATTTGGACCAAGAAAAATAGACTACTTCTCAAGATATCCACTCTTGTTACTGCCCTTGTTGCTTGTTTATTTAGTTTTCAAAATAAACAATCTTAGTTTTGCTACTTACAGTGATACTATTTAAATAAAATACTTAGTTACTAGTTTATTTTATGAATTTTTATCTAGGCATTAGGTAAGTGCGGAAATTTGAAGGATATTCCCTTAAAAGAAGATGTGCCTCTCTACAACTTAAATGATAGAACCATTGACATTATTGTTCGGTTCATTAAATATCGTTTATTTAAGGCATGAATAAGTAGTTAAGGGTAACAAACAAAAAAGCAATAAACACACTTTCGTATTAGGGTTTAGTTATAAAATAAATATTACATAAGTCATTCAATTATTTCTCCACCTAAATGTTTTTTGAAGAGAATAATTTTTGAGCAAAGTTTGTGAAGATTAAAACGGTACTTGTATTTTGACGTACTTATCGCTTTAATAAACATTACGCTATTAATCGCGTTACCGTTTGCGTTCCGATAATAGAGCTCTTTGTTACTCAACGCAAACGTGCACGTTAGCAACAAAACTCTCGGTATCGCGGTCAGGGTGTGGCGGATTGCAAGCGGAGCCCTTGACCTACAATTTTGTTGCACCCCTTCCCCGTGACCCAAATTCGCTTTAAACGCTTCGAGAGAGCGCCCGTTCAACGGAAGGCCTTTATGTTGTCGCGCTGCATCCGCTGAGTTTTAGCCAACACTGACCCGCACTTGCCACATGAAGCGCTAGAAGCTTCAGTCGCTGTTTTCAGTGCTGCGTTCTATTTTTGAAAATGGGGCGTTGGCAACACAGCTTTCAGGCTTCGAACTTCGTAAATAGGTCAGGCTGGTGTGTTTAAAAATATGCTCTCTCCCATGGGGGCAAGGTCCATAATTAGACGTGGGCGGTTTACGTTTGCAGGTCGGCACTGTTTTCGTTGGTCTAAGTTTATGCAGTGTCAAGTATAGAGGAGTAGATTCTGCATTTTGTAGAATATAAGAAGCTGTCTATTAAAAAAAAATAATTGAAGTGAAAACTTCTTTAAGCGCGTTGGGTATTTTTGAGATGGGAAAAACTATTGAACTCGTTACCATAACCGCGTAACCGTGTAACCGGTATATACATATAAGTTTGTACATATATTGTAAAATATTTCCTGACGATTCAAAAAATACGCACGTAATTGTTCAAGTTTTCACTTCTTTCGGCACTCCCGGAGTGCCACTGATTTTTTTTAGTAGTTTTAGAGAGCTGAAATGTGGAACATAGCTTTATTTTATAAAGTACTAGCGACTCGCTCCCGGCTTCCCACGACAGGTGGTGGAGAGTCCGCGGAGATGTCCGTGGAGAGTCCGTTACATCTAGAATCTAGCGATTTATTTTCTCACGCATAATTTTCAATTTACGATAACTCCTAAGATATTAATTTAATTTGCGTGATGTAAAAGGCAAAAGAGAGAACAAAAGAGAAATAATTCCACCATAGGTACATTGTTATGTTATAATTGTCTCAAACGGATCAGGCAGCGCTTTTGATGAAAGTTCGACATCTTCAACAATAATCGTCATATTTCAACAACTTAACACAAAATAATATTAAACTATACAGTATACATATAAACCTTCCTCTTGAATCACTCTATCTATTGATGAAAACCGCGTTAAAATCTGTTGCATAGTTCAGAATATCAGACAGACTGAGAGACGGCGCGGCGGGAAGAATCCGCTGAAAAAGGATTTTTCAAAATTTCAACTCCTTAAGAAGCCGGAAGCGGGTCGCTATAATAGTCATAAAATAGTCTATTATGACTGACTATAGGCGCAAAGCATCAACGCAACTTTTGAAAATTCTCACCTCAGTGCGAAGCCTCGCTGATTGGGGCGGGTCGCCTAGTATTAGGATAATCATTACAGTTCAAAAAAATAAATAAAAGTGTCTCTCTGTGTGTATTTCAGATGCACAGTTGCGAGACTGTTCCGGCGCCGCCGGCGACAGGGCCTAGTCTGCTTCTGCAGTTGGGCCGCCTCATCGTCAGAGCGAGGAGTAGCAGCCCCCATCGCCCCGCACAGCCGCCCTCCACCCGTGACCGCCTCCTGCACGCCAAACTGCTCGCCTCCAAGCCATCCACCAGCCACCAGGTATGTTTATAATCATGGAATTACGTATAGCATTCTTTTTTCGGACCAAGACGCTTTAAAGCATCCTTTATAAAATGCGCACTGCCAAGGTTTGGAACTCCCTGCCGGCGTCTGTATTTCTGATCTTCTGGGTGCATCTTTCATGATCATCTTCTGGATGAGCTCACTCTTCGCTACGCAGCTGGATGGTGGCCAAGAGCAAACCCATTGATAATAAAAAAATTTAAAAAAAGGTATTGGTAAGCTGCTAGTTGAAAACTGGGCTCTTAAATTGTTCCTTTAGGACTTAATTATATCGAGTGATGTATTATAATTCGTATATAGAAAGCTGTCTTTTAACAGGTGATATGCTCAATGTTCACATTTTTTTTCCACATCTACAAATATTAGCGTTTCAATATTACGTGTTAGAAAAACATCTTGTATGACGCCTTAAACTTTGCCGATTCGGTTTATAGTGACCGCTTCTCATGCATTGACTGTGACCTGGTCTCCTGATTCCAGGTTCTCGTGCAACCGAAGGTGGAAGAGGAGCCGAAGAATGAAAGCGCGCTGGAAGAACAGTTAAGCAACCATGTGCTCGCTTTGTGGAATGAACAGATACCAGTCTGTATTGAGGTGAGGAGAAATCTCAAGACTAACTATTAAGACAAGGACTAACCTAATAACCTAATCAATAACAGCAACCTAATAACCTAGGAGTTAAGGTGCAATATTGCCCAACAAATTTTCGTGGCTTCTTGGAGATAACCAACAGATTTAAAATTGGAAGGTTTAAATATTGTGTAAAATATGAAAAAAAAAAAAAAACTTAAGTACAAAACCTAAGTTAATTAATAGTTAGAGACCACGTTTCAGCGCCATATATGTCATCGCTGGCAACATTCATTGGTCGAAAGCTTTTGTTTGAAGAATTTTGGACGAGATGTCTCTTAGCATCCCGAACAATGATCATACCTATTGGTATTGTACTATGCAATGGTCATCATTAATGGTTATCATAATTAATTATCAACGTAATGATTAACAATTAATCATTAATGGTTAATTAACAATTGATCATTAATGGTTATCACAATTATCATCAATTAATCATTAATGGTTAATGGACAGTATGTGATTGTTGGCTGAATGTGATATTCCAGGTCCTACTTGCTCCCGACTGCAAGGAATGCTACACCTCGCTGATGAGGACCGAGGAAGAGGGTTCGTACGACAAAATGCACTGCCAACAACGCGCCTTACTCCTCGAGAGATGGACTATGTGGCCTCTCACTAACAAGTATTTGAATTTTGTTTTTATTTTAATAAAAATTATTGTCATTCGTTAAAGATTAATTTAAATGTATACTTTGATTTCATGAGCTATCAAAATATGTAATAAGTTTGTTTTTTTTTTTGTGTAAATTCACCGAATCTACTTTTAAAATGACCTATTTAATTAAAAAAAATTATCGAAATATTACTTCAAATGTCTATTGGAATATTATGGGGAGGCTTATGTTTGGCAGTGGACTGAGAATGTTGTTGTTGATGATGATGATAATAATGATGATGATGATAATGACAGGACTGTCTCTATTGGACAGTCAAATATAATACATTGTAACAAAAATACATGTATGGGCTCCGATCCGCTTAATTTAAATTAACATCTCAGACAATGGAGGAACCCTCTTGCAGTCTTTCTATAGTTAACCAAAATATACAAGGCTTATCAGGAAAAGAACTCGAGGTAGATTTGTTTATGAATCATTATAGTGTTGATATTTTGTGTATTACAGAGCATTGGCTAAATAATTATCAATACATATACAGTTTCAGTAACCACCAGGTTGTAAGCTCTTTTAATAGAAAAAATATTTTGAGAGGAGGTTCTTTGATTATTACTAAGAAGCAGTTTAAATGTAAGGAAAGGAAAGATATTATGAATCTATCTGTTGAGGGGGTTACTGAACTGTCGTGTATTGAATTGGAGCAGACTACAGTAGTATGCGTATACAAACCCCCTAGCGCACCTTTTGATAGCTTTTTAAAGATCATGGAAAGTGTATTGTTAAGGGTATGCACATCTCATAAAGGTGTCGTAATTTGTGGAGATTTTAATGTTAACATACTAGATGGTTCTACAATTACTATTAATTTTCTAAATCTGTTTAGGTCCTTTAACTTGTACAACGTTTTCTATGAACCAACAAGGATAACTGCCACAAGTGGTTCCTGTATTGATAACATATTTTGTAATGTAAAATCATATAACAAATCAGTCCTGAATGTACTAGACTCTGACCACTGTGGTTTATTTGTGTCAATTAATTCAAATATAAGTCAATCTCAAAGAAAGCATATTAATTTTGTTCCAATTACTCAGAATCGCATTCAACAATTTAGGGCTAATTTAAATAATAAATTACCTGGGTTGCCATATCATGATACTCTTAATGAAATGTATGGCTCTTTATTTAAATTAATTAGTGATGAATTTAGTAAAGTCTTTACCACAAAATCTCATTTAGTCAGCAATTTTATGGCATTTAATGAGTGGGCAACTCATGGCATCTACACAAGTAGAAATAGGCTTTATGAGTTGTATGGTCAGAAACAGTATAATCATAATCCAGAGTTTAGAGAATATGTAAAAAAATATTCAAAATTGTTTAAAAAAGTCTGTTATATGGCAAAATCTATTCATGTAAAAAATAAAATTATGAGTGCGACAAATAAAGTAAAAACTACATGGAACATCATTAACAGGGAAACTGGAAGAAACCAAACTCATAATGACAGCTTTAATTTAAAAATAAATGATCAGGTCTATAAGGCAGATATGGATGTGGCCTCAGAGTTTGAAAACTTCTTTTCTAGCATTCCTGTTAATCTTACTCGGACACTAAACTCATCGTCAATTGCTGCTGAGAATCTACTTAAACAGAATGTAAAAGAATGTGATACAGCGTTTGAATTTACATTTGTTAGCCCAGGTGACATTGTGAAATTTTTTAAGACAATTGTAATAAAAAAAACTGTAGATCTTTGGGGCATGTCAGTGAAAACTGTTGCCTCTGTAATCAATATAATTGCACCTCATTTAGCAACTGTGTTCAATTGCTGTGTTACATGTGGCGAATTTCCTAATTTAATGAAAATTAGTAGGGTTGTGCCTTTATTTAAATCGAATGATGCAACTAATCCCGCTAATTATAGACCGATTTCAATACTTCCGACCCTTAGTAAAATTTTTGAAAAAATTATTTTGAGTCAATTACTTAAACATTTCAATGACCATAATTTACTTTTTAATAAGCAGTTTGGTTTCACTAAGGGGCGTTCAACTACGGACGCAGGTGTTGAACTATTGAAAAATATATTTGAGGCATGGGAGAACTCGCAGGATGCTCTTGGTATTTTTTGCGATTTGTCCAAAGCCTTTGACTGTGTCCAGCATGACACTTTAATAAGGAAATTGTGCCACTATGGAATTAAGAATAAGGCTCTCGATCTTCTGACTTCTTATCTGAGCCATAGAATTCAGAAGGTCGATGTTAATGGTAGGAAATCTCTGGGTTCTTTAGTTAAAATGGGCGTCCCTCAAGGCTCGATTCTCGGTCCGTTTTTGTTCCTAGTTTATATTAATGATTTGCCTCATTCTGTGAATAAGCACAGTATTGTCTTGTTTGCTGATGACACTTCATTAATATTTAAGATTAAAAGGCAACTTGGGTGCTTTAATGAGATAAATTATGCACTTTCTAACGTAGTGCATTGGTTTAGTGTTAATAATCTCCTTTTAAATGCCACAAAAACTAAACTTGTTAAATTCAGTACCCCGAACGTTAAAAATATTGGAACGAATGTGATTTTGGGTAGTGAAAAATTGGAGCCCGTGGAATCAACAGTATTTTTAGGTATTACCGTAGATTCGAAATTACAATGGGGTCCTCATATTGAGAAATTAAGTAAAAGGCTTAGCTCTGCAGCTTATGCAGTTAAACAGATTCGACGTCTAACAGATGTCGATACAGCTAGGATTGTCTATTTTAGTTACTTCCACAGTATAATGTGTTATGGGATTCTTCTTTGGGGTAGCGCTGCGGACATAAATACTATTTTTATTTTACAAAAAAGGGCCATTAGAGCCATCTATCAACTAGATCCGCAGTGTTCTCTCAGAGAAAAGTTCAAAGAAATAAAGATTTTAACTGTTACATGTCAGTATATTTATGACAATTTAATTTACGCTCATAAAAATATTAGTCAGTTTAATAAAAAATGTGATGTACACAATATAAATACTAGGTTCAAAAATAATTTAGATTTACATAAGACGCGACTCCACAAGATAAGTAATTCTTTTATGGGTCAATGTATACGGTTTTATAATAAACTACCTGAGATGATAAGAGCCTTATCTATAAATAAATTTAAAGGTGTCATTAAAGCCAAACTCCTCTCGAAAGGCTACTATAAGGTCACTGATTATTTAAGTGACAATGAAGCCTGGATTTAGAGCTTGGATCCGGAGCTCATACTATGTTTTGCTTAGTATTGTATATGAACTTTATGTTTGTATTAAGTGTACATAATTGTAATTTTTATATTTTAAAGATGACAAAAAGAATAGTATCCTGAGTTTCTTTCGGGGTTTCTTCTCAGGATCGTCATCTTGGCTTTTTTTCCGAAACCCTAGTAAATAGTAAATAGTAAATTTAAATTTATAATGACGATCATAAGAGTTTCGTGAGAAACCTAATTGATAAATAAATATTTTGATTTTGATTTTGATATTTTGACAATGACGATGGTAATGATGATGATGATAATGATGATAATAATGATGATGATAATGATGATGATGATGATGACCAGGAGTCACGAGAGTCCAGCGATGATATCGCCGCAGTGGCTGCTGAACGCTGTCCGATCGCAGCTCCACTTCTCTCAGTTGTCGGCGTGGATTGCGCGCCTTAAGAACGCCACGTGCGACCACAACCCCAACGAGAGAAGGTATCTATCTCTGCCTCCCTCTCTCTATCTCTCTATCTTTATTTATTTTATTAAGGAAAACAAACAATTATAGTAAATTAAAAAAAAAAGAGAAACATACAACATCTATTGATAGCGCGCGAGTTGAATGCAGTCGGGGCCTGAGGCGAAGGGCGGGAGCATCTCCCCCCGCCGCGTCTCGCACACCTGGGGGCCTACTATCAACTTTTAAAAGACGATTCAGTTCAATTTAGGTTCCTAAACAAAATCGCTAACATTCGTACCATCACCTTAGTAAAACAGCGCCTCATTTGAATTGCTAAAGAACCTAAAAGAACGAATGAAATCGTAAAAAAAAAAACCACATTTGTCTCTGAATCACAAATTCCAGGGTCGAAGCGGGAAAGAAAGTAAGGTGATAGTACGAATTTACCTTTAAAAGAGTGAATGATATTGGAATGCAATTTTGTTTAGGTGTCGACCTAAATTGAATCGTAAAACGAAGAATGAAATTCAGTTTAGGTCCTAAATTAAATCGTATCAAGAGTTGATAGTAGGCCCCCTGTAGTGTAGTGATATTGTGCGTGCTGTCCTCAACAACTATCATACGCTTACTGTGTTATCGCGTTAATATTCAAGTTGCAGCCGCGTGTTATTTTTCTTTTTAATAATGTCTGATCCGTGTCAATCAAGTTCTGTTACAAAAAAACGAGTTTTTATTCATCGCCAAGCACGGGAAAAATGGCGAAAAATGTTCCCGAAAAAATTAATGCCAAAAAAATGGGACCATGAAGGGTCTTTTACAAGTGGCGCGCAACGCGAGGCATCGAAGACCTTTTACATTGTTTTATTTCTAAACTTAAAATGTTAAACTTAAAACAATGTTGAAATTTATCGACATATTGTCATCATTAATTCTAATTAGGTCACAGCACTATCGCATTCCCGAGCTCTGCATTCAACTCGCGCGCTATCAGTACTTCGGGTACATTAATAAAACCGCTTTATGTTTAGTCCAAATACTTTTAATGTCCGACCGTTTTAATATCAGATGCGCGGACATACGACAAAGACAAGTTGGTTAAACTGTCAGATTACCTTTTAATATCAATCCACAGAGTACTCTATATTGTAAAGCAATCTATATGCTAACACTGTGTTAAGGTCGTCAGACAGGCCGACGGTCTACTTTTAAGGCTACTAATTCTACTTTAGAATCCTTCGCTCCGCTCTGAATTCAAAACAACGCCCTCGAGGAACAAAATTTTGCCTTGTCCCCCTTGTATATTGACACGAATACTTAAATAACTTAACTCCCGAACTATTACAGGAGGAAGTTGAGCCGCGAGAAGTGTAACTTTAAAAAGTTGGAAGCCAACTGCGACGACAAAGACATGCCGGAAGAAAAGCGCAAACTTAACATTGTCTACTCCATTAAGATACCCGGCGAGAGTTACAAGATGGCGGAATTTACGAAACCACCGAACGACCACACCTTCCCAATAACCGAAATTGGTAGCGACGTTTACTTAAAAATGGTGGTTGAAAGTTTACCGCGAACGGAGGAAATACCGGCGGTCTTTTGCACGTGCAGAAGAAGGAAGACGAGCAAGGAAACGGTCGTTGCGCCCGCGCAGGAAGATCTAGTCGTGAAGCTGAATGATCTCACAATTGCCCCGAACGTGTTCACGACAGATAATAAAGCGATAAACTCAAATATGGGTCCAGGTTGCTCCAAGTACTATCAGGATCATCAGCACGAGTGCGCAAAAGTCTTGGACGACAGGATGCACACGATATGCAAGGAGAACGGCAAGCACAAGTGCAACTGTGACGATGAGAGTGACGGAAAAGAGCAAAGTACTTCCAATAATTGTTTAAGTGAACCTAAAAATTTGGACGAGCGACGTTTAAAAGAGATAGCCAAGTACAAGAGGCGTTTGCGCAAGGAGAGCAAGCTCAAAAAGCTATCGGATAGCACATCGTCCGAGGGTGACGGTATGCAGAAAACATACCATCCAACGTCTATCCCCATTTTGCAGGCGGCAAGGTTCGATAGACTGAGAGCCATAGGATGTTACAGGAATCAAACGTATCTGACTTTGCCGGCAACTAGGATAGAGTCAAAATCGCCTTTCGCCGAATCCATAAGTCTTCCGCCAAAGGAGTACCAGAAGAAGACCAGTTCAATTGGCACCCAGACGGAAAATCTCTCCTGCCAATGCGGAAATCCACTGCAAATGAGTTGCGAAGGTTGCACCGATAAAGGCATGGTCATGGTCAGATCCGAGGCCACATACGACCTGGCCTCAATATACCAGAACAGGGCGAAAACAGACGAAACAGGGGCGAGACGCAAGCGAGAAGACGTAAAGACGAGTTCTAAGAAGCACAAATGTGATAATAATATTAGCAGTAACAAAAAGTGTGATATACAAAGTTTAGATGATAATTTAGATGATAGTTTTAATGATGAGTTCATAAAGAGACCGAAGTTGAGAAGGTTCTTCGCGATAGAAGACCGTCTAGAGAGAGTGGCGATGGATAGGAGGAACAGTGTAAAAGACCAAGATCGCTCAGACGCTCAGCTTTTAAACTTGGAAAGTGATGACACGGTCTTTTCGAAGCCGGCCAACACGAAAAGACAAAAGACCGTCTCAGTGGATGACGACGAGTATGTGGTGTACGAGAAGTGTTGCGACTTTGGGTCTTTCGACAAATGCGACACGGAATCTCCGAAAGACGTGGATCATCAGGGCGAGTTCAAGTTTCCGGATCCGAGGAGGGTAGGTCAGGAGAATCCGGTTCCGTCTCCGACGGAAATGGATCGGTTCAGGTGGCGCTTCGACTCGGCGGCGTCCATGGTCTTTCACACGAAGACCGGTCTACCTCTGACCTCGAGTCCGGCTCCATTGAGGAGGGGGAACAATTGTTTCGACTTTGACGATTCCATCAATGGAATATCGGGAATAAAGAGGTTAGTTATTCGTGTATTTTTTTATCAACAATGTACTACAACTGTGGATTTCGCACGTCATACAAAACACTAGGAACATTATGGAACATTTAAAAGTGACCTATTATGCGTAGAGCATCAATTCTGTCATTTAAAGCCAACCAAACATCTGTCGTTTAAAGAAAGTGCGACTTTACGTCAACGCATTAAAGTTTAAAATGAATAGTAGAAGTTGGTCGTGACTAACTTTCACCATTTACTCCGCCATGATTCCGTTTTAGGCGTACTTGACATGTGCCACTTTGACATTTGTCACGCAAAATCCATACTTGTAGTTTATTAATGGTTTTGATGCACTGACGTAATAGGGTAACAGTGTGTGATGTTTAAAGTAAAAAAAAGCTATATAATAGCTATAAAGTATATATCCTTTTTTGCTAATGTTAAGGTCTACAGACAGACAGGCAGACGGTCCACTTGATGGTAATTGGCTACCGTCGCCTATGACAATGACACAAGCAAAACCATATTATGTGCTGCATATGAAGGAATAGGGATAGGGTATGAGGAAGGGATGAAGGCTCACGGTGGTTACTGCCGCCAGACGTGCTGCCCAAATGACTGCGAAACGCACTTTTTTTCTGGATGAAATGTACCCTATGTCCCTACCTGTATCGCTGATAACGTGTATGAAAAATTTAATGATGATCGATTGAGTTAAACAAGGCGTGAGGAGGTAACAGACAGACATACAGACAGAGTTATTTTCACATTTTTAATTTGTAATCAAAATTTTGGAGGTAACAGCGCTTTGTGTTTTATGTTTCAGCGCTTTATTCCATCCCATATCCCCCCCGTCCCCCTCGGCGGCCCCGGCGTCCCCGCCGGCGACGTTCGTCCCCCGTTCCCGTTCGCCCCCGGCGCGATCACCTCGTCCCCACAGACATAACAAGCTCAAGATTGGACCCACCACGGGATTGCTCGGTGAGTCAAACTCCATACATTAATTCGCTGGGGCTTAAACCTAAAACCTCCCTTTTTGATGCGAAAAATGTTTTGCGGCGATTATGACTGGCCAACATTTGGCCAAACTCTGGCCAACTTTTCCGGAACTCGATCCCCCTTCTACCGTATATAGAGCACCTACAGCGTGTGTTATATGATGATTGGAGACTGTACTGTGTATATAACTGTGTGTGTGTGTGTGTGTGTGTGTGTGTGTGTGTGTGTGTGTGTGTGTGTGTGTGTGTGTGTGTGTGTGTGTGTGGAGCTCCGACGAACGACTGGAGTTTACTCCTTACGAACGATTATAAAATACATAATAAAAATAATAAAAACATTTATCATAACGAATCAGCGCCATCCCTGTTCGAATTATGATACACGATTACCGATGCCATCTAGTGTGATATATATATATGGCTCTGGCGAAATGGACACGAAAATAATTGTCGGATAAATCGGACTATGGCGGCTAAAGGATTAAGGACGAAGTCTGCGACTTAGTTCAATATTATATTAGTTATTGTCTGCAATATTTATATCAGTTTATAATCTGAATTAGTTAAGATTGAAATTTTGAGACAATGGTTCGCTTTTGTGTCGTGCGGACATAGTTTTGGGTGTAAAGTGTAACACCCCGTCGTTTACATATGGCCCATTTCCACGGCCATGAGCAGGGACATGGGAAATAAAATGGGCAACGTATGTAAACAGGTCGCTTCCCTTGCCGCTGCCGTTGCCGCTCGCGTTGCCCGGCTATCCCTCCCTCAATTGTCGGTTTTTCGTACGGACATCAAAAGCTCGGCAACGCGAGAGCGAGATCGAGAGTGTTTACATGCTGCTCTCCCGCTCACTTGATCTCGAACGCGCGAACGGATTGCAACGCGAGCGGGTCATGTCAATGGCCATATGTAAACACTCTTTGCCCCTGACGTTGCCACAGGAGTATTCACGGAAATAAATACGACAACGCGAGCGGCCATGTCAATGGCCATATGTAAACACACATTGCCCTTGACGTTGCCGCAGCAGTATTTAGGGAAATAAATAGGACAACGCGAGCGGCAATGTCAATGGCCATATTGTGTAAACGGGGAATAAAGTGTTTGCGAATTTCAGGCAGCTTCGAGGAGTCCGCGCTGAAGGGTCGCCTGGAACCCGTCGCCACCGTTCACGGCTTCACGGCCGAGTTGGGAGCATCGGGCGCCTTTTGTCCCCCTCACAAGAAGCTGCCCGTCACGGTCTTCTTCTACGCCCCGGGTGGGACCAACGCACCATACATGGTAAATACATTTAAAGGAAAGGAAAGAAAGAGATACATATATGCTATTAGCTGATATATATAACATATGATACTAGCTGTTGCACGCGACTTCGTCCGCGTAACTTTATAAAATATAGCCTATGTGACTCGCTGATAACATAGCTTCCCAACAGTGAAAGGATTTTTCAAATCGGTCCAGTAGTTTCGGAGCCTATTCAATGCAAACAAACAAACAAACAAACAAACAAATCTGTCTTTTATATAATATTAGTAAGTGTAGATATATGTGACATCCTTGTCATATCCTACTAGCTTAATCCCGGTTAAAAAAGATATATCACTCATATAATATTTTCTCGGGGGTTGAATTCAAAATTATGTGTAGCTGAAACACTTTTTTTTTTCAACGTGGACGAAGTCGCAGGCACCAACTAGTTTTATATAAGTCAAACCTTGTACTAGTGTTTAATATGTCACAAGATTTATTTAACAGAGTCCAATTATCGATTTGTACACAAATAGTCGACTCCGCTTGCATTTTGAGGCGTCAATATGGGCATTGCAGGGACACATAGCGCTCGGTCCGGGCGGGTACCGCGTGCCGAGGTCGGGTACCGTGCAGGTGTCGCTGTTGAACCCGCACGGTACCCTCGTGAAGATGTTCGTGGTGCTGTACGAGTTGACCGGCATGCCGCCCCTCACGAGGACCTTCCTCCGTCAGAGGACCCTGTACATGCCGGCCGGGGGTACCTCGGCCCGACCTCCGCCGGCCGCGTTGCACAAGTGGCTGCGATACCTCATACACCTCAGGTACCCTAAACTTTATTTGTAAACTCTACATTTATTTGCTGATGAATTGGTTCACTAGTCCACATCTCAAAATGTCCACATTTGGTCCACATCGCAAATGGTCCCACTAGTCGCTACTATTAATTAACAATGACAATTTGAATATATATATATATATAAAATTCTCGTGTCACAGTGTTTTGTAACCAAACTCCTCCGAAACGGCTTGACCCTATTTTTGTTGAACTAAGACCTGTTTGGCATCCCTTATTCACCCACCGAATCACAATATGCTTCTGCAAGGGGGTGGTTACTGTCTCCAGACGGGCTGTAGACACATACAGACAGACTTCATACAATGTACTGATTTAACAAATTGTTTCTTTTCAGATTCATGACCTCAAAGTCTGGTAAGCTTTATTTGCACACGGACATTAGGATCCTCGTGTCGCGCAAGGCGGACTTGGACACGGCCACTGCGCACTCCGCCATCTTTAAACCGATTCCGACCAATCAGAGCGCCGAGGCGACCGACGAGCAAGCGTCGTCGACCAATCAGAGCGCAGCGAATTCGACCAATCGCGCTCCGAATCGTGTTTTCGGCGGTTGTAGCGAGTTCGATGCGGAATTTCGCAACGAAATGCGCGAAATCGGTTACGAAAATCAAAATGGCGTCTCTTACGAGCTGAGAAGTTTCACGTATGCCCCAGAGAACCCCAAGTATTCGCCGCGTTAAACAATAGGAATAGAATCTAATAAAAACTTCGTTGGGTATTGTTCTCTAATTAGATGAAAGCAAAAAGAAAGATACTGCATACAAGTAGTACTATGGCTTAGTAAAGTCGTGGTCGCCATGTTAGCGTGCGCCGCTTGGCATGTGACTCTCGTGCGAGTGAGAGACAAAACTAAAATGTTCATTGTATTATGAACCTTATATATATTGTGTCTAAGGTTGATTGTAAGTTTTAAGCGTTCTTCGCCAATCGTCGGAGTCGTACTCTTTCTTTTCTGCTCGAAGTAACTACAATTGCAATTAATAACTCGTGTAATAATAAAGTATCGAGAAATGTATTTAAAATTTTCAAAAAAAAAAAAAAAAACTGTGTCCCAAAAAAGCGAGGTAATTGGACTCAGTATATTATGTCCATTCCATACAAGGTCCACAATATTAGGTCCATACCATACAAGGTCCATAATGTTAGGTCCATACCATACAAGGTCCATAATATTAGGTCCATAATATTAGGTCCATTCCATACAAGGTCCACAATATTAGGTCCATTCCATACAAGGTCCACAATATTAGGTCCATTCCATACAAGGTCCACAATATTAGGTCCATTCCATATTAGGTCCATAATCTTTCTCTTTGCTTCCATCTAAGGTTGTCTTAGAATGTGTCTGCTTATATTCAAACCAAGCACCGGTTAATTAATGAAATACGTCAATTTGTCAATGTTCGACAAACGTCAAATGTTCGACGAAATTAGCAAATTGCTTGAAACTTTTAAGCGCTAACTAAGCCCAACGAAGATTGTAATGAAGATTGCCATTGCTAAAGAAAATAAATAAAAATAAAAAATATAAACGCTTAGCAACGAAAAAAAGACCAAAACATAAATATAGACGTAACTTTTCAAACAAATTCATTCGTGCAACAGACTTCTTTACAAATAAATAGCAGACGTAAAAATTGAATAGTAAAAAAAAAACAGAAAAAAAACTACTTAAGGCGATCTCTCCAAATATAAGCATGTCTGCGGAAATTATTCAGTATAATTAAAATTTAGTATAGTTAGGCTCATTTCACACATGAATGCGACACGGTGCGCACTTTTTAAGAGCACCCTGTACGTAAGAGTTAAGTCAGTAATAGGTTTTTGAGAGAATTTATTGTCTCAACTTGCTATAATGCGAATAAGCGAAGAAATAATGATAAAAACTCGCCAAAATAATAAAATATACGTCAGAAATTCCAATATTTTAGAAAAACTTTTATATATGATAGCTATTGAAGTCACAAATTTTAAATTTATTTAGGATTTTAGTCAGTAATTACAAGAATTTAAGAAAATGACTAAATAACCTTAAATCGAACACATTTTTGAACAAAGTGACCAAAATAACATATGAATTAAGGTGCAACATTGGACAACAAATATTTGTAGCTTCTCAGATAACCGAACATATTATTTAAAATTAAATTTTAAAAAAAAAATATTGTATTAAAATATGAAAAAAAAAAAAAAATTGAAGTACTTCGATCAAAACTTAACAAGTTTAGGTTATAATGTAGGAACATTCGAAATTGGTTCGTCAATAGTTACCATCTATAAAGGTTTTTCTAAAATATTGGAATTTCTGACGTATGTTTTATTATTTTGGCGAGTTTTTATCATTATTTCTTCGCTTATTCGCATTATAGTAAGTTGAGACAACAAATTCTCCCAAAAACCTATTACTGACTTAACTCTTACGTACAGGGTGCTCTTAAAAAGTGCGCACCGTGTCGCATTCATGTGTGAAATGAGCCTAACTATACTTAATTCTGATTATACTGAATGATTTATACAGACATAGTTACATTTGGAATCGTCGCTTTAAGTGTCTTAAGTGATTTCTCTGGTTTTTTTTTTGCTATATATATTACTGAGCATATTGATTTATTATTCTATTATTTTAAACACCAACTGCGCACGCGCATACATACATATTATATGTACACATATATACTCAACCAACATACTAAATCAGCGTTTTATATTATATGTTAAACATGAAAATTATTAACAGCTTGTTGTTTATAAATAATATTATTTTTTAATTCTCATTAGCAAAATAATAAAAAATATTTTTAGGTCCTGAAGTAAAGCTGTTGAATTGATTATTATTATTATTATTATTATTTTTCTTTTTTATTTCATCGCAGACAATTAGGATTTACATGATTAGGTAAAATTTATTTCTTAATAACCAAAAAATATATAAAAAATAAAACTTCTTAAAAATTATTAATAGTAAGTTTAAAATAGGTAATAATTTTGTAATAACATTGCCAGCATAAAAAAAAGTCTGCATGTTATTTTACAACCAGCGTCAATTTTTTTTTAAATATATCCGACATATTATTAAATGTATTTATTAATGCATTAATAATAATAAATTTTCACCTGTTAAAATTCACGTAAATGTGTAAGAAATCTTGCCACTAAAGTAACATCCAAAAGACATCATTCGTAAATGACAACTCGGCGACTAGTGTTTGGCAACATTACTTGAGTGTGTCGGCAGATTACGTCACCAAAATGGCGGACAGTGGCTCTAGTATGACTTTTTAACCGCATTCGCTAGCGAGAGCGTTAAATGTTTGTATGAGAAATTGTCAATGTCAAATTGTCAATTTTTTTATTTGACAATGTCAAATTGACATTGAAAATTAACACTGTCAAAGTTGTTGATAGTCAATGTCAAATTGACATTGAAAATCGACACTGTCAAAATGGCCAATTTTCAATGTAAAATTGACCATTTTTGATTTGATGATGTCAAATTGACATTGAAAATTGAAACTGACAATCGTCGATTGTCAATGTCAAATTGTCAATTTTTATTTGATAACGTCAAATTGACATTGAAAATTGCTACTGTCTTAATCGTTGATTGTCAATGTCAAATTGTCAATTTTTTATTTGATAACGTCAAATTGACATTGAAAATTGACACTGTCAAAATTGTCAATTTTCCAATTATAAATATTTTACGCTCTCGCTAGCGAGTGCAGTCGTTGTTTTAACCTCATGGTAAATGCAAGAGTAAAAAAAACCCATAGAAAACTGCCAAATTCGTCTGCTATTTTTTCGATCTAAGAAGTCTGTGTTTTGTGACGAATATTAATTAATTAAGATGCGGTATTAACTTTAGACAGAGCGCGCGATTTGCGAATGCTTCGCGTGTCAGTATTCGACAGCTGACGTTTGACAGCTGACGTTTGAGTTTGACAGCTGACGTTTGAGTGACAGCTGACGTTTGACAGCTGACGTTTGAGTTTGACAGGTGTCACCCGCGTGACACGACCGCCATTGTTGAGTGGATTATGTTTGAGATTTTAACTCTATATTGATCTAACTAAATAATGATTGTAAAGGTTTAAAATGAAGTTGTATGTCGATGTATTGATTATTTAGTGCCTGTCATGTCCTATCCATGATTGTTTGTGAATAATAACGTATGTAAAAACTGAAAGAGTATATATATTTTGGTTTTATATAAAAAAATATTGTTTTTTATTTTCCCATCCAAATTTGAGTTGAGGGCGAACAGAGCTTATATCTATACTAATACTAGTGGCCAGCTCCCGGCTTCGCACGGGTGCAATTTTTCACTCAATCCAGCTGATAAAATTACCTTACATCGCCATCTGTTAGAATCTTTTGGAACTAACAGATAAATAATTGCTGTATTGAATAAGTATCAACAGATGGCGCTATGTTAATAATATTATATAATTTGCAAAAAAATAATAAACAAAATGAAATATAAACTATCCTATCTTTTAAGTTGGACCAAATTACATATAGTTAGGAAATTTTATCAAAATCGGTTCAGTAGTTTGAGAGTTCATCGCGCACAAACAAAGTGACACGTAATTTTTATATATATAAGGATTATAAAGAGAGAAGATTTGTACATATGTTTGTAATGAATAAACTCAAAAACTAGTGGACGATTTAAAAAAATTATTTTACCCATAGAAAGCTACTAGAAACATAGGAAACATAGGAAGAAGTCGTGTGCAACAGCTAGTCTATTAAATTGAAGAATACCTACTTAAAATAGTGTATAAATCTAACTATTTTAGAAAATAGATTAGCATTCAAATAAAAATAAATTTCAATAAATAAATTAATATATTTATTTAAAAATTCACGCATAAATAGGTACAGTTACACATTATGGCCAAGACTTAACTAAAAATGCAATTTAATCATAGTAAAAATTAATTTGAAATAAAGTTTGTTACATTCATGAAATAACACTTTAATATGACATAATAAATAAGTGAATAAATGATAATATTTTTTTAAACTCTAAAAAGAATACGCACTGGTTCAATTCAAGTATGCCACAGAACAATTGGAAAGAAATATTCTAAATCCAAAATATAAAAGAACTAAAGTGGTCATTTTAATAGGTAACATTTGACGTCTGTCAGTTTTATCTTCATAGTGAGGTGACCTGCTTAAAAACATCGATTAAAGTGAATGAATCGATACGGACTTCAAACATATGTGAATTTTAAAAATCATCAGGCGAATCCCTGTCCCATTATAATTTTTTCTTTCGTAAATTTAAGGAGCAAAATAAGACAAGTACATAATTTAACAAAAAAATTGCATTTATTCAGTTGTACTTAGATATGAGCGCCGATGGTCTATTCCACGGCGGCGGCGTGGTCTAAAATTTTCCACGGCGGCGGCGGCGTCGCGGCGGCGTGGCCGTGGGCGTTACATTTTTTATTAGGGATTTTTTTTTAAATCAAATATTCAGGAAAACAACACTGTTACTACCAAAGAAAGATTCATATTTTTATTAAAGAAACAGAGAAACAAAAGAAACAAAACAACAAAAGAAACAGAGGATATTAACAGTCTTAATTGCTTAATTCTTACATTTTACACAATTTTTAACAACAATAAATCACATTCTAAGTTAAAATTATTACATACACTATCATTTCTGCCATCTCTATATTCCCCTGCTTATAACATTTTTTTTTTAAATCCCAGCGCTTAATTTCAATCTGACTTGAAGTTCAAAATTACTTACTTAAATATAAATCAAAATCTCTTCAATAAAGTAACATAATATATAGTTATTTCTTCTAAAGGTTATTTACAAAGTTAAATATTACAAGGTATTAAAATAAAATAGCAAATATTACTTGTTAATGGCAATTGACATACAAGAGAAACAAATACGTGATCAGTTAACTGAAAAATAATCGTTTCAGTATAAATAAAAAATAAAGGCTTAGGCCTATTATTACAATTTCTTGGTATTTATTACAATTTCTTTGGTAATTAAAAAAATTACATATTTATGGATTCTTTGCAGAATTCATAATTATCATGGATAAATACTATCCTATTTAATCTTAAAGGATTTAATCGTGATCGTTTCGCAGTTAGTACTAATCCAGCTGTGGAAAAAACTCTCTCGCTCGGCGTGCTGGTGGCAGGTATATTTAAGATCGAGCGTGCAAGAGCATATAATGATGGCAAAGAAGTTTTCCTGTCTTTCCAGTACTTTAGAATGTCTCCGCCGTAAGGCTCTAAGTCCTCAGGACTTGCTGTACTGAAATATCTCCAGCATTCATTTTCTATTGCACTTTCAGAATCGCGTTGAGTAGAAGTGTGCTTTTTTGCCAAATCCAGTAGAAAGGTTGAACTCGGCCCAGCTACAGCGGGATCCGCAACTTTATTTTGAGGAATATCTTCTGATACCAATCGACTTCTGAGCAATGATGATAGAAAAGAAACCTTAGTAACTCTTTTTGATTGCATGTATTCATCAATCTCGTTAATGGCGTGGAATCGACAATCAAGTAATGTTGCAGCAACGACAACATCGGTTAAAGGAAATCGTAATTCCAGACCCTCTAACATATTATTTTTGAGCCTACTTATGAGGAGAGGCTCATCATCGCTCACCTCTTCAAGCAATCTTTTTATTTCCGAGCGAAATAAGAGAACCAAATTCATGGTAGGTTGCGTTTCTGAGCTTAGAACTTCCACAATTTTTTTAAAATTCTCAAGAAATTTTATCAGTGCCTCAATGTTTTCATAGTCTACATCTTGTAATACGAGACTACCTCGACCGATTTCATTGAGAATTGTGTTAATAGGCTGACGATTTGCGTAGTTATTAATACTTTTAAGCATCATCAAAATGCTGTGCCACCTTGTATTTGTGCTCGTTTTAATTGTGGGAGGAGGCTGTAAATGCTGTCTGGAACTTGAAGCCCGTTCAGTTATCTCAGTTGCTTCTGATTCAGAATCAGTTGAGTCGCTATCTTCCAAATGTTCGGCGAATTCTTCAACAGAAGAAAGCAATTCGTTTTGTTCAACAGATGCAGCAGCTTCAATACGTGGTGCCCTGTATCGAACATGCTTTACAATCTTTTTGCATTTTTTTAAAAGTCTGAATATTTCTCTGGTGTTTCCGATACCATTTACGTTGACCAGATTATGTAAAGCATGACCAAGACAGAGGTGGTTATCAAATCCCAATAAGTTCGCAGCTCTTTTCATGTTAGCACCTGCATCCGTAACTAAATAAATATTTTTTTCTTCTATTCTAAAACTACGCAAAACCTCCAGAATTTCGTCACGAATTGTATCACCAGTGTGTTTCTTGGAGATTTCTTTTGTAATTAGTGTAAATTTAATGAGGGTCATGTCTTCAGAAATAAAGTGATAAGTACAAGTGATATAATTGCGCCGTCTATACTTATCGGTCCACATATCGGCTGTCAAGGCACCAAAACGAGGACTTTGTTTTGAAATGAAAGCGTTTATATGTGCCAGCATACTTTTATACACATCTTCCAGCCCTTCTCTTGCTATATTGTGTCTTGTTGGTAAGTCTGCGTCGGATACAATGACGCTGTATTTTTTTAAAAAGTCAATCATTGCATCGTTGTCCACGGTGTCAAAAGGCATCAATGATCTTGCAAACCAAAGAGCTACATCTCGAGACAGAGACCACTTATCGCTCTTCTTGCTGCTTCCGTATTTGTCACTCGTTTTCGGATTTCTCGGTAAAAAAAACTCTTTGATGCTCAACGGTTGAGATTTTTGAGTATCTTCTAAACTATGTGCATCTTTCAAATGTCTAAGAAAATTACTTGTGGCTATGCTTTTGCCGTAAGCTTTCACTTGAGCCCTGAAAAGTTAAATAAATTATAAATTAATAAACACTTATCGTTACGTTAATGATTATAATCATTCATTACATTTACATATGAATTTGATTTTAGAAGTAAATATTTGATTTTAGAGGTTAATATGTCTATTGTCTATAACGGTTGCGTTATTTATAAAGTGAATGATACAGAATAGGACTGATTAAGTCTATCCAGCGAATCGACTATAATTCCTAGTATTGGAAACCACATAAATTCTAGTCTACCAAGAATATTACATAAAAGAAACTTACTTTGAAAACAAACACTCCTCGTCTTCATTTTTTGCGTTTCGTAGACAAGCGGCACAAAATACTTGTTCACCTAGAACAGTTCTTCGTCTTCCATTAAATTCCACTGATAATTGGCCGAATTCTGTCCAGCAAAAACTATGTGTTTGTTTTGTGGAAATATTTTTCATTGGCGTTATATAAATATCTTTTATTTTTGTTTTATAAACATCAATATGAGTTGAAGTACCTGCCGCCGCCATTTTCGACGCCACGTAACAACGAACGAACACACGAAAACACGTTCACTCGGTGAAATACTCGACTCGACTGCTGTGCGAGCGAGGGGAGGGCGTACTCGCGCGCGGGCGGGACGGCGAAAGAGAATATAATCACTACGTTTTGTCGTGACTTGTCGTGACGGCGCGGTGGCGGCGCGCCGCGTGCTTTACTCGACGGCGGCGCGCTGACACGAATTCACGACGACGGCGGCGCGTCGGCGCGGCGCTCATATCTAGTTGTACTATCAGAACTGTTATTAGTATTGTCATCTTCATCACTGCTGTCAGCACACAGAGATATTATTAATTCATTTTCAATAATATTGTC
The DNA here is from genome assembly GCA_936446665.2 of Synanthedon andrenaeformis. Classification (NCBI taxonomy): domain Eukaryota; kingdom Metazoa; phylum Arthropoda; class Insecta; order Lepidoptera; family Sesiidae; genus Synanthedon; species Synanthedon andrenaeformis. Next base: position 674,119 of record OW387803.2, read on the forward strand.
TATTCTCACATCTCGTTCAAAATCTTGTAAAATTATTTTCTTTTATAGTTAGTTAAAAGAATAATAAATATAATTATGTTTTATTATAATCACAACGTGGTTATTAATTTATGGTGATATTTCTTCACAAGTAATCATTTCATTCGATTCTACTTAGCTACTTAGCTTTCGATTTTTAGAGTAACATCCCTAGTGTTTAAAAAGAAAAAGGGTTAACTGACGCAACATTGTAACGACGTTCAGTTCTTTAGATCAGAAATTGTTTATTATGTTTAGAATGGTTTATTAGTGAAAGCAAATCGTAAAATTACTCGTATCGGTGATTATTACAATATGTAATCGTAATTGAAAAAAGTTGAGCAAAAAGTTGTGCAGTTCTAACAAAACGAAAAAATATATTATTTTATGCCCGCCGTTACAAGGTTACGTTGTTGAATTTTGATGAATTGTCAAATGTTACATATTAAAATGACTTGACTTTAATTTTATACTAGGGCCATTGAGAAGCGATACCAAATGTAAGCAAAGTTACCGCAAGGTCATTTTTTTATGCAGGACTTAAGCGCGGTGATGTCCGGGTTGTTATTATCAAACGGAAGCTCGTATGCTACATTGTCTCTTTCTATCTTGTGTCAAATAGATACAACATAGAAAGAGATAATAGATTGTCAGTTCAAGTAAGGTGAATAAACTTTTGTATCTCACCAATTTGGCTCTACTTTAGAAATACTTAAGTTATCTAAAGCGGTTATCACACTTTACAATTTGAAGTAAACCAATTTAGGTACCTAAGTAGTGAACCTAGTGATCACACTATACTAAATTGATTTCTAAATCCGAGGACATAGAATTGAAAATAGATAAAATCTAAATTGGATCCAATCTGTTCTAATTGCGATTACACTTTCCAATTTCCTAAATTGGAATCCTTCAAATTGTAAAGTGTGATAAACGCAAGTAGAGGAATTTGTCGTATATAAACGGCTCTGACGAAATGGACACGAAAATTATTGTCGGATAAATCCGACTCTGGCGGCTAAAGGATTAATGATATGTCGATAATTTTTTTTTTTTCATTTTCCCCACTAAATTAGGTATATTAAAAGACAGCATTTCGAAGATTTGTCTAATTTTATATTTAATTAGAGCATATTAAAGTACATTATTACTTAAGTACATTATAAGAGCTCAGCGCATGACGTCCAGAAGGTAGACGATCTAATCCCGGCTGCTTCTGACCGGTATTATGGGAAAATTATATTTGGGCTATATTAGTTTCTGACACAATACTTAAACATAAAATTATGTACAATCGGAGACACTATTTCATTATCATACTCATGGAGATTAGAGGTAAGGAGAACTAACTTAATAGTCTTATAACAACTAATTATGTATTTTAACTATAAATTATTGCAAAGGATTAATATCCGAAGGCCAATTTCTGGCCGAAGCCGATTAATGCAGCCTTCGGCCGAAGCCTACAAGCTACAATTAATAATATAACTGGATTTAAAACTTTAATATTGAAGGTTTTTTCGATTGTATAATATAGAGAGGTAATTTAAATCATCTCTAGAAGTTGATCTAGAGATGGTATAAAAATTACCTTGCAATATATTTGTCAAAAATAATAACATTTATTTATTTAGGAATCTTCGGCGAAACCTTCGGCTTCAGCCGGGTTTTGAATCGAAGCCGAAGGTGGTTTTTTTGGCCGAAGCCGAAGCTTTGGTCGGACACTACTGTGTGTATTTCAAAATTCGTGTACATTCGCGAACAAATGTCTTAAGTAGTTAAAACAATAATATTTCAACTATATTAAAAAAAATATTAGCTATAATCGATCGATTTAAATAAAAAAATATATTTGTGAGTGTACCTGTTTCAAAATTCGTGTACATTCGCGAACAAATGTCTTAAACAGTTAAAACAACAATATTTCAACAATAAATATTAAAAATATAATAGAGACAGTTGATAGATGTCAATAAAACAATATGTTCGTGAGTGTACGTACCTGTTTCAACATTCGTGTACAATCGCGAACGAATGTTTCAAGTGGTTAAAACAACTTGAGACTTTGTATTTCATTCGCAATTGTACATGTGACAGTTAAATTATAGCTTAAACCTAGTAATTACTTATAGTAATGACTTTTTGTTAGATAGAGACGCGAACATACGCTATACTCGAGTCAGAAGGGGACGGACTTGCGAATTTCTGTCGTAAGCTCTGTACGGCGTGTTCTGAACGTCGAGTTCCACTTCTGTCTCCTGTAATAAGTTTAAGTTAGTTAAGTTTAAGTTTTAAAGCTAACACTAGAGCAATTTTACGAGCTTTTAATTTCAGTGTAACTTCATGCGTTCGTTTTATGAGCTTATTAGTTATGTGACCAATAAACACGTTATTTACTTTGAAAAACTTGTTAACTGTCCTTTCTTATGTTAAAGTCGACAGACAGGCTGACGGTCTATTTAATGGTAGGTGGATACCGTCGCCTATATTTATTTATTTATTTATTTATTTATTAAACAAGGCCCCCAACGAGGCAGGCATCAAATTAAAACATGTTATATATGGCACAAACAACGCCACAGGTGCCACAGGATAGGATAAGGGGAAATGGACTCTGGCATCCTTTACTCTTTAAGTACTAGGGTAAAAATCAGACTAGTGAGAAACTATACTATTCTATAATAAAGATAAAACAGTATCGTCCATTAGTAAAGATATCTTTTTCACCTGTGTTTGTCAACCGCCTTTATAATATGGGATGACGACCGTGAAGATCTAGGTCTTAGAAAATTTAGACATGTTTGAAGTAATAGAATTTTAGAAATAAATGTATACCTCCGTAGGATCCATACTCCGGCTCCATGGTCCCCATCCATGGTCTTCCTCGTGGTCGTAATGGTGCTGATGTTGGGCGTGCTCATAGTATATTACCTTAAAAAAAAAAATATCACATTACTTTTTAATTGAGTAGAAAATACAAGAAGTATCTATTATGTAGATGAAAAGTATAAAAAATAGTAAAATATCTATTGATAATTGATATAATATAGGTACATATCTATACTATATCATTATAAAGAAAGAATATTTGTATGTTTGTAATGAGTAAACTCAAAACTACTGGACCGATTTTGAAAATTCTTTCACCTATAGAAAGCTACATTACCAGCGAGTAACATAGACTATATTACGACATAGTCGCGTGCAACAGCTAGTATTAAAATAAGATTAAAATAAAAAAATCAACGCCTGATAAGAATTTAATATGTAAACATTTCAATAACTAAGAAAAAGGGGGGGCGGATAAAGACACCGAAGACAGCTAGTGATAAATTAAACTAATGCGGTTATCACACTTTACAATTTGAAGGAATCCAATTTAGGTACCTAAGTAGTGAACCTAGTGATCACACAACACTAAATTGATTTCTAAATCGAAGACCTAAGAATTGAAAATAGATAAAATCTAAATTGGATCCAATCTGTTCTAACTGCTATTACACTTTCCAATATCCTAAATTGGAATCCTTCAAATTGTAGTGTGATAACCGCTTTAACCGCAAATAAATGAGTCCCCATGCGCACAGATAACTTTCAATCCACGACACCCAACTAACAAAGCATAGACAATACAGAAGTTATTCGGAATGTCGTGTCGAGAGAGACCTCTATTAAGGTCGCCAGGGGTCGCAGTGAAAGTGGGTGTACCGGTGAAAAGGACGCTCACGTATTCATAGTATTGTAAAAGGTCGCTGACACAAAAATATAACCTGTTCACAGAACCTGTCTTGGTTTTCCCTTAGCGAAGGTATGAATGGCTCCCACGCGAACTAATGCGAACCTGTTGTTTGTTATTAATTGAACAAATCGTATACAATGACAAATTCTCCTTGGCAGATTTGTTCTGTTTGTCGTTGCTTTCATTCAGGAGCGTTGGCAACATTTAGCGATTGCATTGTTTATGTCTTATTATTCTTAAGACCTTAAGACAATGAACGCTGTGGCAGTTGTATGTGAGTTGTATGTGATAGACTTATATGTGCATATTGTATGTGTATGTATGTATTATCAATACTAATAATAAATCTGTAAGGGTCGGTCATGGAGCAAGTTACTTTGTTTTCAGAGATATCGTGTTTATAGGGTCTATACATGATACTGAAACTAAATTGACAATTTTTACAATTTTTTTCTGTATGTATGTATGTTGCTTCATAACTCTGAAACGAATTAACAGATTTTCATGAAACTTGGTAGATAAACATTTGGACGTACGGGACACAGGATAGGCTACTTTTTTTGGTTCAACGCGGACGAAGTCGCGGGCACCAGCTAGTATGTAATATGTGAAGTTGGTTTTATTTTTTTTCTTATTATTTTTTACTATTCCCATTGGATAAATGTAAAACCTTTAATTGGCTGTTAGCTATGTTTTTTGTCTTTGTCTGTCAATTGTATATTGAGAGCTGTGACCCCGCCGGGATTTGAACCCGAGGCTCCAGGGACGTTAGGCAAGTACCCTTACCACTTATCCAACCTGAGCTCGTCAAAATACTTACAGTAATAGTACGTACAATTTAAAGTTTAAAAAAAAAACTTTTAAAATCAAAACGAAAGTAAAGTCGTAAACTTTACGATTAATTATAAAGACGCGTATACACTACTATAATTTGTCACGCATTGTAATCATGTAGGATTACATTTGAGAGTTTGCTGTTTTAAATTTATTATGATCTATTTCATTGTCTTTTTATTACTATACGTTTATTAGGTGCTTAAACTTTAGTGTATTTTTATGACGCTAATGGCTTTTTTAGTCCAATGTGCTGTTACAAACATCTGCCAAATGTATATTTTGTAACATAGTCCAAAATTTATAGATATTTGGTCTGCAAAAAATCTTGCTAATAGATTTCTCGATTGGATTATATCAGAGACTGTCTCCTAAGTAAAAATCCAAGTTTGTGTCGTCCGAAACCGCGAGCGGTGGCCGCCATATTGAAAAACGCTTTTTTGCAAAAATACATATCTCAGAAACGGTGAGTTTTACGTTAAAAGTTGTAAAAAAAATTTTTCTCTTTTTTATTTGAAACTTTTTCTTTATTGTTAATATTTGCCGAGATACAGTCGATTAAAAAAAGAAAAAAAAAATTTTTGGAAAATATCTCGATAAATTTTGGAAATACAAAAAAAAATGTAATAATCAAAGTTGTAGAGCATAAAATTTTCAACAATTTTTGTATGAAACTTTTTTTTGTAAAATCAATAGTTGCTGAGTTCTAGCGCAATGAATGTTGCCTTCAGGTAAAAGAAACAGCTTTTTGGAGCTAAAATCTTGGACTATTATAAAAGTATAGAAAACACTTGATACTTTATACTTTTATACTTCAAATATAATGCAAGTCAATGAAGATTACAAACAACATTAATTATTATCTACTGGCTATAAGTATCCTATATGTTAACCTAGATATAATCATTAATACATAGTTGAAAACCGCATCAAAATCGGTTAAGCCGTTTCTGAGATTAGCTTGCACAGACAAACATACAAAAATTCTTTAAATTATTTTTTGACCTCGGTTACTGTAACTACAAAGTAAAGGTACATTTTTTAAATATATAATGTTATATTATATTTTATATTTAACGACTTGATTACGATTTGATTATATGTATACTAGCGACCCGCCTCCGGCTTCGCTCGGGGTGCAATTTTCGGAGAAGCGGTCGGAAATGGAAAGCGACTTTATTTTATAATATTTATAGATATATATACATTACTAGCTGGTGCCCACGACTTTGTCCGCGTTGAAAAATATTAAGTAGCCTATCCTGTGTCATGTACGTCCAAATGTTTATCTACCAAGTTTCATGAAAATCAGTTAATTCGTTTCATAGTTATGGAGGAACATACATACATACAGAAAAAAATTGTAAAAATCGTCAATTTAGTTTCAGTATCATGTATAGAGCCTAAAAACACGATATCTCTGTAAACAAAGTAACTTACTCCATGACCGACCCTTACAGATTTATTATTAGTATTGATATAGTTATGATAACATAAATAACAATGATAATCAAACTGTATTTTACCTTTTGCGGTTGATCGTGTTTTTTCTTCAAATCAACCCAAAACCTCGCCAAATTGATGCCCAGTCCGATTAAAGCGATTATGAAGAATTTTACCTGAAAAAAAGGGCAATTTTTTTTAAACATGATACATAAAATAAAATCGTTGTAAAAACAAAAAAAAAGTTTTTAAAAATATATTATAATTAAACAAAATTCGTTCGGATATCGCTATTAAAAAAAATCGTTGACATAAAAATAAGAGTTTTAAAAAAAAATTTTTTCGAATATTTTTTCAATTATTTTTTTAATTGTTAACGAAGTTTTTTTTAAAGAATCAACATTTAAAAAAAAAATTATGCATAAGTATGTATTACTATACTTTGTAGTGCTTATGCAGATAAAAAGCGTAAAAATTATTTATTGTGTTTTTTTAGGGATGGCCCGAAATTAATTTCACATTCGGTTTAACCGAACATAGAACAAGTTACCGAAATTCGGTACAAGAAAATATTAAACTAACAACTGTTTGTATCGTACTAAAATAATAGAAACTATCTTCACGACACGTTTGGTCTAGTGGCAAGTAAACCTGGCTGTTAACCAAACGGTCGCGCGTTCGAATCCCGCTAGGGGCAAATGTTTATGTGTTAACATTTTACCTTTGTACCTGAGTCATGGATGTTTTTTATTTATATTATGTATGTATTTACAAAAAAAGTAATCTATGTAGTATATCAACTGTCTGGTATCAATAATACAAGAATTAGTTGCTTACTTTGGAACTAGATGGTGCACTGTTTTGCAAAGTAATATTTCTGCATACAGTCGACCTAATATAAGGCTGCTTCTGACCGGTTCTGCTTTTACAATTTTATGGGGGTGACTGTCCAGAATGGACGTCCTACGTCCGAGATGAATATTTTAATGGTTTATCAGTATAATAACGTCTATACGTCTATAATATACTCTATAACAAGTGTCCACATATAATAGAATATTACCTGTAATTTGAATGAGAGAATTTGTAGCAAGGTACCAATCTTAGCTTTAAGTACAGCTCCCAAGATGAGAAGTTTCAGTATGGCCTTCTTCTTCTTCTTCTTTTTGCCTCTTTGTTCTAAAAATGGTAGCAAATATTTAAGTAATAATTATTGAGTACTTGTGAACCGCTCCCGGCTTCGCCCGGAATGCAATTACCTTAATTGAAAACTGAATTAAAGTAGGTTCAGCGGTTTTGGAGTCCATAGAGGACAAACATTGAATTTTATCATGTTATTTCACGGTGGTCTTCTGTAAAGGGGTGGTTACTGCCGCCAGATGGGCTGCCCAAGTGACTGCGAAACGCAGTGTGCCCTGACACTGTTTTCCAGGTCCAGAGCAGAGCCAACTTAGAAAAATGCAATTCTAAAGTTGACCTTGCCGGGAATCGAACCTGGGAACACTGGAGCAGAGCGTTGAGGCAACCTAACCACTTTATTCAACGGCTTGTCAAACTAGGTTTAGGTAAGAAGTGGAGTAAGGATTCTAGGTCAAGATGCTACCAAGACAAAAAAAATTACAATCATGCACTACCCAGTACTTATCCTTAAGTATAAATCAAATTATATCCAGACTAAATAAATATATAAAGATTGACATGCACAGGGAGAAATTAAAAATTCTAAATTCTAAATACTAAATTTAAGTCCACTTCTAAATTCTAAATTCTAAGTCCACTAACCTGTGAAAGAACTTTTGTCTTCAATTCCATTCTCAGCATCATCACTCTTAAGGGCATGCTCCGCTACAGCGTCTAATGCTTTTTCACCTAAAGCCCATGCATCTGACAACATACCTCTACCAAAGGACACATCGTCTATACTAGAATCTGTAGCGTCGTCATGCTCAACGCTATCAAATGCATTAGCAAAATCTGTATCTAAATTTCTCGCAGAATACATTAAATTCAACTGTTTTTCACTACTAGAAGACAAAGAGTCAGATTTTAAATTGTCAATATCAGCTGTAGGCAATTCCCTAGAAAGGAATTGCGAAGAAATTGGTTCTTTTTGTTCGAAACGTGCTGGCACAAGGTTCGATGCTGGGGCCTCTCCTACCACCCAAGACTGGATTTTGCCAAAACCACGACCTTTCTCCTTTGACATTGCTGGCATCATCACAGGATGCACGAGGTGGATTTTCGGAGGCTTCTTCTTCTTCATTTTCTTCTTGTCTCCACCAGCTGATATTGTAATGCTGTCTATGCCGCCGCTCTCGTGTTTTCTGCCCATCGCTCTGTGGAAGACGGTATTTAATTTAATTGTTGAACTTATTCCTATTGTTTAAAAAGTAGCTGTTATGTATATGTTTTCTTTACTAATCTATAATAATATTATAAATAGAGAAGATTTTATTTTTGTATGTGTGTAATGAATAAACTCAAAAACTACTCGACCGATTTTGAAAATTCTTTCACCTATAGAAAGCTACATTGTCAGCGATTAACATGGGCTATATTAAACTTTATCAATACTAATAATAAATCTGTAAGGGTCGGTCATGGAGTAAGTTACTTTGTTTTCAGAGATATCGTCTTTATAGGCTCTATACATGATACTGAAACTAAATTGACCATTTTTAGAAATTTTTTCTGTAAGTATGTATGTATGCATGTATGTTCCTCCATAACTCTGTAAGTTATACAGTAATGAAATACACACTGTAAGTTGAAAAACTATGTTATAAATAATAATTTCTAGTCTAATTTCTTATAGTGGAACAAACTTTTCAATTTATATCCGACAGTTAGTACACATTTTCCATTGGAATCTGATATTGAAATTGTAGAAATTCACTCAGAAGTAACAGTAAGTGACACACACACACACACACACACACATACGACAAGATAAAATACACACTACGCGTTTTATAAATGGTAGGGGAGCCCACGATGCTAAATGTGGTCACTCGAGCGTCGTGGGGACCTATTGGATTTTGAATATTAGATGGCAGGAAGAACAAATAGGTTATATGATGTTTTCCTTTTTAACGGTGGGGTGAGCGTCTACAGGCGTTCAAAAGTTTGTAGACAATGTATTAAGAAAAATCCTCCAAATAATCGTCAGATTAAGAATCAGCACACCTGAATTCAGACAATCGCCAAAAAACTTTTTTGCATTTTCAAAAAACCGCCACGAGCTTGCGTTATATCCGAATCGTCTGTATTTTAAATGTGAGCTTAGTTTGGGTTCACTTAACATCCCCTCTGAAAATCTGACGCCCTCGAGTAGTATTTAAAATTTTACCCCAACCCCCACCAACCCCTTATCGGAGTCACGTGGGGTATATACATTGGCAATATCTGACGCGCTCGAGTAAATCCCGAAATCTCCTCTTGGGCTCCCCTACTAAAAGCCGCGTATATAATTATTATAAAACTTAAATTATAATTGTCTTTTAAGTGGCACGACTACTTTTTTAAAAAAAATTGAAAAACAATGTACATAGTAAATATTGTATCTTAATTGTGTGTTATTTTGTTTTGCTTGAAATAAAAATAAATAAAGTACATAAGGAATCACATTGTTTAAACAGAGATTTTTCAGTACATATTTTCACAAGGAGTCATAAAAATCAAAAAGCGCACAGGTTTTTACAACTTCCATTATGCTGAGTTGGAGCCGGTTTGTGTTTGTTTTTTTATATATTATCTATGTATGTTTTTATATGTATTTTTTATCGCAAATAAAATTTATTCTTATTCAATTTATGTATTCAAAATCTGACCTATTAAACTCATACAATAAAACACACACGCACCACACACGCACCACACACGCACCACACACGCACGCACACACGCGCACACGCACGCACACACACACACACTTCTATTTAAAATTTTTCTTTCTTTCTTGTTTTAAAAACAAGAAAGTTGTTTCTTGTTGTATGTATGTATGTATGTATGTATGTTCCTCCATAACTCTGAAACGAAAAGACGTCTGAAAAGACGTACGGGACACAGGATAGGCTACTTAATATTTTTCAACGCGGACGAAGTCATGGGCACCAACTAGTCTGAAATAAAATAAAAAACTAACGCCTGGTCAAAGTGTTATAGCAACAAATGGTCAAGCGTTATATTGCTTATACATTTTTTTATTTTTTTAACGTGGACGAAGTCGCGGGCACCAGCTAGTATATTATATAATTATATTATTAGTACTAGCTTTTATGGAAGAGCGAAGACTCCTGGCACAGGCTTCCGCTTAAGATGAGTCTTCAATCATTGTTGATGTAAAAACGTTTTTTTTTTTCATTTTTTTTTTCATTTCAAAACTCAGTTAGCTTGACTACTGCTCCTACGATTTACGAGATTAGCTCTCACGCTATACATCCGTTAAATGGAGATCATCTCCCAATCAAAAGATGTCTGATGCTAATTCCGTATGAAACAAGGTCGACAGTGAAAGTGAGTACGCCAGTGTATACCCGTACGAGTGAGTATGCGGATATTGCACTGTTTCACACTTGTTTGAAGGTTGTTCGTTGACATTAATCGAAAGGTTCCGTTACTCCCTTATAAAGGAACTAGCATGGATTTCAAAAACCATTCTTAAGCGGTTATCAATGCTATGTCTTCGATTTAGAAATCAATTTAGTGTAGTGTGATCACTAGGTTCACTACTTAGGTACCTAAATTAGATCCCTTCAAATTGTAAAGTGTGATAACCGCTTTAAGGTCAAAATTTAAATAGATTTAAACTTGAAAAGTATAAACAGCAAAATATGTAGAAATTCTTGATTTAACTTGTTTATTTATGGTTATTTCGCTTGTCTCTTAAGTAGGTATAAAATCTCGGTGCTGCTGTATTGAAATATATAGTGTTTTCGAGAATTTAAAATTCAAAATAATTTATTTCATCATAGAGCTTTCGAATTCATCATAAAATAATAATATCAGTAGGTATTTATGTTTATAAAAAACTTGAATGGTATTTGGATTTTGTCTTACAATAATTTTGAAGAATATTATAAATTTTTATAGCTTTAAATATTTTTTTTTTTAATAATTCACAACTGATTTATAGATCAAGTTGATATCCGCGGTAAGAAACTTCCAAAAAGGTGATTTGCTATCTATAATATAAAAATGAATCCCTAAATGTGTTGCTAAGCGCAAAACTCGAGAACGGCTGGGCCGATTTTAATTCTGTCTTCACTCATGGATAGAGGGATAATTAGGGAAGGTTTTTACATAAAAAAATGCACCCAGGCGAAGCCGGGAACGAGTCGCTAGTTATAAATAATATTGTCAAAAATGTTTTAAGTCTGACTGGAAATGATACAACAGTAATTTTGAATTTAGCGCGTTCAAACAAACAAACTCATTAACTTTATTATGGTATTACTAGCTTTTACTTAGGCGTTAAAACATTTATTGCTCACATATATATTTCTTTTAGGCGTTGAATTTTTTTTCCTATCTGACAACGTCTATGAAAAGTTTCACGACGATATTAAGAGTAACAAACAAACACTCACTTTTTCGTATTTATAACATGAGTTACGATTACACTGCACAAAATGAGCAATTGACTTAAAATTTCACTAGACCAAATTCTTGTTAAACCACTTTCGATACCACCATTGCATGATGTGTCATAGAATTCCAAAAATGGTGAAACTTCTCAGTATTGATATTCCAAAACGGTATCTGTGGCAAGTCAAATAAGTATATCGGAACCACTATGCCATGCCATGTCACCCGATGCCATAAAAAGAGGCTAATGCTCTGGAGAAAACTATTTAACGTTCGAATATTGAATATCATCTGTGTAAACTTTCACTAATTATATTTTCCTACGTGTTTTATGTGTTTGTGTGCAGGTGGAAGCAACTATGGCGTTCGCAAATCTAACGAGAAGCTCACGACGAGCTAACTGTTATCTATATCTATTCTATATGTATCTATATTATATAAAAATGTTGTGTTAGTTTGTGTATGCTTCAAAAACTCGAAAACTAGGCGACGGATTGACTTGAAATTTTTACACAACATTGCATTTGAACAGAGGAATAATGTTATATACTTTTCCCCCAAAACTTAACTTAATTTTCATACGTTGACCGTTGTTATGGCAACCGTGGAACGTCGCTGACTGAGCCACAGCAAAGCGTGGCTGGGTTTAGCCTAGCTAAGTTACTATCATACTAACTGGTGCCCGAGACTTCACATGTAAAGCAATATCAGGGACCAAAGCGAAGAGCAAACGTACAGTCGTAAACGCTACGCTCAGGCTACGCTACGCTGGGAGAAAGCTTTGTGATTGGTTAAAATTTTATGTGGGCGTTACAACAACCAATCACCGGGCTTTATTTCTTTCGTTTCGTAAGAACGCAACGAAACGTTTGCATTGGTTTGGTTCTTGGCTAGGGCCCCTGGCCTGACATTAAGTATGCTTTTGCCAAAGCAAACATTAGATTTTTATTTTTAAATAGCTGGTCTCAATATACCTGACAATGTGTTTGAAAAATTTCATGTATATTGGTTGAGTTAATGCGTGAAAAGGTAACAGACAGACAGTTACTTTCACATTTATAATATTATTAGTAGTTAGTAAAGAACTTATTAAGGATTTGACATTGTAAGGGTCGCGGGTCGACACTGGGCTCAGGTAACTTCTAACCGGTCCTACTGTTAAATTACTGTGGAAAATTACTGACCTACTGTGGAAACCTATAAGTGTTGTCTTATTTTATAAACAAACTCGACTTTAGTATTTATTTCTTAGTGAAAACTCACCAGACAGGCTGACATGACACTTGATGGTAGCGTCACATGCCTACAAAAATATCATATGAAAACCGGACAGCATTTGTTTGTTGTTTTCTTTAACCCAATTTCACTTTTCATACGGGCATTAACTAAATACTTGCGCACGCGCAGCACATAACTTACTATTGTTAATGACCATTGCACTCACTGCGAAGACGGACATCACATAAACTGCGTATTAACAATCAATCATAAACTGCATACTAAAAAGTATTGTTGCTTAGCAACACTCTAAGGGGCAGTGCACACTGTTGTAAAAAAAATTGAAAATGTTTAGGGTAATTCCATATTTATTTAAGGTTTAGTTTGAATTAGAAAAAATCAAACACCACATGAACTAAATTTTCTATTCTACTAGCTGTTGCACGCGACTTCGTCCGCTTAACTTGATAAATTATAGCCCATCTTACTCGCTGATAATGTCTTTCTATAGGTGAAAGAATTTTTAAAATCTGTCCCAGTTATTTTTAGTTTATTTATTACAAACAAAAATACAAGTCTTTTCTCTTTATATTGTAATATTAGTATAGACTAGCTGGTATCCAGCTAGTTGATAGTTGACTAAGGGATCTCACTAACTTCCATAGGTTCGATTAATTTGTGATATACTATATTTGCTAATGTGGTATTTCCATGACACGGTTGACCTTGACCTGATGCTGCAGCATCAAGTATTGTGCTAACACCCAACTTACAGCAGACTTATAACTTGGCTTGTTTGGCCTCAATACAAAGTCGAGGGTTAGGTTAGGTTAGGTTACCTTCGCCCGGGGTGTTTTTTTTTTCTAAAATAAACGTAGCCTAAGTTACTCCTTATTACATCAGCTACCTGCCAATAAAAGTCCCGTCAAAATCGGTCCAGCCATTTCAGAGATTAGCCGGAACAAACAAACAGACAGACAGACAAAAATTTTAAAAATGTTATTTTGGTGTATGTACCGTATATAAAGGCTGATTTTTTAGCAATTTTCTTTTTGGCCACACTGATTTTGACAGCTCACGCGGGTTTCGTGTCTTGCGTCACTGTCAACCATGGTCAGTTTGGTCTATAATTTAACCATGAATCGACTTACAAACGAACAACGCTTGCAAATTATTGAATTTTATTATCAAAATTCATGCTCGGTTAAGAAAGTGCATCGCGCACTTCTTCCATTTTATGGTCAGTTTGGTCGACCTACTGAGGCGGCTATTCGGGCTCTTGTGAATAAATTTCGCACCAAATTCACATTATTGGACATTAAACCACCAACACGCATACGTAGAGTGCGGACAGAGGAAAGTATCGCAGCTGTATCCGCCAGTGTTAGTGACGACCGTGAATTATCGATTCGGCGCCGTTCGCAGCAATTGGGCCTCTGTTACTCCACTACGTGGAAAATTTTGCGGAAGGATTTGTGTGTGAAGCCTTTTAAAATGCAGCTGGTACAAGAATTGAAGTCGAACGACCTACCACAACGGCGAATTTTTGGTGAATGGGCGCTGGAAAAGTTGGATGAAGATCCACTTTTTTATCGAAAAATTGTGTTCAGCGACGAAGCTCATTTCTGGTTGAATGGATACGTGAACAAGCAAAATTGCCGTATTTGGAGTGAAGAGCAGCCAGAAGCATTGCAAGAACTACCAATTCATCCAGGAAAAGTCACTGTTTGGTGTGGATTATGGGCTGGCGGCATCATTGGGCCGTATTTCTTCAAAGACGACGAAGGCCGTAACGTTACTGTGAATGGCGAGCGCTACCATGCGCTGATTACAAACTTTTTTTTGTCCAAAATGGAAGAGCTGGACTTGCATGACATGTGGTTTCAACAAGACGGTGCCACATGCCACACAGCACGCGAAACAATGGCCCAATTGAGAGGCGAGTTCGGTGAGCAGTTTATCTCACGTTTGGGGCCGGTCAATTGGCCGCCTAGATCGTGTGATTTAACGCCTCTAGACTATTTTTTGTGGGGCTATGTTTAGGCTCATGTCTATAGCAACAAGCCCGCTTCGATTGACGCACTAGAAGAGAATATTGAAGAATTTATTCGTGAGATACCGGCCGATATGTTGGAGAGAGTATGTAAAAATTGGACTCGGCGTATGGATCATTTGAAGCGCAGCCGCGGCCAACATTTACATGAAATAATCTTCAAACACTAAATTATATCGATCGTTCTATCGACTCAAATAAAGATTTCATAAATGTTTCTGAATTTTATGTGTTTTTTTCGAAAATTAAATCCGATAGCTCTTAAAAAATCACCCTTTATATTCGTATGCATGTAGTAAAAAACGGTTATTTCAATATTACAAACAGACACTCCAATTTTATTTATATGTATAGATAAACGTGTATTAAGCAACCACAAAATTAACTTGCCTTGCAACTCCATCCTGCACCATATTGGCTATAGAGAAGAGGGACTCCTCCACCTCTTTGCCGATTTTCGAAGGCATCTCCTCCAAAGACCTGCCCGAAGACCTCGCTTCGGTATCCGCTGCATCTGAAAGTTAAGTATTTCTTTAGCTAAACCTAGAATTAGGAATTACCAAGAAATTTATAATAAAAGAAGTTCAAAAACATAGTCAGTGTGAAAAGCCTTTATACTTTGTGAAAAGTGAAAATTCTCTATTTATTCTCACAATTAAACTTCACAGTATTTACTTGTGTTACTTTCGCTTGACTTCACTTTTTATATACTTTTCCCATGATCTTTTAAAAGAGTTTTCACTAAGTATAGGTACCTATGTTGGAATATATATATTTTTAAGTAGGTACACAATCTTTTACGAAACATAGGTAACTAACACCTAAGCCTATTAACTACCACTATAGACATATTTCATAAATAATAAATTTTATTATTTCATAACATGCCGTAATACCATAATTGTAGTTAACTACGCTGTAAATGTTGTAATAAAATTATTTTAAATATAATCTTAAAAAGTGTCCGAAGTACACATATTTTTAAATAAATGTTTCTTTAAAAATTAAAAATTTCTGGCCGAAGCCGAAGCAGATTAATCGGCTAGCCACAATCTTCGACCAAAGTCGAAGGCTTAAAAGCTCTATGAAATTTTGTTCAAGATTGGCAACAAGCTACAATTAATAATATAAATGATTTTAAAACTTTAATATTGAAGGTTATATCGACTGTACATTATCTCTAGATCAACGTCTACATTCTAGATCAACAAAAAAAAAAAACTTGTAATTTATTGGTAAAAAATGATAACATTTGGAAATAATGTGAATTATAACATTTATTTATTTATTTAAAAATCTTCGGCTTCGGCCGGGTTTTGAGGGTTTCACAGTAGGTGATTTTTTTGGCAGAAGTTTGCCGAAGCCGAAGCCGAAGCTTCGTCGGTCGGTCATTAAGAATAACCAAGAACACATTTTTAAATATCAACCAATCACAGTTCAGAAAATATACTCCTACTCCACCATTAAGATTTAAACCAATAGAAAACTATACACCACATAATGGTATGAATCGTTCAATCACAGTGACGCATCGTGAGAACTGTCAAACTGACAGTTCTCTGCTGTCAAACCGACAGTTCTCTTCTGTCAAACTTATTAAAATCCGAGATTAATAAAATTTAAAACAATGAATGCGCGACTTATTTAACCTCTTTTAAAGGTTGAATGAATTATAATAGAAAAATTCATAAAGAATGAGTAACGTGGGAAGTTTTTTAACTTAAATAACCTTAATAGACTATAAATGATATTGAAACGTGCGAACTTCCGGTTTCCAATTAATTTGATCTTATCAGAAGATATTTGTGTTGCGTATTGAAATTTATAAAAGAGGACAAATATTACTTATTTACTGTTGACAATAGATTTTCTAAGTTCTCACTTAACGCAAGCTTTCAGATGGCGTTATCTACACGTATCCCATTATATTCATAACATATGAAGGTTATGATTTGTGCATTATTGTTTATGTTCACATATAGGTACAAAATGTGATGTGTTTAAACCACCTATTTATTAAACTTGCGAAATATAAGCATGGAATAAGCATGGGAAAAGAAAAGTCTGCCGACCATAACATAAAAAGAAAAGATATACTTGACAAGTTTTGTAAAGTAAATACCTAATTTGTTTATTGGTCATTTAACCAATAAGGAAATATTAATAGTTTGCGTCATAAAACGAACTGACGAAGTTATTCTGGACTTAAAAGCTTGTAAAGTTCCTCGAGTGGTAGCGGTTACCACTGAGGCAAACGACATTGACATTTGGCTCAACGTTTATATGAAATGTTTCATACAAGCGTTGGCGGCGCCGCCAATAGGCCTGGAAATTATGGTTTTTTTTTGTTTTTACTATTAACAGTATACAAAAAAATATATTAAAATAAACAATACAATACAATACGCAATAAGCCGTTCTTGATACATTTTTCAATAAAAGTCAAATTCTTGTGTTCTAATTTTTTTTTGTGGAGTTTCTATTACTCTAATAACTATACAATTTGTCTTCCATATGTTTAAGTATAATATATATATTTTAAGCAAACGCCTTGTCTATTTCCTGTAAATTCTTCATTAAGCAATGCATATTTTTAGAACGGTATTTAGCGTTTATTTCCACTTTAAGCTCTTTACGTAAAGTTATAACTGCTCGAAGGTGTGTCCCCCAATCACAAGGCAAATAGATTTTCTCAAAATGGAAACCATATCTTTTAAAAAACTTGATAAAAGCGACGCTTTCTTTAGATTTTAGTTTTAGATGTTGCTTCGTTATGCCAACGAGCTAATCGGAACTGTAAACAGCAATTAATATCTGACCCCAATTAAGAGCAAACAAGAAGTGCCATAAACCCAAAGCAAGATTATTTCGGTCATCTGACTTTAAGTTATTTGTTCCAAATACTAAAACTCGTATGTGATTCCACAAATTTCGCGGAGAAAGTCTCGTGTGAAGTGTTGTGATACTTAAAAAAAACCGTTGCCTGATTATTATAAATTATTGTCGTTGTTACGACATAATTATCGTACAGAATTTTGAGGTATACTCGTATGTATCAGGTTTTAGATACACGCTACTTTGGAATGAATTGCCAGGTGCAAATTGATGATTCTTTTACTGTCATTTTGACAGCTCACAACTAGATATAGATTTGACAAGCCCGTTGGATGAGTGGTAAGGGTTGTGCCTAACGTCTTAGGGGCGAGGGTTCAAATCCCGGCGGGGTCAACTTTGTAAATGAACTTTTCAACTTTTCAAAACTGCTCTGGATTTGGAAAGTAGTGGCAGGGCACACTGCGTTTCGCAGCCATTTAGCCTGTCACTCATTTTGACAGCTCACACAAGATATAATTGCCTAGAATAATTGTACTATAATGATTTTTCTACGTCTTTCAAATTTTTCAAAGGTCGTCTCTGCTCTGCAGGGTGAGAGCCAGCCCCAATCGCATCTTGGCTATGATAGCGGGTAGGCTTGACTCTACTCTTTTTACATGAACCATAAAGCCCGGTGTACACGGGTAGAGTAAACGGTATAGTAGCATGATAGTGTACTAATTTTCTTACTAACTATACTAATGTAAACAGTATTGGTAGAGTAGAGTATGAGTAGAGTACTAAAATATGGAAGAGTAGAGTAGCTACCATCGCGTGCAAGCTACTCTACTACTTGCCTTCCCCCACCCCTGGTTTTTTTCAATTTTTCGATGAGTGTTCATAGTGTTCGATCAGTGTGACGTACCAGTTTCTATAAAAGACTGATGATTCTCGTGTAAACAGTTACTCTACTAAAACTGGTAGAGTATTTGGAACTGGTAGAATAGTACGCTAGTTGATTCTACCGTTTACTCTACCCGTGTACACTAGGCATAATTTCTTAATGATGCATATGGAGTGAGGCAAGTCTTAAGTGATAATAAATTATTTGAAGTTATATTTATGTACATATATGTGTCAGTAATATTTATGTGTACTAACAATAGTTTTTGTAACACTTTAGGTTTAAGTAACCTGATTAAAGAACTTTCATTATTATTATTATTATAATCTCCCTCCTGAAATGTTTTAACATTAATAATTTTAATTTTATTAATTATTATTTTTTATTAATTATGATTTATTAAATTAACTAATTAATATTAATAATTATTAATAATAATTGGGTTGTAACCCCATTAAAGTAACCCCATTAAAGAACTTTCATTATTATTTTTGTAATCTCTCTCCTAAGGTGTTTTAGAATATTAATTTTAATTTAATTAATTAATAAATTAAATTAATTAACACCTAGCTACTACAGGGTAGGCAGCGCACTAGCACTCCCCTTGGTGTTGCTTGTGTTCTTAGGCGACGGTAAACACCTACCAACAAGTTAACCGCCAGCCTGTCTGCCACCTATATTAATATTTAAAAAAAAAAACAAGCCGCTGATTCCGAGGCTCGACTAATTCAAATACACGCCACTTAGAAATGAATTGCTAGATAGAAATGGAAGAAAACAGTGTTAAACTAAGTCGAGAAGTGATATCACATTCTTTAGGTCAATTAAGTCGTTTGAAGCCGCAGCCCTGATGCTTTGTCGTGATAATATTATGGGTTATGGGTGTCACTGCGCAACCGCAAAATATCCAGTTATGTGCAATGGTATACGATGTGGTAAGGCCATGGTAAGTGGTATATGGATCCCATTGTGGAATACATAAGGCAAGTAGATACGCTTACCCATTTGGGTAGTATTATAATTTAAGTTAAATGATTAAAGTAAGGTTAAGCCGCCAAATGACATGTCGCTGCTTAAATTCAAAAGTAGCAAAAATAAAAAAAAATATCCAAAAATGTTTTATTGCAAAAAGATACAATTGCAATCAATCATATTGTAATATATGTTGCAAAAAGACTTATGGTCGTTTTATTCCATATTTAGTATATTTTGATCATTTTTTTATATATTCAAAAGTAACTTATATATGCTTATATCTCCTCTAGTGTTCAGTTTATTATAAAAGTACTTAAAACATTTAATGCTACTTAAAAATACGCTTCTAACGATATATAATACGCATATATTTGATATATATGTAATAAGAAAAAAAAATAGACAAAATATATTTTTTTCGATTAGCTCTCCTGTAGGTTTTGAGATTATACAGTTTTAATGCGAAAAGACGATGTGAGCTATGCTGGCCGAAACCAAAGATAAATTTTTTGAACTCTCGGTTATACCTATAATTAAAACTTTTCGTTATTATTAAGTTTTAAGTTAGTTTTAAGTAGGTATAGTAGCAGGGCACACTGCATTTTTTCAGTCATTTGGGCAGCCCGTCTATGGTGGTAGTAAAATGAGTGAAAAAACAGCATTTGTGCTGTTCTTTTTCGGTGGTAAGTAAAGATTGCCAGAGTCCATTTTTGAGGCAGACTATATGCTCTTAAATGGGGTGACCTTAAGGTCAGCTTTATCTTCTTCAACACTATCTTCGTACAAGTATCATCTACTGATATAAAACGAAAGGGCTTTAATTTTTTTTTTAATTTTGAAAAAATAAATAATCCCTATGTCTTCCTTATAAATGTCCTCAATTATTCTATGGCCAAAACCTATGGCGTTGCTTGCCTTATAGGCGACAGTAGCCTACCATTAAGTGGACCGTCAGCCTGTCTGCCGATCTTAACATTGAAAAAAAGTTGTAATCTCTTTAATAAAATTGACAACATGATATGAAAAATTGGTCCTTTTTTTTTTTTTTTTTTTTTTTTTTTTTTTTTTTTTTTTTTTTTTTTTTTTTTATTTATTTTTTTTTTAT
Source organism: Synanthedon andrenaeformis (assembly GCA_936446665.2). Classification (NCBI taxonomy): domain Eukaryota; kingdom Metazoa; phylum Arthropoda; class Insecta; order Lepidoptera; family Sesiidae; genus Synanthedon; species Synanthedon andrenaeformis. The sequence goes on from OW387803.2 coordinate 694,808, forward strand.
TTTTTTATTATTTACACACACAAAAAAAAAATTGGTGGTACACAGTTTAGGTAAATTCAATTAAGTTTCTAGCGTACACCTGATATTATATAATTTATATTATAAAATTTATATAATATCTAATATGTAGGTACTTATTGTCGTCTACATCATAATGCCATAGGGCTGCCGAAATCCACGACGAAATATTTAATTTAATTGGAATACTTAATTTTATAAATATTTGTTATTCTATTTTTATTTATTAATTTAGTGGTTTAAAAAAAATTTTTTTTACCTTCATCAATACTAATAATAAATCTGTAAGTGTAGGTATTGTATGTATGTATGTTACGTTACTCCATAACTCTGAAACGAATTAACTGGTTTTCATGAAACTTAGTAGATAAACATTTGGACGTACGGGACACAGGATAGGCTACTTAATATTTTTCAACGCGGACGAAGTCGTGGGCACCAGCTAGTACTTTATAAATTAATAAAAGATTAAAGTTGTCTGTGCACGCCAAGACACATACGCCATATTATTTCTAATTGCTCCTGAATATAAGAACTAGTTTTTCTCGTTATGATGTATTTCTATGTTGAATTGTTGATTTAAAAAAAAAAAACAGTATCTTGTAAATGTTACCTTCTTCAAAAAATATAAATTACATAAATAATTATGAAAAATTATTTTAATAAGATTTATTTTTTATTTTTATTATAAACACATTAGCTCATTGAATAATATTAAACTGTTATTTTGATCTATAAAATCTTTTTATTATAAAAAACAATCGTGCGTTACTCTCGCAAAAACTCAGAATGGCTAGACCGATTTTAATTCGGTTTTCACTCATGGAAAGAGGGATAATAATATAATATATTTAAAAAAAAATATATATTTTACTGTCTACTAGTGGTAGACAAGTAATTAAATTTGACATACCCTGCCAACTCCTCCTCTGTTTCTGCACCTCGTCGTCCCAACTGTCAATGATTTTCCCAGCCTTTTCTTTAGCACAATTCCAAACGCTTTCCTCCGTCATACAGTCCAAAAGAGTCATCAGATTCGGTCCCAAATTTTTCCCTAAACTCATAAAATACTCATACGAACGTTCAACTAAACTCGCACTTTGTACGTTACCACACAGTATTGCCATTAGAAAAAATATTAAGGCGCTTTTGGCGGCCATCTTTGTTTGCAAATGTCAATTCGCGCGGTTCTAAATTCAAAACCATATATGACCCGTAGAAAGGTGCTTTCTCGCGTACGTTCAAGGTTGAACTAAGAGTTGTTTGAATCAGTACTGGCTTTAATACGAGCCTACTTTCTTTTGTACACGTTCTAGTGATTAAAAAGGCAGCTCAGTAGCGATTCCAGTTTGCACTTACGTCCTTTTTAAGCGTAAACAAACGCCATATTCGTTTAATCATAATTGTTTTCTTCTGCGGTTTGGCTTTTGTCTTTTACTGACTATGTTTGCTGATGTTAATTTTTGGATGTTTTTAAATAAAATTCAATTTTTTGTATAGTTTTTTAAACTATTTTTAATTAAAAATCAAGTTCATTTTTACGGACTTTGTAAGGCAGTTGGCTTTTAGGGATTAAGTTTGCTATGATATTTTTTGACGTCAATATACGTGTTTAAATTTACTTCCATAGTGGGATGCAATTAAGAAAACTGATGACAGAATTTACATTCAAAATTTAATTGCACCACTCGATAGATAAAGGATCAAAGAATTTTTTGCTGTATCCATACTATTCCATATCTATACATATAAATAAAATTGGAGTGTCTGTTTGTAATATTGAAATAACCGTTTTTTACTACATACATATGAATCTATATACGGTACATACACCAAAATATTTTTTTTTAAATTTTTGTCTGTCTGTATGTTCCGGCTAATCTCTGAAATGGCTGGACCGATTTTGACGGGACTTTTATTGGCAGGTAGCTGATGTAATAAGGAGTAACTTAGGCTACGTTTATTTTAGAAAAATTCTTTTATTAGAAAAAATACACCCCGGGCGAAGCCGAGAGCGGGCCGCTAGTTAATCATATAAATGTTTTTTTAATACTTATTATAAATATGATTAAAGAAACTCTGTTTGTCTGCCTGTCTGTTACTTTTTCACGCCTTAACTACTCAACCGATTATATTATCATGAAATTTTGCATACACATTGTCAGGGATACCGAAAAGGACATAGGGTAATTTTCATCCAGAAAAAAAGTATTCTTACCGAGGTATCATCTAAAAAAAAATCTGACTCCTGGCCAAAGTGTTATAGCAACAAGAGGTCAAGCGTTGTATTGCTTATTATAGTATATTGTTTGATATATACATATATTGTATATTCGAATTCGTTGGATATATATAATAATATGCTCAAAGAAAATATTACTTGTATACGCATTTGCGTAAAACGCAAGGCCGTGTCTACACGACATAGCCACACCTCATTTTTTTCATATCTGATCATGTAAATTAAGTATTAAATGAAATCTATTTTTAAATAGTAAATTATAGACCACAGTACAAGAAAACTTGTACTGTGGTCTATAAGACTGCCATTTATATGAGCTTTCTAAGCGAAGAGACTTGACCTTTCCCTGCGCCCTTGTCTTCGGATAACCCCAATAGTCATCCTGTTTTAGAAAAGCAACATTCCAACAAAAGCAAGATTCAACTGAGATTCCACTTTTGTAATTGTATCGATAGTAGAATGTTACTTACTTATTATGTAAATAGTCAATACTATAAGTAGCTGGTGCTCCTGACTTCATACGCGTTGTAAAACGTGAGCGTTGTACGCGTTGCGTTGTATAAGTGCGTTGCAAAAATATTAACACTTTGACGATAGATGCGGAGTTCATCCGCATTACTTGGATAAGGTGCCACTACGCACAGTCCGGTTGAGTGGAAATTTTATCCCGTGCGAACTTTGGAGCAATCTCCCTCCAGGGGCACTAGCCAAGAGTAAACGTACAGTCGTAAACGCTACGCTCAGGCTACGCTGGGAGAGAGCTTTGTGATTGGTCAAAATTTTATGTGGGCGTTACAACAACCAATCACCGGGCTTTATTGATGCGACTTCCAAAAAGGTTGCGTTAAATGTTTAACGCTAGGAGGGGGAATAGAAAGAGACAGAGCGAGAGTGAATGCGTGGCACTCGAACGCATGCTCGTAGTATACCAGGGGGCCTAGCCAAGATGTACATTAAAGAAAACGCTCCCTAGCGAACTTTACGATGCGAACAAAATAAAGCCCGGTGATTGGTTGTTGTAACGCCCACATAAAATTTTGACCAATCACAAAGCTTTGTCCGTAGCGTAGCGTAACGTTTACGACTGTAGAAAGCACTGCGTTTGCATCTTGGCTAGGGCCCCTGTTACAGGCCAGCGCGAGCATTGGCAACGAGTAGCGTCCAATATTCCAACGCAAGAGGGAGAGAGAAAGAAAGATACACAAAGGTAGAAAGTTTCACTTCTTCCGCGCGGAGTTACTCCACGCACTATTTTTTCTTTGGTTTCGTAAGAACGCAACGAAACGTTTGCATTGGTTTGGTTCTTGGCTAGGGCCCCTGAGGTGTTTCCACCTAGCTACAATATGGGCTACTTCAAGCGAGCTGTAAATAAACTCCTACAGGGTAGGCAGCGCACTAGCACTCCCCTTGGTGTTGCTTGTGTCCTTAGGCGAGGGTAACCACCTACCCTCAAGTGAGCCGCCAGCCTGTCTGCCACCTTTATATTATAAAAATAAAAGTTGACGAGCTCAGACACGCTAATCTTAGAAACAGCTTAACGAATTTTAATGAATTTTGGCATACAGATAGTATATTTAACTTGGATTTAACAGCAGGACACTTTTTATCCTTAATAATGTTTGGTTCTTGTGGGTTTTTAAAAAAACGAACTAAGTAAACTGCGTACGAAGTCACGGGCGCAGCTAGTTACACTAGAGGCCGCTCAAGGCTTCGCATGGATTTTTTCTGCAAATCTACTATATAAAAATAAGTCGGGTTTTCCTTCCTGACGCTATAACTCCAGAACGCACGAACCGATTTCCACGGTTTTGTATTCGTTGGAAAGGTCTCGGGCTCCGTGAGGTTTGTAGCAAAGAAAATTCAGGAAAAATTTCCGAACGAACGAAGCCATCTGGTGGCGAAACGGAGTTCGCCGGGTCAGCTAGTTTTATATATAAAAAACATTCCTCGTTTAATGCTCTTTCCGTGAGTGAAAACCACATTAAAATCTGTTGCGTAGTTTAAATGATAGACAGCGTGAAGCGACTTTATTTTATAATATGTAAATTATACTAGCGACCAACTAAGTTTACTAGCTTCGCATGGGTGTAATTTTTTTTCTGCACATTATACAATAAATATATAAAAACCTTTAACGCTCTTTCCATTAGTGGAAACCTCATTAAATTCCGTTGCGCAGTATAAAATATTTTATTTTTATACTATGGAAATTTAAAGGCACGAATTGTCCGTTTAAAGTTATTAGATAAAAAATATATTTGAGCTTCGTTTTTAATAAATAAAAAACAAGTTATTTTTATCTGACTTGACCTTCGGATTATAATCAATGTGCTTTGAAATGATAACTCAGAAATGTCCGTGTTACAAAACACCAATTAAGGCTTATTAGCCTTCAAACATATTCACTATAATTGTTAGGGTAACTCCAGACTAAATGTCGTACAAATGGAACACTGCTCGCGAGCGTACTAGACACTATATATATATATATATGTGTGTGTGTGTGTGTGTGTGTGTGTGTGTGTGTGTGTGTGGGTGCGTGCGTGCGTGCGTGCGTGCGTGCGTGCGTGCGTGCGTGCGTGCGTGCGTGTGTGTGTGTAAGTTTTATTTTGTATACTGTAGAAGTAAAAAACCGAAATGCGTTGCTCTGAAAGAGAAATTATATTTTTATATTAAACAAAATAATTTTACATTTCCTGTTTTATACAATTTCACCATACTAAATACTAATCTTACCTGAAAGAGAAACAACATTTAAAGCTATTATTTCTATATTCTTAATGCTTTAAATTATTTATTATTTATTCACACTTCTAGTTTTACAATCATATAATATTATACCTCCGTGTTATTCCCGCGTTGTAGGTAGCGTTGTAGGTGAAACCAACTTCATTTACATATATATATATATATATATATTCTAAAATCAAAGTAGCCTAAGTTATTCCTTAAAACACCAGCTATCTGACATTGAAAGCTGTGTCAAAATCGGTCCAGCCGTTTCTATGATTAGCCGTAACAAACAGAGAGACACACACAAAAATTCAATAGTAATACACACAAAAACAATATATTATTATACCTTGATATTCATTTAGTAAAAAGTGTTTATTTTTCATTTCAAACAGATACTTAAATTTTATTTATTACTAGCGGCCCGCTCCCGGCTTCGCCCGGGGTGTATTTTTTCTAATAAAAGAATTTTTCTAAAATAAACGTAGCCTAAGTTACTCCTTATTACATCAGCTACCTGCCAATAAAAGTCCCGTCAAAATCGGTCCAGCCATTTCAGAGATTAGCCGGAACAAACAAACAGACAGACAGACAAAAATTGTAAAAAATGTTATTTTGGTGTATGTACCGTATATATATTCATATGAATGTAGTAAAAAACGGTTATTTCAATATTACAAACAGACACTCCAATTTTATTTATATGTATAGATGTGAAAGTAACTCTGTCTGTCTGTTACCTTTTCATTCCTTAACTACTTAACCGATCACCATTAAATTTCATCCTTAATTTTGCATACACGTTGTCAGGGATACAAGAAAGGACATAGGATACCCTACATCCAGAAAAAAATTGTGTTTCTGAGGGATAATCTAAATGTAAGAAAACTAACTCCTGGCAAAAGTGTAATAGCAATAAAGATGTCAGACGATATATTGCTATTTTCTTTAACATGGACAACATAGGCACCAGCTAGTGTACAATAAGTAAAGAATTCCAAGTCACCTTCGATGTTATTGTTAACTATTAATACTCATTTTAATAATTTTTCAGGTACATAGAGGCTGAAGTTTACAGAGAAAGTTGGGTATTATTTTCACAAAAACTGCCTTAGAATGTCTTTTATTTAACATTTTAAACAACAAAATTTAACAACGACATACTTTTTAGTCAACTTTATTGACTGTCAACATACTACATATCTTGCAGAACATAATTTTTCAATTATGATTTTTTTAATACTTATATAATTAAAATAAAAAAAATTTTATGACCAAAACATTACTTATAAGGCTGTAAGTAATGGATCCTATCCTAATCTTGTCAAAATCCCTCTTTTTTGGACTAAGTGCTTTAAAACCTTTATAATGCGCACTGCCAAGTATTGGAACTCTCTTCTGGCATTCGTGTTTCCGAGCTCATATAACCCAATTTTTTTCAAAATTTGAGTGAATAGGCATTTTTTTGGGTGAGCTCGCTCTATCATAGGCATCATTCGCTACACAGTTGGATGTTGGCCAAGAGCAAACCCATTTCTAATAAAAAAATTGCAGTCACAAGTCTTTTTGGCCTCTTTGGCGGCAGTAACACACAAAAGCATGACTGCTGTTTTGGTTTGCTGAAGGAGTAAGGAATGCAAGAGCCCATTTTGCTATCCCTTCCCAATACCTTATCCTTAATCCTTGAGGATGGTGTCCAGCTACCATCAAGTGGAATATCAGCCTGTCTGTGGACCTTAACAAAAAATAAATAAAAAAGAACATACTTGATCTATGTATGGAATTTTCACACGTTTTTCAGTTTTTCGCTTGTAACTTCTGAAATGTGCATTCTAAGGAAAAGTCATCTTACACACTCTTAAAGAAGACAAAATTTACTATAATTTGAGTGCAGCCGCAGCTCTGTATGTCAAACAGATCCCGAGATACACTACTTCAAAAATGGGTCATTTTTTCCAAAAAGTTAGAATTTGTATTTAGCTGTTATTCGATACAAAATAATTATCGTCTAAAAGTAGTGCTCGGAATATGTTTAAAGTACAGAGTTGCGGTTGCTTTATCTTCTTTAACAGTGTGTAAGCTGACTTTTCCGTAGAATGCACTTTTCAGAAGTTATAAGCGAAAAACTGAAAAAAGTGTACGAGCTTTTTCAAGCACCGTGCAGTTAGCACAGAACTTTCGAAACTGCAAACTTGGTTTTACACTATTGGTTTTACACTATCCCTAACAACATCCCAAAAAATCAAGACAGTGCAATTTTTTGCGACCTAAGATGTCTTCAGTGACTGGCCTATAATGGGCGGGGTCGCTTGGACGTTATGACACGACATCTGTGCCACGCCACGGCTATCCAGCGCTGGAAGGGCTACGCTCCCTGTCGGAACCTCGGCGTAACCGAAAGCCGAAAGTGAAAGTACGCCGGCCATCTCAGGGGAGTGAGATATATCAATGCTTTGCGTTTCTGCTCATTTTTGTCTGGCGATCCCTTTACCAGGTAGGTTGCTGGACAAGTTTTTAACTTCGTTTTTATTGTTTACAACTTAAAACTGCATATCACTGCCCATTGTGATACCATTCAGACGTTTTCACTGATTCATGTCTTTCTTATCCTTCACAAAAGTCCTATAATATGTCAGGCTACATTTTTTGAAAAATTCGATTTCCTTACTATTAGTTATTTACTTGATAACAAGAGAACTATTGGCCTAACGGAGTTTTGCTTGTGCTCAAATTGAAGCTAACTGCTTTAAGACTTAATTTCCGGCAATTCAGACCATTTTTTTTTAAATGATAATAGGTTGTATTTTTTAAGGTTTTAAAAAAACCCCTAAAAATGTCTGACACCGTGATAGCTGTTGTTACGAGTGAAACGGAAAAAAGATCTGAAAAAATAGTTGTATCGGTGAAATTTTTAAAAACAATTTTTCACATTTCAAACTGTCTTTTGTATTATTTTGTTTTGTGTTTCGGTATAAAAATATGGTTGTCTTTATTACTTGATGATCTTGACAACGAAGATGTGGACAATCTGTTTAGATTTCCGCTTTGTTACGGCACCAATTGGAATCTCGTAAGTAATTTTTTTACCTATATGTTGTGTTGGTTTTGTGTATAACTCAAAAACTCGAAAACTAGCCGAAGGATTGACTTGAAATTTTTACACACGCTTTAAGGATTGATCTTATATATATTTTGCGTAATAACCCAACCAGCAAAATCGTGTACTATAGCAATCAAGAGAACATTTTCGGAATGACTTTTTGTGTTTCATGCATGTCCTATAACAATGATGGAAACGTTTACTCGGGCAGGTTTTGGCGCCATTACACAGCTCGTTAGTAACAGTGTTATTGTGGCTCCCACATCACAGTTTATTACTATAATTGTAGTGTAACAGTGTCGAGGAATACATTTTAAGGTTTTAAAAGTAATGTTGTTACCTTTTCATCACTAAAAGTTTACATAAAAGGAACAATGACTGGAGTCATATTCATGGATTAAAGAACTTTTTTGTACTTTATTAGAGAACGTAGAGCTTTTAATGTACCAATTACCACAGTAAAGTTTAATGGCGTCGTTTCTCGCGTGTGGTTTAGAAAAACTTCGTGTTATGCAATAAAAAAAAATTAGTAAATTAATTTCTTGATATATAAAAATTAACATGATGCTACTCACAACTTGTAATATGTACAGTAGTTTTATTTTTTAAGACAAAAAATTTACTTGCAGAAAATGCTACTTTTATATATCCTAAATCTGTTACAACAGTGACAAAAACTGTAAATTCACTATGTGATATACTAGTTGCGTTAAAACTGTTTGATGACTTTTTAGCGTTAAGTATGTTCTCGTGGCAGTTATAGCATTTGCGCTATTATAGCAATTTGTAAGCTTTTATTGTTCTGATTTTCTATATAATGGTAATATCAAATACACTTATAGTGAATTATTGTTCTATAGTTGTGTTTTTGACACTATCAAAACATTGGACTATAATACTTATTTGAGTGCTATAATAACACACAACTTTACTTCAAACCAGTTACGTTTAAAGCATTAGTAGTGCAAGATGGTCCTATAAGGGCTTTAGAAGAGTCAATTACAGCACTGAGTTAAGGGCGTTGTCTAAGGTGTTCATGTAAACAGTTACAACACCTATTATTGTTACCTAAATGCTGTTTAATTTTATAATGTTGTATAAGTCGTTACTATAGAATACGCGGTTGTAACGGATACTTTAGTCAGGCCTCTTTCACTTCATGTACTTGCGCGCGCTAAGTGCCTCCGCGCCGCTGTACTTTCCAAGGTACACATTCACGCGGTTGCCACCGACGCGAGCGCGCGCATTCACATTTATTTATTTTTTCTTTGATCTCCGCCAGGAGTAATTGTGTTCCGTGTCTTTGATTTACATTTCGGAAAGAATAATAGGTATTATGCCTCGTAATAACATTTCTTTAACAACATTTTAGTTAACAACATTTCTTTATCTGTCACAACTCCCTGTAACTAAATAAAACTATTTTAACGGATTTAAGTTGTGTATTGATTTTTAATAAACCCAACTACCACGGCTGCTATAAAGGTGTCGAAACGATGGGTTTTGTTATAAAGCAATACACAATTTAAATCTGTAAAAACAGTTTTATTTAGTAACATAACAAATACTTACTTTACTTAATACTTACATACTTTACATAAATACTCTCCGCCGTTGTTCAAAATTTTTTTCACTATAGAACAATAATGTATCGCCAAATAATTTTATGTCGAGAACAATTTAGCAGCGAGCTCTCCGACTATTTCATCAAAACTGGATGTTTGGTCGACTTTGTGTTGTGTGGATTTGTGGACTAATGATATACACAATTTAAGCTTTTTTATTTGGTCTCTTCAGTGGAAATAGGAATAAGTACCTACCAATATGAAAACCTTTAGGTACCTACAAGGTTTTTTATCATTGCTCGTTACCTACTAGTACTTATTTACATCTTAAAAATCATGTTATTCTGATCAACTTGAACTGAGAAGTTGTAAGCTTATAGTTACTAGTTAATTACTTAATAAATAGTTACTAGCGGCTTAATTAGCTTTGTATTTTGGGACGGCCTAGAAAAACTCAGTAGTAGTAGCCCTGACTTTATTACTATTACTTCAATGTCACGCGGGCGCGTGCGGCTGCAGAGCAATAACAACTCAACGTTTGAACTATAAGGTATATTTTTCCGCTAAGCAGTTGGCGAGGCAAAACGGTAGGCATTTAAAAAAGTTGTGATGGTCTTTTTGTTAGGGAGTGATTTATCTGTTACGGTAGTAACTACTTATTAATCTGTGCTTTAGTAACGCTTTTTTACAACTTTTTAGTAATAAGGACATTTCTTACTGGACTACTTTGCTGGTTGTGAATATAATCTCTATCGCGAGAAAAATTAGCTTTTTTCGCGAGAAAAATCTGCCGAAAGCGATGAGAACTAACTCGCCAACGATAACCGTTCACATTGAATGTGGAAGTTAGCCGTTGTTAATATCAGCCGCTGACCATTGAACGTCAAAGAAAACAACAGCGAAGGGTGGTCGGGTTCAGCTAGTTTATACATAATTATATTTGTCGTCCGATGGCCTGCGTAGGAGTCTATATATATATCGGTTACAACATCATGATTAGCGAATAAAGCTTAGAACGTCTGGGCAGTAGCAATTAGACAGTTTTTATCACTGTTGCAATAAGAATAAATATAGATGCCAAGTAAAAGGTGAAGCACGACGATCCGTCGGAGCAAACGATATGGTTAAGGCGAGGTGCTTGCGCCAGACTGCCGCAGCCCGAGCGAGCACCGAGCCCCATCGAATTTTTCACTAATTTTATTAATAACTAGCTGGTGCCCACAACTTCGTCCGCGTTGAAAAATATTAGCCTATCCTGTGTCCCGTACGTCCAAATGTTTATCTACCAAATTTCATGAAAATCAGTTAATTCGTTTTAGAGTTATGGAGGAACATACATACATACAGAAAAAAATTCTAAAAATCGTCAATTTAGTTTCATTATCATGTATAGAGCCTATAAACACGATATCTCTGAAAACAAAGTTACTTACTCCATGACCGACCCTCTAAGATTTATTATTACTATTGATGACAACGTAGGATTTCTTAATACCTGTAATGCCGGATATAGGTGTTGAATATTCGGCGCATTTCTAGTATCAATACTTTTGAGAACTTTGCAGCAGGCCCAATGCAGTAGATAGTTACTTAACAAAACCGGAAGGCTTTTTTGCTGTCATTTTAATCTCAATAATAATATACATAATATAAACTATGAAGAGACGTAGCATGTTCTACTGGCTTTATAATGGTGAGCGCTCCGATGAGTTTGTTCTTAGAGCTTAGAGACTACTCCAAGATTTACCACAGAATGTATCCGGAACGAGAGGGTGCGTGCTGGGCTTCAGTGGCCATTTTAGGTCGCCAGTAGGTGATCTGAACAGCGCCTTGGCTTTCCCGTTATCCGATGATGCCAGGGAGCTGTACAATATTTACAACTCAAGATTTAGTGTTTAGTAAGTTTAGTAAAAATCATTTTAGTTTAATCATGATCATGTACGACCTTGATTTAAAATTGATGCGCCTGTACGAATTATGAGACTAAAATGGACATCGGTAAGCATTCTTGATGTTATTAATTCTAAAGGCCATCCTTCAAAACCAGTCTGTAACTTGCACTTTGGAGAATTTGGTAATAAAAGTCTTTCTTAATTCAATCTTAAATATCTATGAAACCACTTTACCAAATTACCTACACGATATTTTCCCAGTAATATCCATAATTACTTCTCACCTAATGGTACAAATTTTAACCGCTCAAACGAAAGTTCTTTACAAACTCTCTAGTTTGTGAAACATTATTTTTTAATCGTTGACGCAAAAATGGGGTGGTATAACTTTGACGTGTGTGTGTTGGTGTGTGTCTGTGTATATCTGTGCTTCTGTCTGTGGGACTGTAGCTCCCAAACGGATAGACCGATTTTAATCCGATTTTTTTGTTTGAAAGTTGACGTAATCGGAATTGTTCCTAGCTATAATTTCTGAATTTCTGATGGTCTGTTCAGAAGTTTGAAAACCATCAGTCTATTTCCTAGTTAACGAAGGGATTTCACTAACTGGTAGGTGGCTACCGTCGCCTATAACACAGGTTCCGACAGGGAGCGTAGCTCTCCCGCTGGATAGCCGTGGCGGAGGCACCGATGTCGTGTCATAACGTCCCCTCGATCTCGCCCATTTAAGGCCCGCGCTAGGAAGTCGTTGGGTCTTTAGCCGGTAGGAGTCCTGCACACCGCAGCGTCACCTACGCTGCCGGGTATCCATAAGGATATACCAACGTTAAAAAAGGGCCAAAACTGAACTTCCTTAGGAACCCTTGGTTCAAAACACACTATATCTTTACTAAATAATAACAAAAAAAATACTTAGTCAAAACACAACTGCTTGCACGAATATCGACAACATTTACTTTAAAGCTCCCTGCCTAAGAAGATTTGTTTATTTGGCAGCTAACTTTACATCAAAACAGTCAGACTGTTTTTACGTAAAAATCAACAGACAACATTGTTTGTCAATCTTATTTTGTTCTCTGGAAAGTTACCAACGCGGAGTTCATCCGCATTACTTTGATAAGTTTCCGCAGTCCGCTACACAGTCCAGATGAGTTGTAATATCCCACGGAAGCGCGAACTTTTTTTTTTTGGGGGGATAGTCACAAATACCCCTTGCATAAACAATAAATCTTATTCAGCAATTATAATAAAACATATATAAATATAATATTACTTACACTTTTCATTAATCTCTTACATTTTACATTTAATTTTTATTCGTCCTGATCAACACCGTTGCCACTTTATGGTAGACTAGCGGTCCGCTCCCGGCTTCGTCCGGGGTGTATTTTTTCTAAAATAAACGTAGCCTAAGTTACTCCTTATTACATCAGCTACCTGCCAATAAAAGTCCCGTCAAAATCGGTCCAGCTATTTCAGAGATTAGCCGGAACAAACAGACAGACAGACAAAAATTGTAAAAAATGTTATTTTGGTGTATGTACCGCAATTTACATAAACAAAAAGTAGCCTATGTTACTCCTGACGACCCCCTCTTCATGTCTGCAAAGTTTCATCGAAATCGCTTCAGCCGTTTCTGAGATTACCCCGGACAGACAGACAGACAGACAGACAGACAGACAGACAGACAGACAAAAATTCTAAAAAAAGTTATTTACGTTTTAACAGCATGCGAATGACTCTCTAAGCTTAGTTTGAGGCAGTTTTTCGCAAATCACAGACAGACATTCTGATTTTATTTTTATTGCGTGTTTACTTTCCAAAATGTTGCGCAGATTATCTGCACTTAGGTTCATGTCAATATCGTTTTCTAGCATGAACCTTGCTCGCGCGAACCTAGGACAGTCCACTAATAAATGCGGAACGGTTTCCGCACGAACTTTAGAAATATCTCCCTTCTGAGGTGTTTCTATCTAGCTACAATGTGGGCTTCTTCAAGTGTGCATTAAACAAATTCCTGTAGGGTAGGCAGCACATTTGTAACCCCTCTGGTGTAGCTTGTGTCCTTAGGCGACAGTAGTCATCTATCATTATGTGGACCGTCAGCCTGTCTGTCGACCTTAACCAAAAAATAAAGAATAACATACTGGACATGGCGTATGAATAAATCTGCATTTACTGCATAGTGTACACGAACTCGGCGGAACCTCTCCGCATGAACTGCATAGTGTACACTGACCCAGCGGAACTTCTCCGCATGTACTGCATAGTGTACACTGACTCAGTGGAACTTCTTCGCATGTACTGCATAGTGTACACTGACTCAGTGGAACTTCTACGCATGTACTTGTTAATCTTGAAATAAGGCTTCGCCTTAATAATAAATTATGCATAAAGCATTTGTGTGAACCTTTTAACAACTTCATACTACGATAAACGTGTTGTCTCTTTATTTAATGCAAAGATTTTATTTAAATTTTCTGTGAAAATTTTCCACCAGTAATTTAACTGTATATGACCTTCACTATTTAAATAAAATTGTAAACAAAATGTTAAGGTAATTAAAGAAATAATAAATGTAGCACAGTTCAACTTGTCTGTTCGTTAAACTAGTTGTGTGAGAATAAACATTAAATAAAAGTAATAAAAATATTATAGTAATAACTATGTTGGTGAACGTGTTATATTTAAAAAGCATTTTTCACTTTATTATGTTTTTGATTTTTTATTTCGTTTTATTTTGGGGTATAAAAAATATAATGTTTCGTGAAGGGAACGATTTTGAGGCTGCAAACGAAGATATTAGTAACATAGTTTTGTACGGACCCTGTTACCTCACGAATTGGGGATATGTAAGTTTTTTTGTTTAAAAATTCAAATTTCATTATAATTTATTTTCTTAATATTGTAATATATTTAATACAGTATACAGGATGGAAAAATAAGTCGGGCCCTGGAGGGACACTACCTTAAATCTTTAAGCTAGCTCATTTTACATAAAGGAGACATTCCTTTATTTTTAAAAAGAAACAAAACTGCATTCAAAGATTTTTTAAAACTCGCTTGGCTCGCCCGGGACTCGAACCAACTAAAATTAAAAAAAAAAACAAACACTCGCTGTTTTATTATACTAATCGATAGGATTAATATTCAGGATAAAATTTCTCTAACAAACATTTGGTCTTACTCTCGTCTGTCGTACAAGATATCCATGAAGAATACCTATTTAGTACACAACTTCTTTAATGAATGTCATGTAAAAAATGTTATTTAAGAAACCTGTTATGACACCGTGCAAGAGCTAAGGGTTGTAGAAAATGTTATTAGGGGCATACACCACAACACTTTGCTGAAGGCTACAAGAAATGAATTTCAACGGAGACTTTTGTGTATCCGGAACGAGGGGGTTCATTTCGAACAATTAAATAATTTAAGTGTAACAAATTGATAACAAAATAAAGTTAATGTTAGATTTTACGATCATTTTTATTTTTAAGACCAAATGTTTGTTAGAGAAATTTTATCCTGAATAATAATCCTATCGATTAGTATAATAAAACAGCGAGTGTTTGTTTTTTTTTATTTTAGTTGGTTCGAGTCCCGGGCGAGCTAAGCGAGTTTTAAAAAATCTTTGAATGCAGTTTTGTTTCTTTTTAAAAATAAAGGAATGTCTCCTTTATGTAAAATGAGCTAGCTTAAAGATTTAAGGTAGTTTCCCTCCAGGGCTCGACTTATTTTTCCACCCTGTATATACACATATTCAAACATTAGACGAGGACATAAGGACTAATATGATAGCCCGAAGATTCGTGCGATGCTCGAGGGATGTCAAAGTTGCACTTTTTAGAGCCTTTTGTACATCTTCTATACGAGTTGTCTATGGACGAATTTTACCCAGAGACAGTATAACTGCGCCTCCACACTACTCGCGAAGTGCCTCGACGAATTATTCGGGAAAGTTGACCGAAGTACAAAGTGCGTGGCTACATAGTCGTTCAACCTCGTGAGGAACTCGTTCGCGCTACTTCTAGTCCTTTGACTCGGGCGCAAAAACCGACAACAAATGGAAGTAGCACGAGGCGAGGTAAAGTTGGACGAGGTAAGACGAAGTGCCCGTCCACACTCGTATTCGCTTCGCCCTACTTCACGAGTAGTGTGGAGGCCGGGTATCGCCCTGCAAGTCCAATGTAATAATGCGGTCAGGGTGCTGTTGGGGCTGCCAAGGTTCTGTAGTGCGTCGGTGATGCTCGCTGAATTCAGAGTAGACTGCTTCTATGCTGGACATCTTAACCAAGTAATAGTATTCTGTTATCGTGACGGACACTACAGATTAGCTTTAAGCTGTCACACACAAAGTACGCGACGTTACGGCGCTTTTTACGCTAGCGCCTTGACGCGCGTAAGTACGCTTTCTGTTTGACGAGGCCTTTAGCGCCCTGACGCGCGTTAATTACGCTTTCTGTTTGACAAAGCCTTTAACGAATCAGTAATTAATTCCTAATGGTTTCAATTGATTAAAATAATGAAAATTAAAAATTAAAAAAAATTGTTATTTTCTAACAAAATTAATCGAGCTAGCCAATTTATTACTACCTACAGACATAATGTGTCCAGTCGGAGTACTTGACATTGACATTTACGATCGTTCTCGCCCCAGTGCCCTATACCATGACATCTAACGACTGATAACCGACAATTTAGCGATCATGAAATTCATTGTTTATGTATTGTAACTTTGTATTGCTATATCTATGAGTATAAGCACTTTGGAGCATTATGACTAAGTTAAAGTAACTGCGCATACTTTATAGAATCATCGTTTAAATTTATTGCTCTTATGACAGGCCACACCTTGTATATAAAAAAAAGTGCGTGGAGTCCCTCCGCGCGGAAGAAGTGAAACTTCGTAATGTTGCCTGTAACAGGTATACTACGCGCATGCGTTCGAGTGCCACGCATTCACTCTCGCTCTGTCTCTTTCATAGCCCCTCCATGGTAGCTTTTAAACGTTAAACGCAACCACAGATAAAATAAGAGTTACTATCGTAACAGATGCGTCACTCCCATACAAAAGCTAAAATACCTACGCTATATTAGCCTACAAAAGACTACGGACGACGTTTCTACGTTCTACGTTCTACGTTTCTACGTAGTCTACGGACGCGCCGAGAATCGTGCACGTTTCCCGTTTTGAGCGGGAAACGTGCACGTGCGCTCTCAGTCTTGCGGTCGGCAACCTATTGTCGTTCGGACTGCCTTCAGTCTACTTAGCGGCAGGTATTTAAAACGCTTCGTGGCGCGAGTGACGGGGGCCTGACGCAACCTTGTTGGAAGTCGCATTAGAAGTTTCACTTCAAAAATTACGTGTAACATGTTCATCCGCGATGAACTTATAGGAGCGGTTTTAGTGCTCGACCGACCGTCGGTGCGTACGTCGGTCTCGCTTGTCATTTGTATGAAAATTCACAAGTCGTGACGGTGCTCGACCAACCGTACTCACTGCGTACAAGGACCGTCGGTCAAGCGCATCCCAATGCTATGAAAACATATGAAGGCCCTTCTAAGAGCCGATGGCCTTGCGCGAGTAAGCGGAGCTAAGATGTTTCCCCCGCACGACCCGCAAAATAAGATAAATATGGATAGTGGCTTGAAAAAAATATTATTTTAAATCATTATTTGTACAGAATATAGGTCTAATCCATACGAACATTTTAAAAAAAGAATCATATAAATATTCCTTGTCGTTTAAAAGCAGATGCAAATTTTCAGCCGAAAACGACTTCAATTTAGATTTTTTTTTCACATAGTAGTTAAATAGTTTGAACAATATTATTTGTACCTTATATAGATAAAACATCAATAAAAAACATATATTTTTTTCGGAAATTTATATTGACTTATGAAAGAGGAGATAGCCTCTTAACATCCGGTTTGGAAACCGATTGGCTCATAGTATCGCCTTAACGCGTTCAGTGCTACACCGATCGGTGGACCGACCGTACGGTTGCACGTATCATCGTCATAAAAAGCGATTTCGTAATGAAAATTTGTGTAGTTTGCTTTATCTTCTTTACATAATATACTTAATATGAAATTGCTTTATCATCTGTCTGTATGGCTGTTAACTCCTCTTAAACCACGCAACGGATTTTGATGCGGTTTTCACCATCCGTTAGATAATTTTTCATTAAATTTTTATATATGGTCTTACACATAGTCTTGTTATGGTGTCTTAGGTGTATGTGATATTTATTTATTTATTTATATTTATTTATATACTCTTTATTAATAAACCACACATAAATTTTACATACAACAAAAAAAAAAGAATACATGTATATATATAAATATATATGATACAATTAGCAGGTATATTAATAGGCGGTTTTATCGCTTAGAGCGATCTCTTCCAGACAACCTTCGGGTGGATAAGAAAAGAAGTAATCGGATGGCGTTGCTACAAAGAAAACAAAAACAAAACAAAAAAAAAATTATTAAAATAATATATATGTCTTCTGTTTCTAAAAAGTTTACGAAGATAATAAGCAGCAATTAAACTATTCGTAAACGCATCCGTTTCGTGTGCGACTGTACTAGTCTGGTCAGTTTATTCGTCAGGAAAAGTCTGAAAGGTTACAACCTGATACGGTCGTGCGTGTAGCGGTGCTGACGCAGCCCGCTAGCCAAACACGCAGGTCAGGCTCTGCGCAGCCGCGAGTGTTCTGGCGGTCCCCGAACGCGCAACACGTACCGTAATAAACAGTGCACACAAAATATCGCCTATCATTCCACTATCACCTATAGGGACCATATAGTCAGTCACTCCCACATTGGTGACCCCGAACGTTAAATTGGGCAAAGGTGATAGTGACGAACAGTGAGTTACAAAGGACATTATAACAAATTCGTCAAATAATTGTGTTCGAAACGTGTCCGACGTGTGACCTACTTACCAGACAGCGGTCATTGTGCGCCGAGCAATCAAGTTATCAAGAGAGGAGAAAAGTCATATACAATCGATATTTTTGGCAAACGAAGCTCAGTATCAATTGATAGACTTAAACCCGCTTATACTATAGGGTTCAGCAATCAAACAGAAAGTCAAGGATCGCTAGAGAGTAAATATGAGTCATTAGATCAGTATAAAAATGTAAATGTAAACGATCATCATGATAGATCAATCAACAGCGAAAAGTCCAAAACTTACACCACACGCAGTGGCCGTGTTTCGAAACCAACGGTGAGGTTTGCGCTTACGTAATCAAATTTTTAATAATAGAGTAGTTCATACTAACATAACATTTTCTTTGTATAATAAAATTAACCTAGGAATAAACGTAACATAAATTGTAACTTACATTTTTTTCTTTGTATTTTTCGATCGTATATGTGTATAAACAAATGTAATATAAATTTTCAATAAGAGGGGGAATATTGTAGCGGTGCTGACGCAGCCCGCTAGCCAAACACGCAGGTCAGGCTCTGCGCAGCCGCGAGTGTTCTGGCGGTCCCCGAACGCGCAACACGTACCGTAATAAACAGTGCACACAAAATATCGCCTATCATTCCACTATCACCTATAGGGACCATATAGTCAGTCACTCCCACAGTGCGTATCGTCAGGAACGACCGTACGGACCGACGGTCAGGCGAGCTCTGTAACCGGCCTAAATTACTGAACCGATTTTTATCAAACTATGTAACTATATGTAATTTAGTCCAACTTAAAAGATAGGATATCTATACATCTATACATATAAATAAAATTGGAGTATCTGTTTGTAATATTGAAATAACCGTTTTTTACTACATGCATATGAATATAAATATATACGGTACATACACCAAAATAACATTTTTTACAATTTTTGTCTGTCTGTCTGTCTGTTTGTTCCGGCTAATCTCTGAAATGGCTGGACCGATTTTGACGGGACTTTTATTGGCAGGTAGCTGATGTAATAAGGAGTAACTTAGGCTACGTTTATTTTAGAAAAAATCTTTTATTAGAAAAAATACACCCCGGGCGAAGCCAGGAGCGGGCCGCTAGTATTTTATATTTATTTATAAAAAAAGTCTGAGAAAAATAATCCTACCCTACATCCATTGTAAAATAGACAAATCTAGAACCTTGGCACTTAAGCTTACTCATTTTTGGGCTAAGTTGACGAATTTGGTTCTCTAACAGTACTTCTCCTTCCGTTGCCCTCCCCATAGTTTACTACGAGATATTTCGTCAGTGTCCTCGTCTCAGTACCGTATTTCAAAACTGTCAAAACTCACCTGGGTCTATTCCCACTACGAGTAGTTCAATTGATAGTTTAATTGATTGAACTATTGGGAATTTTTAGTGTCAGTAGTTCAATTATATTAATTAATTCAACTATCGAAACTAACAAGTCTCTCTAGTTCAATTAAGAGAATTATAATATTCTCAAGAGATTTATAATAATATACACATATATATATATACTAGTGGCTCGCTCCCGGCTTCGCCCGGGGTGCTTTTTTGCAATCCAGCCGATAAATTACTTTAAACCGCCATCTGTGAGAACCTTATGGAACTCACAGATAAATAATTGCTGTATTGAATAAGTATCAACAGATGGCGCTATGTTAATAATATTATATAATTTGCAAAAAAATAATAAACAAAATGAGATATAAACTATCCTATCTTTTAAGTTGGACCAAATAACAGATACTTATGAAGTTTGATCAAAGTCGGTTCAGTAGTTTCAGAGTTTATCGCGAACATACATCGTGACACGAGATTTATATATATATATACACTTGGATTTTTTCAATGAACGTTCATTTCATCATCTTCTTCTCCCAATATTTTCGGGACCGGTTCATCTTCTCTACTCGAGAACCTTCCGTCCCTAACGACCATCGACTTACCTAAATATTATTAAATACTACCTGTTGCAAGCGACTTCGCCCGCGTGACTTTAAACAATATAGCCTATGTTACTCTCTGATAATGTAGCTTTCTATAGGTGAAAGAATTTTCAAAATCGGTCCAATAGTTTTTGAGTTTATACATTACAAAAATATAATTTTTCTCTCTTTATTATATCAGTATAGATTGAGAAATGTTTCAATTCGTTTGCAACAGTGTTGCAGTAGTATATAAAGGCATTAAATACATAACATAAGACAACATTTACATAAGTTAATAATTACTTAGGTACTAACGTCTTATCGCTAGGAAGCATTGTTTTCGAGTTCAAGGCTCGTGTCAACGCGTGAGTTAACTAATTTTTTTTATCTTTAATTAAAAAACAAGTCTTTGGGTTCTGACCGCCGTGAAATAAAAAGCACGTGTGCTGTTGTGTTTCGGTGATTGAGTAAGGGATACCAGAGCCTATTTCCCTCTATTCCCAATCTCTTATCCTTACTCCTAACTGTAGTCGGCAGCACATTTGCAGCAACTTTAGCATTGTTTTGTTTTAGGCGACGGTAGCCACTCACTATAAAGTGGACCGTCAGCCTGTCTGTCGATTTTAAAATAAGAAAATAACTCTCAGTTTTCCCCCATCCCAAAAGTGCCCAAAGTGCCTAAAAAATTTTTTACTTCAAAATTAAATATCACTGCGAACGTGTCGCTCACTGAGCGTGACAGTGCAAGTTCAGTGTTTTTTCCTCTAGTGCCAAAAGTGCCCAACGTGCCTAAAGAAGTTTTTCAAATTTTTATCTCAAAAACTGACAGTTGGTTCAATTTTAAATTTGGCCATCCTGGCACTCGATTTTATGGCCCACATAAAATAGCATGACATTTGACATTCAATATAATTATCCATCCAAAATGTGATCCAACCAAGTTTAAGTGCATTATTATGTGAGACAACTATCTGTTAATAATAATAATATAATAAACTAGCGGCCCGCTCCCGGCTTCGCCCGGGGTGCTTTTTTTTTACGTAAAAACCTTCCCTGATTATCCCTCTATCCATGAGTGAAAACGGAATTAAAATCGGTCCACCCATTCTCGAGTTTTGCGCTTAGCAACACATTTAGGGATTCATTTTTATTTTATAGATATCTTAACACATTTCACACAGCACCATCTAGTTCCAAATTAAGCAACTATAGGCTTGTATTATGGATACCAGACAGTTTATGTACTATATAGATGACTTTTATTGTAAATACATACATATTATAAATACAAACATCCTCGACTCATGTACAAAGGTAAAATGGTACACATAAACATTTGCCCCTAGCGGGATTCGAACCCGCGACCGTTTGGTTAACAGCTAGGGTTACTAGCCACTAGACCAAACGTGTCGTCAAAATCTGTTAAAACATGTTGAGAATGTTATTTGTTACTAGCTGTCCCTGCAAACGTTGTTTTGCCATATAATAAAATTTTGGGGTTGGCCACCCTTATCAATTAGGGGTATAAAAATTAGTTTACGATCTATTCTCAGACCTACCGAATATACACAAAAAAAATTATAAAAATCGGTCAAGCCGTTTCGGAGGGGTTTGGTTACAAACATAATGTGATACGAGAATTTTATATATATACTAGCGGCCCGCTCCCGGCTTCGCCCGGGGTGTATTTTTTCTAAAATAAACGTAGCCTAAGTTACTCCTTATTACATCAGCTACCTGCCAATAAAAGTCCCGTCAAAATCGGTCCAGCCATTTCAGAGATTAGCCGAAACAAACAGACAGACAGACAAAAATTTTAAAAATGTTATTTATTTTGGTGTATGTACCATATATATATTCATATGCATGTAGTAAAAAACGGTTATTTCAATATTACAAACAGACACTCCAATTTTATTTATATGTATAGATAGATAGATAGATAGAAGATAAATTTAATATATTTTCAAAGCACAGAGATCCCTAAAAAATTATCAACAGTAAAAATTACAAAATCTTTTTCTTGCTGATTTATAATTTATATACTGGCCTTCATATGACGTTAGAACACTCACTAACTTAAACGTGTTTGATAAAACTAGTACTTACCTAGAAGCTATTTAAAATTTTTTGGAATGTAAAAATTAATTTTTAATTGTATCCAAATATTCAATTAATTAAAAGAGCTATGAAGAGGCCACGTTTATTATTTAAAACGATTTTCCACATTGCGAATCTCGTATACAACGTATTTGTTGTGTCATGGGGAATGAACAATGTTATTTTTCACGAGTTCGACGAAGAAATAACGAAGAATAATCAAATTGACATCTTGAGGACTTACTTTGTGCTTTTTTTTACGGACTGGAATTATGTGAGTACTTAATTTTTATTTAATTATACTTACTTAAGAATATGACTTCTGTTAACGACCTGTTCTGTAGAAAACCTGTTTTAGAAAAAATTGCGCTTAACTTATTCTGTCTATCTGTATCTATGTCTTCTGCATGGACATATTATAAAATTCTAGCTGACCCGGCAACCGTTGTTTTGCCAAAAAAATTAAAAAAATTGGGGTGGACCACCTTTAACATTTAGGGGTATGGAAAAAAGATGTTGGCCGGTTCTCAGACCTACCCGATAAGCACACAAAATTTCATCAAAATCGGTCCAGCCGTTTCGGTGAAGTTTGGCAACAAACACAGCGACACGAGAATTTTATATATTAGATAATCGCTTTCCAACTTTGTCTGTTTCTCTACAAAAATCTTCTTAACCACTTAACGAATTTCCATTGAGGTTTTTCCTAGTGGAAAGCATCATTGAATAAGACCAACGCCATCTGTGTGTTGTCTGAGAACGTTACACGTGTCGATTAATACGTTCAAAGCGAATATTCTTAAATTAGCTGATGTAGGCCCCATTGGCCCGAGTGAATTTATTAATTTTATTAAAACCTACAAAAATTTCCCCATTCGCCCGACTTATTATATACTAGCTGGTGCCCGCGACTTCGTCCGCATTGAAAAATATTAAGTAGCCTATCCTGTTTCCCGTACGTCCAAATGTTTATCTACCAAGTTTCATGAAAATCAGTTAATTCGTTTCAGTTATGGAGGAACATACGTACATAGATACAGAAAAAAATTGTAAAAATCGTGAATTTAGTTTCAGTATCATGTATAGAGCCTATAAACAAGATATCTCTGTAAACAAAGTAACTTACTCCATGACCGACCCTCACAGATTTATTATTAGTATTGATTCCCCACTAGCCCGAGAACCGTAAAATCGGTACCAATTTAAATAAAAATTTAAATATTATACAGTTCCCTTTTGATATATTAGCTCAATTTACTCACTAGGTACAATATAAAAATATCCATTCATTTTACAAAATTATACATATTTAGTAAAATGTCGTTAAAAAATTAAAAAAGTCTTGTCTTCGTAAATGTTTGTTAGAAGCAAAGGCCGTTTTACAACTTTTGCTTATTGTTAAGTATGCACTTGCATCTTTTGGAATTCCCACACATATTTAATAATAAAATGTTTCATAATAATAAAATGTGTCATGTTCTTTATTTATTTCCTATATTTGTTTGTTTTAAATGATAATTTAACTAGTGTAATTATTTTGAATGTAGGTTTGTAAAAAATGAATAGAATGTAAAAATTAATAAAAAAATTAAAAATTCTGATTTGATATATATATATATATATATATCTTCACACATTCCACACAGCACCATCTAGTTCCACAATAAGCAACTTAATGCTTGTATTATGGATACCAGACAGTTGATATAATACATAGATTACTTTTTTTTTGTAAATACATACATATTATAAATACAAACATCCATGACTCAGGTACAAAGGTAAATGTTAACACATAAACATTTGCCCCTAGCGGGATTCGAACCCGCGACCGTTTGGTTAACAGCTAGGGTTACTAGCCACTAGACCAAACATGTCGTGTCGTGTTGATTGATGGTATCTAGTGAACCTTTAAATTATGCAATAAATTTTAATTTTTTTTATAAAAGCTACCTTAAATTGTGTACGTATGCACAGTTAACTGTATATTTGTTTGTTTTTAAATGATATTTTAAACATTGTAATTGTTTTTAATGTAAGTTTGTAAATTAAGGAAAATGTAAAAATTATAAAACTATTGAAAAGTTGGTGTGTCCGAGTTGGTTGTTTACTAATAATTAAATATTTTGTTTAATGAGTGTATAAAAAAGAAACACAAACATACTTTTGATAGCATTTTTTTTTTTTTGTTACTTGAATATAATTAGTGTAAGGTATTGAAAACCTTTATTGTTTCTGCTATCGCTATCAAAATACATTCGCGGGTGAGTAGAACCTATTAATTCGGGTGAGTTGGGAAAATTAAGGTGTATAACGCCGATTTGGCCTTGAAATATTAGGCTAATTTCCCCGCGCCACCCTCTACAAGAGATCGACCGCACAGAGATGGCAAAGAGTAGTATGGAGACTAGACGACAAAGGCACGACATAGTCGACTGAGCCTACTAAATACCTACAAATTTATAATTATTTACAATGTAGAGGGATAATTCAGTAACAATGAAGCGTGTTTTGTTATTTAGGTAGTAAATTATGTTACCTAGTAAAAATTTTTACCCGTCTGCGCCACAACGAGGGTTATGTTTTTAGAGTGTATAGCGGCGCGCTCCCGGCTTGGCCCGGGGTGTATTTTTTCTAAAATAAACGTAGCCTAAGTTACTCCTTATTACATCAGCTACCTGCCAATAAAAGTCCCGTCAAAATCGGTCCAGCCATTTCAGAGATTAGCCGGAACAAACGAACAGACAGACACACAAAAATTGTAAAAATGTTATTTTGGATGTTATTTTGGATTTTTTCTAAAATAAACGTAACCTAAGTTACTCCTTATTAAATCAGCTACCTGCCAATAAAAGTCCCGTCAAAATCGGTTCAGCCATTTCAGAGATTAGCCGGAACAAACAGACACCCAGACAGACAAAAATTTGGTTTGGTTATGTGGTTGGTTTATTTTGGTGTATGTACTCATATATGGTATATGTACGTATATATATTCATATGCATGTAGTAAAAAACGGTTATTTCAATATTACAAACAGACACTCCAATTTTATTTATATGTATAGATGTATGTATATTTCTTTATACGAATATAAAATATATGGTAAAAGAGCCAAACAAAAGTTTTTATCAAAACTAACAAATTTTTTAATTTTCAGTAAAAACAATTGAGTTTTTGCACCAACCGTGCAAACTTCGCGTGGTACGTTTTGTTTGGGTAACGCTAATGCCGGCGGTAATAATTTTTTTTCTAATTTTGATATTTTTTTTCAAATTCACCAAGTGAGTGAAGTGACAATAAATTGAGACAAAAAGTGTTTTTTTTTTTTTCATTTTGATAAAGATTACGAACTTTTTAGAGCGAGAATCTTGCTTCTTTAATTTTTTCAAAAAATCTATAGAGTGGGACAAAAAAGCGGCTGAGTGGATTAAATGGAAACTCTGTGGGGCTTTTTGGGGTATATTGAACTGTAAAAGGCACACTTAACATTTATTATTTTCTCCATATTTTTGATTCAGCGCTTGATTTTTCTAAAAGCTATCAAAAGCCCTTTTTTATAATTTTTAAAATTCATGTCAATAGAATTAAAAAAAAAAAAAATGGTTGCAGAAAATTTATTCACGTTTTCATTTTGTTTTCGTTTTGTCTTGTCTTTTGCCATGTCTAATTGTTTTGGTTTGGTTTTGGGTCTTATTATTATTAATTGTGTAATTTTAAAGGAGGGGGGGAGTAAGGGGGGAGCGGAGGGGGGCTGGGAGGATGGTGTTGATAGATTACCCTCATCCTTTCAAATGATACCTAACATGGGGGGTCTATTTGTAACCGTTGACCATGGTTACGTCAAATTTTTTACCTCGTCGAGACGTCCCCGATGAGCCCAAACACGATCCAGCTGTGACGCGCAGTTTCCGAGTTACGGTCGGGGGGGTCCGAGAGGGGCGTCAAATTTTTTATCTCGTCGAGACGTCCCCGATGAGCCCAACACGATCCGGCTGTGACGCGCCGTTTCCGAGTTACGGTCGGGGGGTCCGCGGGGGGGGGGGGGGGGGTGTCAATTTTTTTTATCTCGTCCAGACGTCCCCGATGAGCCCAAACACGACCCGGCTGTGACGCGCCGTTTCCGAGTTACGGTCGGGGGGGTCCGAGGGGGGCGTCAAATTTTTTATCTCGTCGAGACGTTCCCGATGAGCCCAAACACGACACGGCTGTGACGCGCCGTTTCCGAGTTATGGTCGGGGGGGTCCAAGGAGGGGGCTTTTTTTTGGTGCCCCTGTAGACCGGATGACACTTTCCTAGGTGACAACCGATCACCCTCTATGACCTTCTGCAAAAGCCACCCTTCTATCCCTCATAGTTTCCGAGAACCGCTCACCAACTTTTTACCAGAACGGTGTACCGAGGATATCGGATTTTTCTGGAGGTCACGGGGGCGTCCCCTACGCGACCACCTACAATAGGGAAACCCCCCACCGCTCCTTCTAGGAGAACAATTCGATGAGTCACTAGATACGTGAGTGGGAATCCGGCTTTATAGTGGCTTTATTATTTATTTATTAGGCTTATTAATTTATATGTATTAATTAATAATTAATAATTATTAATATTAATTAATTTATTTAATTAATTAATTAAATTAATTAATTAAAATTCATGAAAACTTTCCTTCCTCGTTTGGTTTATTTTTGATATATTACGCTTTTGCCTCCTTTGCTTACTTCCTATCTTTATTAAATTTAGATAACAAGTATATATACAGATGAATTATTAATTGAATATTCAAATTGAATATTTCAGATTATTAATAAATTGAATATTATATTACAACATAATTTATATTTAGTTTTATAAAGATTTAATTAAAAAGACAAAAAGAAAACCTATTAAAGTACTATCATGCACTGTCTGTTCTGCCACTAAAATGTTTATTCTTTGTTTATTACGTAAAAATAAATAATTTGATGAAGCGCAACGCGGCACAGGTCCGTCTAGCATCAGGACTCGCCCCGCACTGATTTTATGGACGAGAACGGGCTAGCGCTGAGTAAGTGGGGAAATATTTTTGATAAAAACATTATATAAAATTCAATTTTACGAATTTTCAAAAAGCGCTTTCAACAAATCATGCTACATTGTTATCTTCATAAGTGTACAAAATTTCATAATCTTTTGATAAATATTGTAGAAGTGAGATTGTTATAACTGAAAATAAAAGGGGTGAGTTTAGAATTTTTTTCCTGAATCAATTTCAATAAAATAAAAATTTTAATCCCAACAAATCATTCCTCATATCTTGTAGATAAACATATATTTTTTTCGCTGAAGAAAAGGCGTATATATAATGAATAATACTGTTACAAAATGTAGCAAAAATTTAATTTTTTGGAAGGATAAGCCTTAATTAACAATTTAATATTTGGGTGAATGGGACATACCTTTTCGGGCCAGTTTGGAAAAAAAATATTCGGGTGAATCTTGGGGGCGAATGGGACCTAAATCAATTAGAAGAAAGAAAGAAAGACATTTATTCGCTGCACGAAGGACATTAACATAACATTGCATAAGAAACAGAAACAACAAAAACAAACTGACACAAGTAAATTAATAAAAACAGACAGTGAATCGGATACTGGCTCAGCATTGTGCCGAGGTGCTAAGCAGGCACCTACAGCGCTGATACAGCGCAATTAGCTGTCTATTAGCTCCTTACTGCACCATAACATCCCTTTCAGATCGAAGGTGACTTGTCGAGCATTGCATTCTAACTATATAATAACATTAGGTGTTATAAAAGCGATGTGTTTGCTTAGTTGTTTGTTACGCTTTCACACCTTAACTAAGTACTTAACCAATATTAATGAAATTTTGCATACACGTCCGGAATACAGAAAAATACACAGGATTTCATTCGGAAAAAAAACTCAATACTGTTCTCGGGGAATGATTTAATCTTTTTATCTTCACAAACTTTTAAACATTAGTTTTGGGTTGTTAAGAAAAATGTTTTTTATCTATTAACCACAGGGCCATCTAACGTCAAACAATTGCATTTAAACAATATAAATATTAAATACTACAGCACAATCTAGCATCGAAGAATTGTATTTCTTGAGTGACGCTGACGTCATCAGCCGTTTTTACGTGAGAGTAACAAACATCCAAACTTTTGCATTTATAATATTATTAGGATTAATAAGTAATAATAATAAGTTTCTTGAAAATATTACAAAGCTATCTTGCATTCGTCAAAGTAATGAGCCAGTGCTAAACTGACATTCGAAGTCATAATTTATTGTTTGTGTAATAATCTTATCACACAAGTTTAATTGGGGTTAAATAAGTAAAGGTGATTTCACATTAGGCATACTCGTATTCTAATATTTTTTTATCATTTATGTTAAGATGGGTACTTTAAAAATACTGTGTACAAACCTGACCTTTTTTGCGTGGGAAAATCTGCGATTTAAGACACGCTAAGCATTTCTGAGCTCATACTATGTTTAGTATTATATATATACTTTGATATTGTATTGTATATAATTAATTGAAATAATTCTAATTGTTATTATTTTATTATTTTAAAGATGACAAAAAGAATGGTATCCTGAGTTTCTTTCGGGGTTTCTTCTCAGGATCGTCGTCATCTTGGCTTTTTTTCCAAGATTTAATATAAATTATTTTATTATGACTTATTATTTATTATTATAATTATTTATTAAATTTATTTATAATGAGTTACATAATAGTTTTTTGGAGAAACGTAATTGATACCTATATAAATATTTTGATTTTAATATCACGTTTTGAAAGTGTGAAATGTATTGAGCAATACCCTTTACAATGAAAATGTCATCTTAATTAGGTACATGTTATAACGAGAGAGTTATAACATGTAATTAACAGAAGCTAATCAAACAATTATTATAATTAAACGTAACAGCTGTATAAGAATTCTATTACGGTGTTGCTAGAGCACTAATGAAAAAAGTCCATACAATATTATACTTGAAAACTAGACCCGCGCCAGGCTTCGCATGGATGCATTTTTTTTTGCAGGT
Organism: Synanthedon andrenaeformis; assembly: GCA_936446665.2. Taxonomy (NCBI): domain Eukaryota; kingdom Metazoa; phylum Arthropoda; class Insecta; order Lepidoptera; family Sesiidae; genus Synanthedon; species Synanthedon andrenaeformis. The sequence goes on from OW387803.2 coordinate 724,397, forward strand.
TATACACAAAAACCTTCCTCGTTTATCGATCTTTTTATTAGTGAAAACCTTATCAAAATTCGTTGAGTGCTTTAGAAGTTGTTAGCGGAGAAACTTTGAGACATCTTTATTGCTGTGACGCGACGGTGGCGCCGCCACAATTTTTTATATTTTTTGGATGATCCCTCGAGAGCAGTACTTTTTCTGAATGAAAGGTACCCTAAGTCCTTTCCGGAATCCCTGACAACGTGTATGCAAAATTTCATGACGATCGGTTGAGCAGTTAAGACGTGAAAAGATAACAGACGGACAGAGTTACTTTTATATTATATAGTACTAGATGGTGCCCGCGGCTTCGTCCGCATTGAAAAGGTACCTTATGTCCTTTCTAGTGTCCCAGACAACATATATGCAAAATTTCATGGTGATCGGTTCAGTAGTTTTTGCGTGAAAGAGTAACAAACATCCATACATCCAAACAAACTTTCGCATTTATAAGTATGGATGTACAAGCGACCCTCCCACGACTTCCCATGGATGCAAATTTTTTCTGCAAATTATATACACAAAGTTACCTCGTTTATCTCTCTAATCCATTTAAGAAAACCGTATTAAAATCGGTTGCTAGGTTCAGAAGAAGTTAGCGAAGAAACAGACAAAAGCGGACATCGGCTTTATTTTAAAATTTGATGTTTTAGATGTTTCGGTTTAGATGTTCATATAACTGCATTAAATATTCTTAATAATGTGTCAATAATAATCTGTTTTGCAGCTGATCCAGACTATCTTCCTCTTCCTGGCACTGATCCATGATTTACTGGAATGGTCAAATAAACACAAAGAGAAAATTGTAAAGACCATAAGCTATAGAAGAGATATAGTTTATTCAGCATTAGTTGTCCCTTTAACGATTGTAAGTAGATATTTATATATTACTAGTGGCCCGCTCCCGGCTTCGCCCTGGGTGCTTTTTTGCAATCCAGCCGATAAATTACTTTAAACCGCCATCTGTGAGAACATTATGGAACTTACAGATAAATAATTGCTGTATTGAATAAGTATCAACAGATGGCGCTATGTTAATAATATTATATAATTTGCAAAAAAATAATAATAAACAAAATGAGATATAAACTATCCTATCTTTTAAGTTGGACCAAATAACAGATACTTATGAAGTTTGATCAAAGTCGGTTCAGTAGTTTCAGAGTTTATCGCGAACATACATCGTGACACGAGATTTTTATATATATAGATATAAGATATAAGACTAGCGGACCCAGTAGACGTCGTCTTGGCTGAACTCGAAAAAAATATATATCCGATTGAAACGCCATCTAAGTTGTGCAACTCGCTACCCTACATAAATAACAAAATATCTTAAATGTGTCAATAAATTAACATATACCTCCATGTGTTAGAAACTTCTGGAAATTTATACTTTGTTCTATAAAAAAAAATGTAATTTTTATACAGTGTGGAAAAATAAGTCGGGCCCTGGAGGGAAATTTTATCCTGAATAATAATCCTATCGTTTAGTATAATAAAATAGCGAGTGTTTTTTTTTTTAATTTTAGTTGGTTCGAGTCCCGGGCGAGCCAAGCGAGTTTTAGAAAATCTTTGAATGCAGTTTTGTTTCTTTTTAAAAATAAAGGAATGTCTCGTTTATGTAAAATGAGCCAACTTAAGGATTTAAGGTATTTTCTCTCCAGGGCCCGACTTATTTTTCCACACTGTATGTAAGTCTAGCTGTTGCACGCGACTTCGTCCACGTAATGACCAGGTGAACAGACCGTATTTAGTTGAGAACGTTGGGAGAGGCCTACATCCAGCAGAGGACAGACACAGGCTTATGAAGCAGACATCTAAATGAACTGTCATTCAAAACTAACTTCATGGTATCTTCAAAAGTTATTTCTTTTTCACAGTACATAGTAGTAATGTTCTGGATCTTGTACTGGATTGACAGGGAGTTGATATATTCTTCGGACTTGGACAAAGTTTTGCCCTTGTGGTTCAACCACAGCGTGCACACCTATATTGTCCTAGTAGTTATCATTGAGCACATTCTGGAACCAAGAAGAAGGCCGATAAACTTCAAGGAGGAAACGCTAACTTATGTAACAGTTATTGGCTTATATAGTGCTCTGTAAGTAAACTTGATTAAAAAAAAGTGTTTAAAGGGTGAAGGCACAGAAGTTCTGTATTTGACGAGCTCATTGGACGAGTGGTAAGGGTGCTTGCCTAAAGTCTCAGGGTCCCCGGGTTCGATTCCCGGCGGGTTCAACTTTGGAAATCAACTTTTCGAAGTTAGCTCTGGTTTGGATTTGGTACTGTTATACTACCATTGTATATTCTCGTGTTTTATGTAATGTTTAAATATTCATATTATCAAATTTAATTTAAAGAATTCATTAGTATAGTTAGTTGGTTTTTATATTTTATTTATTCTTTTCTATTACCTAGCCCCAAGATTTTTTTTTTCTGCTTAAGGGATATAAAATATAAATCAGAGCTTTATTAGGAACATAACATTGCAATACTACATTAAAGGACTATTATAATTAAAGATCAAAACAATCATCTTTGGGGTATCTATTCTAATAAATAAAAATTATGGCTTTGACCACCATAATACGTACGTGAGGTAATGGTAGTCACGATGTTGACAATGATAGTCAAATATTTCTAACACATCCCAACCAGTGCAATAAGACCTCGTTGTTTCGGCTGAATTCTCTGCATATGAGACAATGATTTTCTGGATAATTTTTCTTACTACCTGAATAGCTGTGCAACCGTAAAATATATTAGCCATTTTTTTCACCACATCAGCTATCTCTTTTTCAACTTCTGCAGAGGATACAGTTTTTCGCCCCAGTTTTGTATGAGTTTTCATACAATTTCTTCTTGTGTCGAATTTGTAGCGTGAAAAATGTAATTAAATTCAGTTGACCACCATTACCCGCAACGGACTTCAAAGAAAAAAAAACAATTATAAGACAGCGCATGAGTATTACTACATAATAATGATGAACAGACTAAAATAACAAGATAGCATTAACGTGGATTAAGGAATATGTCACGACTTACCTTGTTAATTTGTTGCGACGTAAATTTACATCAAGTTGGCGCGAAAACAACAAACACTCGCCTTATAGCACCCTTATAGAACGCCGCGTGCGAAAGTGCGCGTGCGCTCGTCGGTCGCGGGAAATGCGGAGCGAGACGTAATACACTTCACACACGTAAGGACTGTAAATGCTTTAGTTGTGTGCGTGACCACCATTGCTTTGTTCTATAATTCCTATTAAGTATTACCTATCTGTGAATAATTACATATATGTGTTAATGTATACATTTTTGATTTCATAAAAAGAAGAATAAAATTCTTCAATAGTACTAGTTTCGTATGTACGAAGAAAAATAATTCCTTCATTGAAACTGATTTCGTTAAACTATGGTTTTTTATACGACCGAATTACATTAGTTTTTACCTATAGTAACTTCTATTTGTATCCAATGTATAAATAAATTTAAAAAATAAAATAAAAAGTTTACATACTTCCAAAAATTAAATGAATTAACAATTTTTTTTCAGATACTACACAACGAGGTTCATTGACGGTAGATGGTTATACAATTTCTATTATTCCATGAACTTGTGGCAGACTTGCATTTTTCAGCTGCACATGTGGCTGTCTATGTATGTCATCTACCTCCTGCAATTTCCAGTTAACAGATTTATTCATGGTAATGAAACGGAAAGTGCAAAAGTGGAAGAGAAAAAGGAAAAAGTTAACGGCACTCACGCAATTAATGGAATTAACGGATTAAATGCAATTAACAAGGTTAACGGTGTTAACGGAGTTAACGGGATTGGAGAAGAAATGGCTGAAGCTAAAGCGAAAGTGACAATTAAGAATGGCGATCTAAATTATCAGAGACAATTCAAGGAAGCGCCATTTGTTGATACAAGTTGGAGTCTAAAATATAGGGCAGTTAGAAATCTGTTCGAAGATGGAAAGTTATAATTTGTTAGAATTATTTATAATTATAAGTATATGTATTATATAATGTAATATATCTATGATAATATTGTAAAGAGAATTTATTTTTTATTTTTGTATGTTTGTGTTGAAGAAACTCAAAAACTACATGACCGATTTAAAAAATTCTTTCACCTATATAAAGCTACATTATCAACGAATAACATAGGCTATATTTTATAAAAGCTACGTGAAGTCGCGTGCAGGAGCTAGACTAAATATATTTATTAAAGACTAGGGTGCAACAGCACGCTACTTGGACAGTGTAATTAAATAAATAGCCTATGTTACTGGTTAATATTGTATGTAGCTTTCTATAGGTGAAATAATTTTTAAAATCGGTCATAATGTCGTCATTTGAACGTTTGAAATATGTTCTAACTTCTAAAAGATATAAGAAACTTTCAATGACTTCAGTTGTCACTATTTGTTTTATTGGAAAAAGTTTCAAGGGAACAAGTAGTTTTAGATGAATTGGAATTGTGTATTAAAGTTAGATTTATTATATTATTTATTTATTTATAACAAAATAATATTATATTAGGAATTAGTGGACAAAAGGAAAATATGTGATATTAAGACAAAAATAAATATTTTGGGATTTTTTTTTTATTAATTCTTTGCCCTAACACTGAGTGTGTTTTAAGAACAATCTCAAAAATGGAATACATTTGGTTCGGCTTTATTATTATTATTATATTATTATTTTACTAAAAACTGGCAAATAGTGAAGAATAGTACATTACTGCAGAGTCCGGGAAGTGACGGATTGCCGGACGAAGTGGTTTCAAGGCCGAGCTTTAGCGAGGCCTTGACAAAGAACTGAGTCCGGCAATCCTCATTCCGGTCGAGGCTGGTATAGTGCTTTTTTTAATAAATGTGAGGAAATAATCAAACACGTGATACAAAAAAAAAGTATAATATGAAAAAATTATTAAAAAATTAATTTAGGTAGGTACTGAAAAAAAGTCTGCTTTCCCACTTTTTTTATTTTAATGAGTGCAAAGAAAACAGCGCCATACAGCCCAGTCATCAAATGAGCATGCGCTCGCCGCGGCCTACTAGATTTCATCGGGCTGAGCAGCGGCCAGTAATCAATTAGTGCAAAGAAAACAGTGCCATACAGCCCAGTAATCAAATGACCGTGCGCTCGCCGCGGCCTACTAGATTTCATCGGGCTGAGCAGCGGTCAGTAATGAATTTTCATACAACATTCTTGACCTAGGCCGAGAAAGAAATGCATGAGCCAAGAATTACAAACTTCGCGGCTTGTTTTTAGTACAAGAATGCCTACATTTCCGAGCATGTTTGAGAAAAAGAAGTTATTGAACTAGCGATAGTAATAAAATATACGCCAGTAATTCCAATATTTTAGAAAAACCTTAATTACCTATTAACAACCTAATTTTAAATCTATATATACACTAGCTGACCCGGCAAACGTTGTTTTGCCAAAAAAAATTTTGTGGGGTGGACCACCCTTAACATTTAGGGGTATGGAAAATAGATGTTGATTCTCAGACCTACCCGATAAGCACACAAAATTTCATCAAAATCGGTCCAGCCGTTTCGGAAGAGTTTGACAACAAACGCTGCGACACGAGTATTTTATATATTATATTAGATTATAGCTAGTAATTACAAGAATTCATCTCGCGAAAAGTCACAAATTCTGCACATTTTAGAAATTAATTATACTCGGTATGAAATAAATTTTCAGATTTTTGTTTCCATTCGAATATTCATATTATATGTACTTTGGATTTTGATAGAAATAAATAACTAAATTTTATATTACAATATTTCTCCCCAGAAACGGGGTAATTTTTCCCCACTTGTAACACTTTCATTTTCTAATATACCCTTATCACAATTAGGTATAAAATTTAGTTCAATAAGTGGCCCGAATATGACACTGTACATACGGGCCCATATTTGTTAAGAATTTAAGATTTTATCTTAATAAAAATTAAGTTTAATATAGAAATGGATGTATTGTTTAAAGATAGTAATATTTTCTATAACGTTTTGTGTTTTTTGATTACGGAAAATGAGAAATTCTTCGATAGAAACGACGCTAAGTTGTATTGGAAGACCGTTTTCCATGGAATAACTCTTAGTCACCATGTCTATATAGCACTATTTGCCATGAGTCTAGACTTGGAGGGAAGTACTAAGGTAGAAATAAAAACTTTAAAACAATTTCGCGCTGGATATCTTACCGGGTGGAGTTTTGTGAGTAAATTATCCTTTTTTAAACCTTATGCCTTTTTTTATCCCGGGAACTACACTACCCTCGTGAGCTATTTACTTTCTAACAAATATTCACAACTTTACATATTATAATATATTATTATTCCTAACATATAATTATATACATTTATCTGTGTATTGAATTACTTTATTAAAAAGTTTTATAAAATTTATTTCGACCAACTACTATAGGGTGGATTAAAAACAGGGGGGATGGTCCAGTACCCCCAACATACACAAGCTGATTTTTAAACTTTACCTCTTTATATTAGTATAGATATATAGATAAAAAACGAGCTGCAAGTGCTAAACCTTACTACCCCTATCTTGATTTACTATCTTAAAAATCTTAACATTTTTAAACTAGCATAGAATAAACTCACAGTTATTTACAACAGTTATTACAAACAGATATTTCGATTTTATTTATTATTAGTACAAAACACATACATATATAGAATACTAGCTGACCCGGCAAACGTTGTTTTGCCAAAAAATAAATAAAAAAAATTTTGGGGTGGACCACCCTTAACATTTAGGGGTATGGAAAATAAATGTGTGCCGATAAGCACACAAAATTTCATCAAAATCGGTCTAGCCGTTTCGGAGGAGTTTGGCAACACGAGAATTTTATATCAATCATCATCAATCATCATCAATACTAATAATAAATCTGTAAGGGTCGGTCATGGAGTAAGTTACTTTGTTTTCAGAGATATCGTGTTTATAGGCTCTATACATTATACTGAAACTAAATTGACGATTTTTACAATTTTTTTCTGTATGTATGTATATTCCTCCATAACTCTGAAACGAATTAACTGATTTTCATGAAACTTGGTAGATAAACATTTGGACGTACGGGACACAGTATAGGCTACTTAATATTTTTCAACGCGGACGAAGTCGTGGGCACCAGCTAGTAGTAATAATAAATCTGTAAGTGTGGGTATTGTATGTATGTATGTATGTTCCTCCATAACTCTGAAACGAATTAACTGATTTTCATAAAACTTGGTAGATAAACATTTAGACGTACATGACACAGGTGGACACAGGAGAGGCTACTTAATATTTTTCAACGCGGACGTAGTCGCGGGCGCCAGCTAGTGTTAGATATTAGGGGTTAAAGTATGAAATTGCCGATTTGTACTGAAAAATAAAAATTCGTTTTTTTTTTTTAATTTAACATATTTATTTAATCAAAATAATTACCATTATTATCTATACATTGCTGCCATCTAATAGGAAGCTCATTTATGCCTTTGCGATAGAACTCTGGTGATCTAGATTCGACAAACTGTGTGAAAGCATTTTGCACTGCCTCCTGAGAAGAAAACTTTTTATCACGCAGAAAATTGTCCAAATCACGAAAAAAATGGTAGTCCGTTGGAGCAAGGTCTGGCGAATACGGAGGGTGACGAATGGTTTCTAATTGCAGTTCCTGTAGAGTCTGCAGATCAGTCAAATCATGAGGCACCCATTTTTCATATTTTTTTATTTTATTGATTTGACGCAAATGAGTCAATATTGTTGGTAAGGTAACGTTAAACCATGCCGCTAATTCCTGGGTAGTTTGGCTCGGATCGGCTTCCACCATCTCTTTCAAATCATTGTTATTCACCTGTGTGGGCGGTCTTCCACGTGGTTCGTTCTTCAAATCGAAGTTTCCATCACGAAAGCGTTTAAACCAAAATCGCACAGTGCGTTCATTAGCAGTCCCCTCTCCAAACGCAACATTAATATTGCGAGCTGTTTCTGCCGCGTTAGTTCCGCGTCGGAACTCGTATTCAAAAATCACACGAATTTTCGAAGTATCCATCTTTATTGTCTAAGCTGAATAAAAAAAACAACTGAAAGTTGATAATCGAATGTTGCACATTTTTTAAAAGAAGAACTACATAGGTACCGTATGAAAAAAGTTTCACTCAAAAATCTCAAACCATGAAGGTTCTATGTTAATTCGAAGTACCTATTACAATAAAACGGCAATTTCATACTTTAACCCCTATTATTATTATTAAACACGCGGAAACGTTTGTAACCTTCAAACTTACGAAATGGTCCTTTATCAACAGTCCTAATTATTTGTCCGAAGTGTTTCTTTTTATCAAGTGTATACGGAACTTGATTGATAACATATTTAGGGCGATTTTAGGGTATCGTATAGACTAGACAATGCATTTTTTTTAATCTTTATTTAAGGCTTATATCTATACTAATATTGTATAGAGAAAAAAAAATTGTATTTTTGTTCGTAATGAATAAACAAAGATTACAGGATCGTTTTTAAAAAAAATTTCACTCGTAGAAAGCTACGTTATCAGCGAGTTAACATAGTTTATATTTTATTAAATTACTAGCTGGTGCCCACGACTTCGTCCGCGTTGAAAAATATCAAGTAGCCTATCCTGTGTCCCGTACGTCCAAATGTTTATCTACCAAGTTTCATGAAAATCAGTTAATTCGTTTCAGAGTTATGGAGGAACATACATACATACATACACAGACAAAAAAATTGTAAAAATCGTCAATTTAGTTTCAGTATCATGTATAGAGCCTATAAACACAAAATCTCTGAAAACAAAGTAACTTACTCCATGACCGACCCTTACAGATTTATTATTATTATTGATGCGGACGAAGTCGCCGTCAGCAGCTAGTTATAAGTGTGCCTACTCTTTTCATAAAGAGCTTTATTAACTTTATGTGATACTAGCGATCCGTTCCCGGCTTCGCACGGGTGCAATTTTTTTCTGCAAATTAAACGTAGAAACCTTCCTCGTTTAACGCTCTTCCCATTAATGAAAACAGTATAAAAATCCGTTCGGTAGTTTTTGAGAATCGCAAACATATAGACAGACAGACGCAGCGGGGGGACTTTGTTTTATAATATTAAAAAACGTAAATTTAATAATGTTGTCTTCGTGAGCGAATTGATTTTTGTTTAATTGTGCGTAACTTTGTCTTTTTCCTGTGTATATTAGTTCCACTGAGATAAGAGAACGCAGTTCGGCGAAATATGGGTATATTCTATCTCAAAACTTCGATGATGAATACTAAAGCTGTCTATCAAGCTGATAGTGATGATCGTTAGGCAGAAAAGATAAATGTTTCAACTTATTCGTGTACATAGACTTTTCGAGTTTAATGAGAATGATGCTTATGCATTAAGATAGCCTCACTCTACTTCCTTCGAAATAAATATAACAAATCACCCATCAGGTTTAACAAATTTTTAAATTTCTAAAAATTTTGACGATGTTCTGAAATTTCAAAAAATCTTATTAAATTATCTGAAAAAGTGAAGAAAGTTTTCATAGAATTTTCTAGAAACTTCTGGAATTTTCTAGAAACTTCTGAAAATTTTCGAGAAACTTCTAGAATTTTCTAAAAACTTCTAGAATTTTCTAAAAACTTCTAGAATTTTCTATAAACATCTAGAATTTTCTAGAATGTTAGCAAAAAAAATCCGTTCCTATTAATAATACATAATGAGCGACTCAGCCAAAGAAAAGATATGCCGCAAGGAGAACTCATCGTATTGCATGAACCTTCGTTTCAGTTGTTAACAACAAATGCAATTGTTATGAACGAAAAAATTCTTTTTTTTTATTGTCACAGGGTTAGTAACTTTTTTCAGTAAAAGAAAAAACATCGCGTTTGAAAAAATCGAATATATTGCATAGATCCCGTTTTTTATTGTTTATGACGCTTGGAGAACCCTCTGGAAACTAAAGGAAGGGCGAAGAATGGAAGCAAACAAACAATCTGTGCGAGCAAATTCTAGAACACCTTTTTTAACACGTGTACATAGACTTTTCGAGTTTAATGAGAATGATGCTTATGCATTAAGATAGCCTTACTCTACTTCCTTCGAAATAAATATAATAAATCACCCATCAGGTTTAACAAATTTTTAAATTTCTAAAAATTTTGACGATGTTCTGTAATTTCAAAAAATCTTATTAAATTATCTGAAAAAGTGAAGAAAGTTTTCATATATGCGAGAATTTTCTAGAAACTTCTGAAATTTTCGAGAAACTTCTAGAATTTTCTAAAAACTTCTAGAATTTTCTATAAAATTTACATAAACAAAAAGTAGCCTATGTTACTCCTGACGACCCCCTCTTCATGTCTGCAAAGTTTCATCGAAATCGCTTCAGCCGTTTCTGAGATTACCCCGAACAGACAGACAGACAGACAAACAATTCTAAAAAAAGTTATTTACGTTTTAACAGCATGCGAATGACTCAAAGCTTAGTTTGAGGCAGTTTTTCGCAAATCACAGACAGACACTCCGATTTTATTTATATAGATTAATAGAAACGGATTTTTTTTCGCTAACATTCTAGAAAATTCTAGATGTTTATAGAAAATTCTAGAAGTTTTTAGAAAATTCTAGAAGTTTCTCGAAAATTTCAGAAATTTCTAGAAAATTTCAGAAGTTTCTAGGAAATTCTCGCATATATGAAAACTTTCTTCACTTTTTCAGATAATTTAATAAGATTTTTTGAAATTTCAGAACCTGATGGGTGATTTGTTATATTTATTTCGAAGGAAGTAGAGCGAGGCTATCTTAATGCATAAGCATCATTCTCATTAAACTCGAAAAGTCTATGTACACGAATGCACCAGGGCGAAGCCGGGAACGAGTCGCTAGTCTAAAATAAACGTAGCCTAAGTTACTCCTTATTACATCAGCTACCTGCCAATAAAAGTCCCGTCAAAATCTGTCCAGCTATTTCAGAGATTAGCCGGAACAAACAGACAGACAGACAAAAATTGTAAAAAATATTATTTTGGTGTATGTACCGCAATTTACATAAACAAAAAGTAGCCTATGTTACTCCTGACGACCCCCTCTTCATGTCTGCAAAGTTTCATCGAAATCGCTTCAGCCGTTTCTGAGATTACCCCGGACAGACAGACAGACAGACAGACAGACAGACAGACAGACAGACAGACAGACAGACAGACAGACAGACAGACAGACAAAAATTCTAAAAAAAGTTATTTACGTTTTAACAGCATGCGAATGACTCTCTAAGCTTAGTTTGAGGCAGTTTTTCGCAAATCACAGACAGACACTCTGATTTTATTTATATAGATATAAGCAATATAATGCTTGAGACATCCTGCTACACTATTATACTAATTCTGACATCCATTTCCAGGTGTAATTTTTTTTAAATTTTAGTTGATCCCTAGAAAACAGTATTTTTTTCTGGATGAAAGATACCCTATGTCCTTTCCTGTATCCCTGACAACGTGTGTGCAAATTTTCATGATGATAGGCTTGGAAAGGTAACACACAGACAGACAGACATAGTTACTTTCACATTTATAATATCGTATAAGTATGGATTTATCTCTGTCTTGACTTTGCAATCCAGACCATAAATTACTTTAAACCGCCATCTGTGAGAACCTTATGGAACTCACAGATAAATAATTGCTGTATTGAATAAGTATCAACAGATGGCGCTATGTTAATAATATTATATAATTTAAAAAATAATAATAAACAAAATGAGATATAAACTACCCTATCTTTTAAGTTGGACCAAATAACCGATACTTATGAAGTTTGATCAAAGTCGGTTCAGTAGTTTCAGAGTTTATTCGCGAACATACATCGTGACACGAGATTTTTATATAGATATATATAAGGATAGATAGCGCAAACTATTGATAAAATTAATTAATTTAAAATAAATAAACAAACCATGAAACACGGACATGTTAAAGTTGATTGTCCTCAATCACGGGACACAAAGTTCATTTAGATAAAATGCCATTCTGCATTTAATTATAGTAAAGTAAATGGAACATTATCGCTCATTAGGTTGTTTAAGATGATATAAATTATAAAAAAATGTATAATTTCTGAATGAAACTTCCGATTATTTGCATGTTAGTAAAATAATAAATTTAGTAACACCGAATTGAGGGACATTTTGTAAAGCAGTAGTAAAAAAAATGTAACACTTCCTAAGTGGAAGGTAATTTGAAAAAGTGATGATAACAAAATCATGGGATAAATAAATATAAATAAATAAATATTTTCACACATTCCACACAGCACCATCTAGTTCCACACTAAGCAACTTAATGCTTGTATTATGGATACCAGACAGTTGATATAATACATAGATTACTTTTTTTTTGTAAATAGATACATATTATAAATACAAACATCCATGACTCAGGTACAAAAGTAAATGTTAATACATAAACATTTGCCCCTAGCGGGATTCGAATCCGCGACCGTTTGGTTAACAGCTAGGGTTACTAACCACTAGACCAAACGTGTCGTCTAGTTACATTTTGATGTATCTATATATCTATCATTATATACACTAACATTTAACTACAATAGTTAAAGGATCAAACAACTTTGATATATCTATATCTATACTAATACATATTATAAAGAGAGATTGATATTTTTGTATGTTTGTGTTGAATAAACTCAAAAACTAGTGGAGCTATTTTGAAAATTCTTTCACCGATAGAAAGAAAAATTATCAGCGAGTAACATAGGCTAAATTTTATAAAGCTACGCGGGCGAAGTCGCGTGCAAAAGCTAGTATAATATACCTACGCTCGAAGGAAATATTACTTCTAACATACACGTATTCACATAAAACACGCAACATTTCTTTTTTCAAAAAATGTTTTCATGAGTTTTATTTAACAACTAACTTTAGCCCGCAACTTCGTTCTCGCCCCTTTTTCTTACGTGTCAAAACATTTTGTTCAATCTTTATTGTTCACATAATTATTTTTTTGTCAGGTCTTGAAAAACGTGTCGTCAAAAAGTATAAATGTAGTTTCGTTTTCACAGCTGTTCCAGTCCACTTTCCTGAGTTTAGCTGTGATCCATGATCTATTGGAATGGTTCGACAAACATACAGAACCATTTGGCAAAATCATATGTTACTGGAGAGACGTCGTTTTCTCTGGATTAGCTTTGCCAATAACAATGGTAAGTAAACACAATTTTACCTTACGACTATTATCTGAGTTTTTTGTATGTTAAAGTCAGACAGACAGGCTGATGGTCCACTTGATGGTAGGTGACTACTGTCGCCTATAACACATGCAACGCCATAGGTACTGTAAGAGTGCTGCCTATCATATAAGAATTAAGGATAAAGCGGTTATCACACTTTACAATTTGAAGGATTCCAATTTAGGAAATTGGAAAGTGTAATCGCAGTTAGAACAGATTGGATCCAATTTAGATTTTATCTATTTTCAATTCTATGTCTTCGATTTAGAAATCAATTTTGTGTAGTTGTGATCACTTGGTTCACTACTTAGGTCCCCAAATTGGATTCCTTCAACTGTAAAGTGTGATAACCGCTTATGGGATAAATCGACGTGTAGAACTCTTCTACCATTTGAAACATCCTGAAAGATGGGGTTGGTTGGCAATAAACCTTCGGATTTTTAACCCCCGACGCAAAATCGTAGTTGTATAAGTTTGAGGTGTATGATAAGCACACTAACGGTCCACTTGATGGTAGGTGGCTACCGTCGCCTATAACGCAAGCAACGACATAACTGCTGTAAGGATTAAGGAGAAGGGATGTGGTAATGGTCTCTGGAATCCCTTACTTACAGAAACCTAACAGCACATATGCTGTTATTTAACGGTGATCTTCTGTAAGAGGTTGTATACTGCCGCCAGAAGGGGCTGCCCAGAAATGATTGCGAATCGCAGTGTTGCCACTACTATTATAAGCGACAGTAGCCACCTATCTACCATCAAGTGAACCATCAGTCTGTCTGTCGAGAAGTGTCATTTAAAAGCTAGCCTTTTTATAATCCACAGTTTGTGACTAGCATGTTCTGGTCAATCTACTGGATAGACCGGGAGCTGGTTTTCCCGAAGGTCTACGACGACATAGTCCCCTGGTGGTTCAACCAGTGCGTCCACACCAACATTATTGTGGTGGTCATCATTGAGATCCTGTTGGAACCAAGGAGATATCCGAGGGACATCAAAATGGAGGCCATATTTTATTTAGGAGTATCCATCCTCTATGCTGTCGTGTAAGTATAATTGAACTTATTTCCTTGATTTAAAGCAGGATTTCCCAACTTTGTGATGAGTCTTGACTATCACAAAGTATCACAAATTAAATCTATACTTTTTAACAGAAAATATTTGTATGTTTGTAATGAATAAACTCAAAAACTACTGGACCTATTAAAAAAAAACATGTCAGTCATTAGACTGTACGTCAGATGTGAAAACTAAGCTTTAAAAAATTATTGATCGCAAGAAATACAAGAGAAAATATATGACACTGACACACAATGACAATAAATAGAAAATAATTATTTATCATGAACTTCATAATGACAGACCATTAAAAAGATTTGAAATTGATATGAAACTATTTTATTGGTCAGAGGTGCGTATACCATATACCATATTGATCCTTCTTTTCATATCTAGTAAGTTGACTTTCATTTGCAGTTGTCTGCTTATTGTTCTTTTTTACATTAGTTAACATGACACTGTCGCGAGTTCAATGACTTTATCCCATCTCAAAAATTCTTCTTTTTTTTAAATTTCGGTTACATTTCGTAACACTGCGTAACATGACACTATCGCGAGTTCAATGATTTTATCCCATCTCAAAAATTCTTCTTTTTTTTTTAAATTTCGGTTACATTTCGTAACACTGCGTAACATGACACTATCGCGAGTTCAATGATTTTATCCCATCTCAAAAATTCTTCTTTTTTTTTAAATTTCGGTTACATTTCGTAACACTGCGTAACATGACACTATCGCGAGTTCAATGATTTTATCCCATCTCAAAAATGCCCAACGCTAAAGAAGTTTTCAATTCAAAAATTGTTTCACCTAAAGAAAGTTACATTATCAGCGAGTAACATAGGCTACATTTAATAAAATTACGCAGACGAAGTCGCGGTCATATATAAAGTTACTAGTGGCCCGCTCCCGGCTTTGCACGGGTGCAATTTTTTACTCAATCCACCTGATAAAATTGCCTTACATCGCCATCTGTTAGAATCTTTTAGAACTCACAGATAAATAATTGCTGGATTGAATAGGCATCAACAGATGGCGCTATGTTAATAATATTATATAATTTGCAAAAAAATAATAAACAAAATGAGATATAAACTGTCCTATCTTTTAAGTTGGACCAAATAACAGATACTTATGAAGTTTGATCAAAGTCGGTTCAGTAGTTTCAGAGTTTATCGCGAACATACATCGTGACGCGAGATTTTTATATATATATAGATAAGGTTATATAAAGGAGTTCGCAACAGGATCAAAGAATTTGTTAATTTTAAAATGATGATCGATTTTGTCATTTTCAGATATTACTCAATTTACTTCTTCGCTGGTCGTTGGCTGTACAAGGTTTTCGGTATAATGACATGGTGGCAAGTATGCCTCTACCAACTTCTTATATGGGGGTCGACGCATGTATTTTACATGATGCAGTTCCCCATAGGTCGCCTAATTCACGGAAGTGAAACACGGAACGTGTACATAGAAGATACAAAAGGTATTAATATTGGTGGAGGTAAAATTAAAGAAATCAATGAAGACGATAAAGTTAGCAAGACAGAAAAAATTACCGAGGGAGAAATCAGAGAAGAAAAATCTACTGAAGCGGGACTTCAAGCAGCAGTTAAATGCGACGATTTAAAATGCCAACAACAACCAAAAGAGTACTTCGATAGAAATTTGAACCTAAAATATAAAGAAATAAGTTATCAAATTGAAAACATCAAGTTATGAAGCGTCAAAACACTATTAACTGTAGTGTTAACAGAACATAATAAGTTTGTGGTAGTTAAAGGGAATGGTCTATATTATTTAAAAATTTCAAAAGATATAATAGAAATTACCATCGATCGACTTTAATACTAGATACACAGTCTCATATAAAACAAAACCCAATATAGTGGCATAACCAACAAAACCTATATATAGATACATCATACACTTACATCATTAATGATATAAGAAAAAGTATTAAAATTTACATACATTATTTAAAAAATGAAACTTATACACAAAGGTAGTTAGATTGTAAAACACATACAAGATCGAATTATCAATACTAATAATAAATCTGTAAGGGTCGGTGATGGAGTAAGTTACTTTGTTTTCAGAGATATCGTGTTTATAGGCTCTATACATGATACTGAAACTAAATTGACGATTTTTACAATTTTTTTCTGTATGTATGTATGTATGTTCCTCCATAACTCTGAAACGAATTAACTGATTTTCATGAAACTTGGTAGATAAACATTTGGACTAAAGCTATACACCAGCTAGTAACCCAAATGTTCAAGTGGGGGCTCATTTAAGGACGTTTTTGTAGCTGTTTTTGTATCTAGTATTATAGTATAGTATAGATCGACAGACATAACGGATATTTTTTGTTGGATAGTTCATTCGAAAGAGACTAATAATATAAATAATAATATAATATAATAATATAATATATCTTCACACATTCTACACAGCACCATCTAGTTCCACACTAAGCAACTTAATGCTTGTATTATGGATACCAGACAGTTGATATAATACATAGATTACTTTTTTTTTTTTTTTGTAAATACATACATATTATAAATATACAAACATCCATGACTCAGGTACAAAGGTAAATGTTAACACATAAACATTTGCCCCTAGCGGGATTCGAACCCGCGACCGTTTGGTTAATAGCTAGGTTACTAACCACTAGACCAAACGTGTCGTCAAAAGTCTCTAGTTTCTCTGCTAACATCTAAACCACCTAATGGATGTTAGTACGGTTTTAGGTATAAAAAAAAATACATCCATGCGAAGGTAGAGGCGGGTCGCTAATATTAAGTTAAATTTATGAATAGTGATGTTATAATATAATAGAAAAAATATAAGTAAATGGAGGAATTTATATTATGTGTTTGATTTTTAGATGAACTGCTATGATTCCTGTGTATTTTTGTTTATGATTGTACTATGTGCCCATCAGTTTTCATATTCGTATTTAACTGTAGTACCTAGTACCTACCTATTAGGAAAATTGACCCTATATTTTAAAATATTTATCCACACTGCATTAGATTATAGAACTACAAATATCTTATCTGCAAACTAAATACATCATGGGTTTATTTTCTGTCGGGCGTCATAAATTCTGACGGATGTAATAAACAACTTGCTCACCTCTTAAGTATGTAATTTCATTCACTGATGTTTTCAAAAGCACGAAATAAAATCATTTATAATAATTACAATGTCTATTGTCTTATCTAGGGAAATGTTTATTATAGGAATAGCTTCGGCGGCGTAAGTAACCGAAGCTTCGTAACCAGTTACGATCGACTACTTTTTCGGCTTTTTACGAAATCAATTACGACCGAAAACTATTTTATTCTTATTTTACGATCTGTATGAAACCTCTCGACAGGGTAGAGCTAGGGACGGATCGGCGGAGTTGCGGAAGAGTATTCGTTCGACCTCGCAACTTCGCCTTAAGCCCGGTGTACACGGGTAGAGTAAACGTTATAGTAGCAGGTAGTGTACTAACTTTCTTACTAACTATACTAATGTAAACAGTATTGGTAGAGTAGAGTATGAGTAGAGTACTAAAATATGGAAGAGTAGAGTAGTTACCATCGCGGGCAAGCTACTCTACTACTTGCCTTCCCCCACTCCTGGTTTTTTACAATTTTTCGATGAGTGTTCATAGTGTTCGATCAGTGTGACGTACCAGTTTCTATAAAAGACTGATGATTCTCGTGTAAACAGTTACTCTACTAAAACTGGTAGAGTACTTGGAACTGGTAGAATAGTACGCCAGTTAATTCTACCGTTTACTCTACCCGTGTACATTAGGCTTAGTGGACGCGGAGGATGCCAAGAGGTTTAGTCGGTAGGTCTACTCCGCTACTGTCTCGGCTACCGTCCGACATAACCCACCCGGTCTGTCCCCAGGCCGGTGGGTATCCATGATGGATTCCTCTCGTAAAAAAAGGGGGGTAGGGAGGGAAGAGACGGACGTATTCATATTTACCTATTTTACTATACTAGGTTTGCTTTAACAAAGTACGGCGCACGTACGGTACGGGCAGAAAAAACTTGAAAGCTTGCATTGCAACTTTGATTACCCCTGAAAAGTGAATACTTTGAAAAGCCACTTTTGGATTGCACAATGCATGTACATAATACCCTTCGTCCACGAGTGAGAGAATAGAGTGAGATTTACTCTCGTAGAGCAATCTATATGTGTACGCAGAAGCGAGATCAAACTAGCTAGAGTATCTCGGCAGTCTATGATAGATCGATAGAGCTAAACGTGTACGCAGCTGCGAGAGTGAGACAACATTATCGGTAGGGCGCTCTACGAGAATTCTATTTGTTTTAAAAACTCTCGGCAGTCTCGCTAGGTCAGCCGATCCGATCCTGCGAATTTTTTGTATTAAAATATGTAGGGTATACAATTATACATATTATAATATTCAAGGTGCTATTGTATATTTTGTAAAACACTGACCTTATGTAGACCAGTTGGTGTTAACTGTTAATATCTACACAATTTATTTATTTATATTATAATATATATAATAAATAAATAAATAAACGGTAAGGCGTAATATTTTACTCGATATGTTCTTATTAAAGATTAAAAAATGTATAGGTATTAAAATAAATAATTAGTTACCTGTGGCCAAAAATCGTAAAGTCACTGCTAACCGTTCCTCGCAAGTAATAGCTTTTCGCATAATAGTATCGTGCTTTTTTATTCGTGGTGAAATTAGTTCAAGTAAAAATTGAAAATCGGAAGGTGCTATTCGAATAAAATTCTTATAATAAGTTTCATCCTTGGCTTCCAACTGACGGAATAAATTATTATAGGCACCTTGTTGAGAACGTTCTTTTATCCAATCTCTCACCCAACATTTTCGTTTTTTATTCTTTTTATGCGACGCTAAAATAATGAGTGCGGCGGCTGTGCGTGATTGCGACATGATTGTAACTGAGCTGAGAGAGATCTCGATTTAAAATAGTCTCAGCGTGGACGCAGTGTGTATACTAGTCTATGGTAGAGAAGTCTACTATGATCTAGAAAACAACATAGAGCGCTCTCACAATAACACCGTGGACGTACGAAATAGAGATAGAGTAGATAAATCTCGTATGTGTCTCGCTCTATAGTCTCGTAGTGGACGAAGGGCATAATGATGTGACGACGGAATTGACGGATCACGGTCTACGGATCACTTTTCAATTTAAACCAATTTAGGAACCTAAAGTAGTGAACTAGTGATCACTAGGGCCCGGATAAATATGTATTAAAAATTTCGAAATATGTAAATATAATATGGACTGATAAAACTAAAATATGGAATAAATATGTACAATAAAAAGTAACAACATTTCAAATAAAACTATTGTTTATTGCAAAAAATAAAAAATTACAATTTTATTCAGGTTCCGTTTCACTAACATTTGAATTGCAGTAAATAATCACGTGTTTTTTTAAATTTTCAAAATTGAAACTTTTTCTATTTGGACGAAATAATGCTTTGTACTAGCTGAATGATCTTTCAACATCACAGGATGTGATTGGAGCATATTTAAATTTGCATAATTCTGCAAGTGAGTAGGGCACGTTTATGTCGTCTTCTAAACTTCCACACAGCATGCTGTTGATTTTTTTTAGGATATGAAATCCTTGATCGTAATATTGGGTATAGTATTCAACTGCTGTTAGCCAAGTTCCCCAGCGTGTTAGCACTAGTTCTGGCGGTAAGGGAATGTCAGGATACATGTCTTTGAATTTTGAGATCCTACTTGGAGCCTTCAAAAAAATTTTTTTTACGTTTGTTACTAAACTGTCAACCTTTTTAAACTGAAATCTTATACATTCAGCCGCGTGAGGAAAGGCGAGGTGCGGGCGGGGAGCGCGTACGGGTAGTGCGAGCGGCGAACGTTAGCGCTGATGATGAAAATATGGATAAATTGATTGATATTTTGTGGAATATGGATTTATATTTAAAATATGGAAAAATATGGAAAATAAAACCTGAATTTTCACGATCTAAATAACATATTTTATGTAGAAACCATAATTAAGAAACGAAAACAATTTCAAATAAAAATATGTAAATACATATTTATCCGGGCCCTAGTGATCACACTACACTAAATTGATTTCTAAATCGAAGACATAGAATTGAAAATGGATTAAATCTAAATTGGATCCAATATCCAATCTGCTCTAACTGCGATTACACCTTCCGATATCCTAAATTGGTTTCCTTCCTTATTTCCTACAATACAAACTGAATCACGGACGGATTAGATTATTTGTTTACAGACAAACTTTACATTTTCCGAAATGTGATCCGAATAATAAAATAGAATGGAAAAACCTTTTTGTTTTTTTTTTTGGCGCACCAGCAAGTTTTAAACTTGAGGCAGCCTTTAAAAAAATTACTTGATGGTAAGCGCCAACCTTAAGATAAAGGTGGCAGACAGGAACGAGACAATCAATGAACGAACATATGGTATAAATCGCAACAACGAAGCTATAGCGCGTAATAACCTGACGAGACACTGCCATCTGTTGAACGTAATATGCATTAAGAATCTTACTACATGGTGGCGCCATCTAGTGTACACTGTACGTATCATTATATTATTGGGCAAACACATCAAGTGATACAGTTAGACAGTGGTAGATGGCGCTGATTGAGATTAGAAAGCTGTATTTATTTCATTTCATAAAGGCAAAACGAAATTTTTCCGGGGTTAAATATGTAAAAATCAAATAGAATACTAAAAGTATTTAATATATTTCACTAGCATTAAGTACTTATTTGATAATTCTTAGTTTATCTTAAAAATACAATTTACCTATATGTGCATACCTCTTTATATTTTCGACGGCAATTTTTAATAAATATATATGATAATTGTTATTTAATATTGTAAAATGAAAAGTAGAAATTGTAAAACTTTCTAACGTGCTTAAATTTTCCTTTCGCCTATTTTGTGTATGTAAACATTAAATGTTAATATATAAAAAATTTTGGTTAAAATTGTTGAAATAAAAACTAAATTAAGTTGCTCTGATATTTGTGGAAATATTTTAAATATCCTCTGGGGTGTATTTTTTTGAAAAAAAAAAATAATATGGGAAAAATTCGATGTTTTTTTTAGCAACTTGTACCCCAGTTGGCGATATATTCCAAATTATGCATATTTTTCTAAAAGTTACATAATTAAGGAATAAAATCGTATTCAATGTTGGCATTATTAAAAAATGAAGTCGCCTCTGTCTGTTTCACCACTGACTAACAATCTAACGGAATATGACATGGTTTTTAATCATTAATAGAGCCATAGACGAGAATGGTTAGTTTAAAAGTTAAAAATTCTATTTAAAAAAATATTTTTTTAAAAAAGAAGGTTTACTTTATAATTGTTAAAAAAAAACAATGAATTTTAAGTTTTTTTATTACAATATTTAATAAAAAAGTTTACCTATTCGTTTACAATTTCTGTATTTAAAGAAGAAATGACATAATTCAGTACTCCGTGTAAAAATGGAGGTAACCTTTGAAAAATGGAATTTTTTCGCTTATAAATAAGGTAACTTATGGAGTATTTTATTTCAAAGGAGATTTAAAATGAATAATATTGCAAAATATATAAATCGGTGGACCTACTTTAATTCGGTTTTTATTTTACATATGCAAAGAGGGATAAACGGGTAAGATGTTTGTTTATAAAAAATGGAATTGCAGGTATTTTGAAATACAACAAAAAAAATTTTTTTTTTACAAAAATATTGCATTTTTAATCTTTTAAAAACTCATATTCTTGACTGAATTATTATTACTAATTAATTAATAATTAATAAAAATAAAAAATCTTTTTCATGAGAGTTAGGGTCCCACGAGAAATATAATTTGTAAACACCTCAGAGAATATGTCTGCTTTTTTTTATTTAATTTTCATTATTTAATAAATAAATAAATATTTTATTGTAAAATATATTTTTTGTAAAGTATGTTTTTTGTTAAATAAATGTTTTATTTAATAAATATGGCGGTGTTTTTATGTAACGAGAAAAATAAAATAAAAAATATTCTTCATTTTAATAAACTCCTTCGATTAATAAAAAAAATATCTATAAATAAGTTTGGCAGTGTATTTACCTAATAATTTGCCCTTAAATACATTAAACTCTCTTAGCATGACTAAATTCTATACACTTAATACTAAAAATTAGGAAAACCTGTAGTTTGTGTTACCATTTAATTTGGAAGTCGTGGTTACGTTGCACAATATTTTCGGAGAACACGATATTTTATTTTTTGACAAAAAAATTTTTTCTAAAAAAAATTGAAAGTAAATTACTAACTCTTACGTGTCACAGTTAATAAAAAAAAATCTATAACATTCTAATAAATATTCTAATTTTGTTATTCTAATCAATAAAAAAAATATTTTTTTTTAATTTTTTTCAAAATATATACTTTTATTTATTTTGACAATATTTTATTTTCTTGACACAAAAAAAAATATTTTCTGAAAAATAACACAAAAAAAATTCTTCACGGTTAATAAAAAAATTATTCATTTACACAATATTTAAAATTATTCATTATTTACACAAAATTTGTTGTGTAAAAAAATTTATCTTGTCTGAAGTTAGTCCTTGTCTTAAATTGAAATATATTTTTAAATAAATAAAAATTAAATTAAACTCAAAAACACTGCTACAGGTTTTCATAAACTTATCTCTCAAAGGTTACCAAATTCGTCACAATAAGTATAGTAAGTATAGTTTTGATATGATTAAGTAGATACATTATGTTAGCTTTGTTAGCTCAGCCTGATTTTTATTTTAACATAAAAACTTTGTTGTTGCTAATATTAAAAAAAAAATTTTTTTGATACATGTATTTCTACATTTACATATAACTATTTTTATTACTATTTTCAAAAAAAAAAAATTTTTTTTTGAATATATCCACATCTATAAATGGTTTACCTGTATACACATTAACCAATGAAAATAAAGCCACATTTTTTTTTGTAATTAAGTCCTTTAAAGTTCATACGTTTTTGACAGTAATCTATATTTTTTGACAAACATTTGTAATGCAATAAAAAAAATATATAAAATCAACAAACGTCGATATAATTTCCTTATGCATAATAGGATATGGGTAAACATGAAATCCAAAATAAAAAAAATATTTTTTTCACATATAATTATGGAAATTCATTTATTTTTAAATAGTGTCCAACATGATTAATAAAATTTATTAAAAAAAAAAGAAATATATTAATTTTCAGGTGACTTCAGACACAATGATAGTTTTTAATTTATTTTCAGTTCGTTTGTTTTCTTTTATTAAATTAATTTTAGTATATTTTGTGTTTCAATACAAACTTTAAATAATTTTGAATAATAATAATAATAAATATAGGCATGTGGGAACAGATTTTGAAATATAAGTATTTTTTATTAAAAAAAAAATTAAGATCGATAAAAAAAAATTCATTCACTTTCAATATTTGAAACAAAGAAACATAGTTGTCATTAAGAAATTTTGAAAAATATCTACTAAGTACATTTTTGTTTCATCAGACACAATTTAAAAGATCGAATTTTATTTATACAATACTAAAAGAAATCTAAGACCGATCTATAAACTACTTGTCTGCTAGGTCTGCTTTCCTCAGGTCTAAGGTAATAGGACGAAGGCGTCCTAAGACTGACTCCAGAAATCTGAGGTCTCTTTCTATAATTTATCTCCGACGCCGAGTATTGAGGCTCAGCGTTGTAATTAGCCCGGAATCTGTACGGATAGTCCCTATCCGGTGAAACAACGAAGCCACTAGGCACATTTCGTAGATTAACATTTGGAAGACTTGGCGAAATAGCTTCGTTTAATCTCACATCGTAATCGTTTTCAACAGAATCTGCCAGATTTTGTTTTATTGATATGTTTTCTGGTATTTTCAAACGGCCAGGCTTCCCTGTTGCCGTGTAAGGCTTGGATACCTCAGGTTCCAATGTTATATGACCAAATTGTTCTTCCAGTCTTTTGAGATTTTCAGCCTCCTTAGCTAAGTAAGGCTTCAAGTAATCTCCAGGTGAAAGAGTTGTTTCCAATTTTTGTCTTATTGTTTCGTAATTGTCATTGTAAACTCTGAGTACGTGATCTGCGAGATTTTTCGCCTTTTGTTCCGACGTTGTTGTTTCTTTTGGAGCATTTTGTGTTGTTGTTATTGGGTTATTAGTTTTGATTTCTGGTTCTGTAGTGGTTCCTTCTTTTTTGTTTTTATCATCATACTCTGCGTCTTCTTCGTCGTAATATTCATCTTCATAATCTTCTTCCGGAGCTTTAATATTGGCTAGAGGAGCTTCTGTAATCACGGTTGTAGTTTTTTGTGATGTAGTTGTTAGTTCAGTTGTAGTTGTGGTAGGTTTTGTAGTAGTAGTTGTAGGTTTAGGTGTGGTTGTAGTTGTTGGTTCAGGAGTGGTGGTCGTAGTCGTCGTCGTCGTTGTTGTTGTTGTGGAAGTTGTAGTAGGTTTAGGGGTGGTGATCGGGGGTAAATGCATATTTTTTCCAGCTACGGGCTGGAGACCCCTCGGGAGGTATGGACTACCACCCCTAGACGGTAAAAAAGGACGTTTAACTACTTTAACATTTGGCTTAATGTCTTTTATTTTGCTAGTAACATCTTCCTCAAAATGTTTTGGATGTTTCTTTTCTATCTCCTCCTCATCATCGTAATAGTAATCATATTCAACATATTTAACAGGTTTTGGATCTTTTACCTTTTGGGGCTGAATTACTTTTGGAGATTTAGGAGTTTCGTAGTAGTCATCTTCATAGTCTAATGGAATTTTAGGCTTTTTAGATTTATAAGCCGCTGAACTTGAGAAATGTGGTCTGGACGGCTTGAACTTTTCTTTTTCCATAGGCTCAAACTTGGGTCTTTGTACTGTACTAGTCTTTCCCGAAGACGACGGTTTACTAGTGTCATCATCTTCATAATCATCGTAATATTCATCGTCGTCGTACTTCGGTGGTGCTTTTGTAGTTGTCACGGCTACGTACTCATATTTATCTTTTGCACTTGTTGGCACTGGTCGTTTTATTTTAGGTGGCATTCTCGGCTTACCAAAGATTCCGTGACCGTTTGGTTTGACCAAACCTTGTCCATCGGGTGCTGTTGGCGCCTGTCTTTTCTCCTCCTTATTACTCTCAAAATTTCTTTCAGGCTTAGAATATGACCTATCTTCTTCCCTTCTAAGTGGCCTCTCATCTCTATACCTCCTACCTTCGGTTGGGTAACGATCTTCCCTTGCTTTGTCTCTTTGTTTAGACTCTTGTATTCTACTCTCTTCTCTGGACGGTTTCCTTTCATCTCTTGGCCTTATTTCGTCCTTAGTTCTTACTTCATCACGGGGCTTAATCTCATCCCTCTTATTTATTTCATCTCTTGGTCTAATGCCATCTCTTGTTCTTACTTCATCTCTTGATCTCACCTCGTCTCTTGGTCTTATTTCATCTCTTGGCCTTATCTCATCTCGTGGTCTTACCTCATCTCGTGGTCTTACCTCATCTCGTGGTCTTACCTCATCTCGTGGTCTAATCTCATCCCTTGGTCTTATCTCATCTCGTGGTCTTATCTCCTCTCTTGTACGAGTTTCATCTCTAGGCCTTACATCATCACGTGTTCTAACTTCATCTCTTGGTCTCTTTTCATCTCTAGTTATAACTGGCCTTTCTTCTCTCATATCCTTGTCTCTTTGCCTAGGTCTTTCATCATCTGTCCTATATCTATCGTCCTCTTCGTCCCTTGGTCTTGGTCTACGATTACGCGAACCAGGCCTTCGGTCCTCTTCCTCATCGTAGGGTCTACGTTGGTCGTGATGTGGCCTCTTTGCTGGTCTTCTATCATACCTTTCATCATAATCTTCTTCTTCACGCGGTCGTGGACGACGTTCATATCTAAAAACGTTAAACTTCGGTTAATATTTAACTTGGCGATACGATGTCTGATGCATTGAGGCATTGAGGGTATTGATTTAGTAGCAATCTTAATTTTTACGATTAGAATGTATGGTTTTTGTACAGTTTATAAAACTTAAGCCCAATAATAATATTGTATTAATAAAACGTTTTTCTAAAATCTAAAACTAAAATAAAAAATTTACTAAATCTTATATGGAAAAAGAGCTTGTTTCAATACATAAATTTAAAAGCAATAAAAATAATTTTTAATTAATTTTATATTTTCAAATGCTATAAAATTTATGTAGAAAATAATTAAGGCGTTTTTTTTTTATTTTAAAGTTGACAGACAGACTAACAGTCCACTTGATAGTAGGTGGTTACCGTCACCTATAACACAAGCAACGCAACAGGTGCTAAAAATGCGCTGCCGATTGCAATAGAATTATTTACAAGGGATTGACAAGGGCCAGGGGAATGAGCCCTGGCATCCGTTACTAACTCACCGAAACACACCAGCACATATGCTATTATTTAATGGTATTGGTAGTCTAGTCTTCTATATGACAATTTGTGACTACGGAATGAATTTTGCCTTGCCACTACTAAGACTATAGTAATATTAGTAGGACTATAGTTAAAATAGGAGAAAAATACCTATCATCTTCATAATCGTCGACTGGTCTACGCTTGCGGCCAGGTCTTGCCTGTGGGCGTGGTCTTGGACGTCTTTTTCTC
The DNA here is from genome assembly GCA_936446665.2 of Synanthedon andrenaeformis. Classification (NCBI taxonomy): domain Eukaryota; kingdom Metazoa; phylum Arthropoda; class Insecta; order Lepidoptera; family Sesiidae; genus Synanthedon; species Synanthedon andrenaeformis. The sequence goes on from OW387803.2 coordinate 751,471, forward strand.
TCTCTGAAATTAAAAAAATATTTTTTTGTTTGAACGGTTCTCAAAAAAACAAAACTCGCATTTGTATGTAAATTCTGATACTTAATAGTTTTGTCTTTACCCATTTATATTATAGATATTACATACTTCTATCTATCTATCTATTTATATATAACGTATATATTGGTATATTTAGAAAAATAAAAATAGATAATATTTTACAAAATTTCTCGGCTCTGAGATCTTTAGTACTTATTTTATCTGAGTCCAATACTAAATGAGAATGACTAGAGACCATCAAAATAATATTAAGTTAAAATAATAATATAATTTCACATTAGAGATAATTCAAAGATAATATTCAAGATAAGATTTTTAGATATATGTAGATAATTTGTAATTTAGATAATAATCCATACACATGTAATTTATAGTTTTCTTTTATATAATTGTAATCTGTTTGTGTACTACATCAAATAAATCAATTTATCTTTGAATTATCTCTAATGTGAAAACTGGATTAGATTGTGATTATACCCAGTTTTTTTTTATTGTCCTACCGGCTAGAGTTCTTCTGACATAGGTCAGAGACCTTATGTAGCTAAAGTTGAGTGAACGAACTAGGTTCACTTGCTCTGTAGACTTTTGGTACTGCTGTACAATGGTACAGAGTACTGAACGGCCACTTTTTTAAAATTTTATTTAACCAAATTTTTTTTATCTTATTTTTTCATTATTTAGCACGAAAAGTTCGAAGGACACGAGATTGATTAGATTAACCTGTGAATTGGCCAATTCTATGTTAAGTGCAAATGAAAGGCAAAGTGATCCTTGTGTGAACGAAGTTTTACACCTAAATTACCTTTCTTCATAGTCATAGTCGTCTCTCGCCGGATAATAATAGTCATCGTCGTAATAGTCATAGCGTGGATGGGGACGACGGCGCCCGGGACGAGCGGGACGAACTGTTGTTGTTGTTGTCGTTGTTGTTGTTGGTGGAGGCGGAGGCGGCGCGGTTGTTGTCGCTTTGTATAGCGCTTCGTTTCTGTAATTTTGTGCATATTTTTAATTATTAAGCCTATATAATAAATCATTCACTTATTTAGAAAGGTATAAAACGAAACACGGCGCCATCTATTGGATGCTTACCCGACCTAAACATCAAAAGACGTTAAAAATGTTGTGTCAATATGCTAATTTAGAACGCCATCTGTTATAAACTTATGGAACTAACGAAAAACAATTCACGATTAAAAAAATAAGGTCATTAATCGACATAAATTATAGGTTAGTAGCTTCGGAGCTTAAAGCGGAAAAACGGAATCCGGAACGGATACGGAATTTTTTATATGTACTTACATATATGATATATAATAAAAATTACTTAGATTATATTAATGAATACATACCTATTGAAGTATTTTGGTGAATTTTTGCAATCTACCTCCGACACGAAGTGACATATGAAAGTTTTCTGATCGAAGGCTGTATAGTTGGCGCACAGGAAGTCGTATCTGGTGCCGAACAGGCAATGGTGGTATACCTGAAGGCAGCAAGAATGACAATATGTAAAACATTGTAAAAAACATATACATAATAAGTATATAAGACATTTTTCTGTCAAAAAATTTCTATGTTTTGACCCGAAGTTTATTCTCTTAATTTATTTCGGCTGGCTTTCTACTTAATGATTTATATTTTAACCTAATAAGGGTTTTGTTATTATACGATTGGTATTTCTATTAATGATCTAGAAGATTTTCTATTTATTTTTTATGTTAAGGTCGTCAGACAGGCTGACGGTCCACTTGACGGTAGGCATATATTAAACTATACTGTAATTATATATAACCTATCTACTTATAGCACAAAATGCTTAAAGAAATTCTTATAAATTCACTTATGGAACAGTTAAATAAGTTCAACTCTTCTGATGTTATATTAATATTGTAGTATGAAGTATAGTAGTACGAATTACGCGAGTAAGCACTTACATACATACGACTAAAAGTACATAAAATAACCCTTATATTCATAAGAAAATTGAGAATTGGGGGGTCATTTAATTTTTTTACACGACGTATGTAGCGCCATATATTATGTTTCAAGAGATCTAAATGTATGGGGTGAATAGTACATGTTAAGGCGATACTAAGAGCTAATCGGTTGCCAAACCGGATGTTCAGAGGCTATCTCCTATTACATAAGTCAACATAAATTTCCGAAAAATATATATGTGTTTTATTGATATTTTATCTATATAAGGTACAAATAATATTGTTCAAATTGTTTAACTACTATGTGAAAAAAAAATCTAAATTGAAGTCGTTTTTGGCTGAAAATTTGCATCTGCTTTTAAACTACAAGGAATATTTACATATTTTTTTTTTTAAATGTTGATGTGGTTTAAACCTATATACTGTACAAATAATGATTTAAAATTATATTTTTCCAAGCCACTATCCATATTTATCTTATTTTGCGGGCCATACGGGGGCTAAATCTTAGCTCTGCCTACTCGCGCAAGGCCATCGGCTCTTAGAAGGGCCTTAATATCTTAACTTTTCGGGGGGGAGTTTGACCCCCCCCCCCCTGGCTACGCCCGTGCTGTTAATGGTGTATGTAATTGTTTGTTTTCTCTAATAAAATAAAAAAATAGATGGCTTACCTGACACTTGTGAGGGACGGAGGCGTAGAACCCATCGTGAAGGCCATCGCATTTAAAGTCTATAAACTCCAGAGGCGGTACTGCTTCGTAGAACGGATAGTCGGAGAGGTTTTGTCCGTTAAGCTCTCGCGGTAAGTTTGGATCGAAGACATAGTCGATTTGCGGTATCCCAGTGAGCTTACTAGTTGCGTTTTGTGCTTCAGCCCCCTCTGCTGTGGTTTCAGTCTGAAAACATCATAGTCTTTATTGGCAGTAGGTTTTAAGTATACATACCTATGTATTTATTCTTATACTAGCTGGTGCCCACGACTTCATCCGCGTTGAAAAATATTAAGTAGCCTATCCTGTGTCCCGTTCATCCAAATGTTTATCTACCAAGTTCCATGAAAATCAGTTAATTCGTTTCAGAGTTTTGGAGGAACATACATACATACAGAAAAAAATTCTAAAAATCGTCAATTTAGTTTCAGTATCATGTATAGAGCCTATAAACAAAGTACCTAACTTACTCCATGAACGACCCTTACAGATTTATTATTAGTATTGAAGATGATGATTATTGTCGTATTGGGTGCTGTGTGACTGTTTCAATAAAAAAAAAAAAAATAACAGATGGAAATTGTAGAAATGTTGCGAGGTCATTTATACAAATATAATATATATCTATAGTAATAGATATTATTATGAGGAGAGATTTTTTTGTATGTTTGTAATGAATAATCGAGTAGTGGATCGATTTTGAAAATTCTTTCGCCTATAGAAAGCTATAGAAAGCGAGTATTTATTTATAAAGTATTTTAAAATGTATCTTTTTCAATTTATAAGGGCCAAGTCGCGTGTAACAGCTAGTATATAATATAATTAGTAAGCGAGCCGTATTTTTCACCTTGAATACTTTTCAAAAAACAGTTTGAGGTCAAAAAATTTTTTTTAGAATTTTGTCTGCTTGTCAGTGTGTTTGTGCATGCTAATCTCAGAAACAGTATCTGATCATAGTTACCATAAATAAATATCATGGAAGTGCTACCAAAGTAGAGACAATCAAAATTTCAAATTAGTCATTACCCCTGGGAGTTAGTGATATCCCTTCATCAATAGTGACATCCCATAAAATTTCCAGTTTTGTGGGGTACAATGTAAATATTAATATATTAAGATAATTTTTATTAGTAATAAATAAATAAATAAAATAAAAATTGGATAATCTTATCTTCGGATTATCTTCAAACGCGTGAACAGACATTCATGAATTATAGCTAAGAACCATCTCTATCATATCAGCTTTCAAAAAAAATAAATCAGATCAAAATCGATCAATCCGTTCGGGAGTTATGATGACATAGACAGACAAACTTATAACACCTCACTTTTGCGTTTGGAGTCGGTAGTTAAAACATGTTTTCATAAGTATCACTTCACTCATGACAAATCAGTTGTAAGCTCAATCATCTTAATAGAAAGGATACATAAAAGGATACACAGTAGGTAGGTACATATCACACGCCTATAAGTTATTTATTTCCGTACTTGTTTTAAAAAAAAAGTTGCTTTTCGACTATACCAAGGTGACCAACTTTGTTTCCGTAACTTACGTAGCCTGACTTACACTTGTCTATAAGAGAACATTATCTATATAGGTATCGTATTTTCGCATTAAAACTGTATAATCTCAAAACCTACTAGTTTTACAGGAGAGCTAATCGAAAAAAAAAAAAAAAAATTGTCTATTTTTTTCTTATTACATATATATCAAATATATGCGTATTATATATCGTTAAAAGCGTATTTTTAAGTAGCATTAAATGTTTTAAGTACTTCTATAATAAACTGAACACTAGAGGAGATATAAGCATATAAGTTACTTTTGAATATATTAAAAAATGATCAAAATATACTAAATATAGAATAAAACAACCATAAGTCTTTTTGCAACATACAATATGATGAATTACGATTGTATTTTTGCAATAAAACATTTTTGGATTTTTTTTTATTTTTGCTACTTTTGAATTTAAGCAGCGATATATATATATTAGCTATCTATACTATGGATAGGAATTTTATAATCATGAGTATAAGTAGAAACGAACAGGACTTGACTAAAGACTATATGTTATAGAATTTTGACTCAAACTTTAGAGCAGTTATTCTACTTTACAGACACGCTGATTTCCTTGTGTAATTTTCTTTCACAGTTAGAATAAGTAATTATTTCTAACCCATAAACGAAATCTAACTTAATGGAAACCCAATCTGAATCAGTCAGTACCCTGCATCTGTTTTTTGTCAGTGACTTATTGTTTTCATATTTAGAGATAAATTATTTTGTTGTCTGTAAGGTAGTGGTTACTGCCGCCACGTGTCCTACCTGAGGCCCGTCTCCATCTTCAGCTACTTCCTCTGGAGCTGCTGTTGTGCTGGTGGTCTTCCCGAAGATGAGTGAGGTGGCCTTTACAGCCGATGCAGTTGGTATTTCTGGTGCGAGATAACTTAGAAGTACACCTGGAACACAGACATTGAAATTATTGATTTAGTTCCAGAAGCTTAAGAAACTTTGAAATAACTTTTTTTAGAGTATTTTCATATGTAAGCCCTTATGAAAATTTATGGGAGTAAAATCAAAATTGTCACATGTCACACTTTAGGCGTTAGTTTTAATTTCAGCGCCATCTACACAATATCTCTGAAACTAGATAATGTTACGTAATAATACATCCTTGCGAAAACTAGATGGCACCGGTGATCATGTATCATCATTCGAACAGAGGTGGCGCTGACATAAATTCATTATGATAAATCCTTATATATATAAAAATTACGTGTCACATGTTTGTCCGCGATGAACTCCCAAACTACTGACCCGATTTTGATAAAACTTCGTAACTATGTGTAATTTGGTCCAACTTAAAAGACAGGATAGTTTATATCTCATTTTTTTGCAAATTATATAATATTATTAACATAGCGCCATCTGTTGATACTTATTCAATACAGCAATTATTTATCTGTGAGTTCCATAATGTTCTCACAGATGGTGGTTTAAAGTAATTTATCGGCTGGATTGCAAAAGCACCCCGGGCGAAGCCGGGAGCGAGCCACTAGTGTTTTTATAATTTTCATTATGTATTTTATAATTGTTCGTAAGAAGTAAACTCCAGTCATGCGTCGGAGCTGACACACATACTTTTTTATGTTAACCTCGACAGACAGGCTGACAGTCCACTCGACGGTGGATGGTTACCATCGCCTATAACACAAGCTGTAAGGCGCTGTCGTCCATTAGTAGGATTATAAAGAATGGGTTCTGACATCCCTTATTCATTCATCGAAACACAGCAGCACATATGCTATTATTTCACTGTGGTCTTCTTTAAGGGGATGGGGGGGATGACTCGGAAATGCAGTGTGCTCTGCCACTTCTTAATTTTAGATACTTTTAGATTAGATTACCCTGCAAGGTCCGATACTTGGCAGGGTACACGTTGGAAATGAACTTTTCATAGTTGGCTCTGATCTAGATCTGGCTAGTAGTGGCAGCCCACACTGAGTTACGCAGTCACTTGGGAAGCCCATCTGGCGGCAGTAACCACCCCCTTATATAACACCACCGTGAAGTGACAATGTTGATAATTACAATTAAGTATTGTTTGCTTAATGTTAGAAAGGAAAAAAAGTAAGTTATGTTAAGACAGGACTACTCGGAAATACTTGTTTGCGTTATATGGCTTATTGATTAGTCAAAAGTGTATAAAATATTAGTTTAAAAAAGCCTTCTAATTCTTAGAACCGCTTTAAGGAAAACTAAACGAAATAACATTAATATAAACAAAAAGAATATAAATGGAATATTTTTAACATTTGTTAAGCATGTTAAAAAATAACCTCTTTGTTCAAGGACGTGTTATTTTGAGAAACTAGACATTTGGGGACAATAGACATTCTGAGACACTAGACATTTTGATAGACTATTTTGGTACAATGGACATTCTGACACTGAGCATTCTGAACCTGATAAGTATCAAAATCAAGATATCAAAATCAGACAGCGAGATTTACTACTAGTGATCGCCCGAGATGCAATTTTTATTGGTTTGTGTATTGCTCAAAAACTCGAAAACTAGCCGACGGATTGACTTGAAATTTTTACACAACATTGCATTTAAACAAAGGAATGATATTATAAACTTTTTTTTCCAAAATTCCAATGGATACCGATTTTTTTATACGTTTACCGTTGTTATGGCAACCATGGAAAGTTGCTGACTGAGCCACAGCGAAGCGTAGCCGGTTTCAACTATATATAGCTAGTATATTAACCATTATATATATAAACCATTTCTGCCTTAACCAATAATAATCTTGCCTAATTTATACTAGTCTATGTTTTTAATGAATAAACTCGAAAACTACTGGACCGATTTTAAAAATTCTTTCACCTATAGAAACCTTCATTATCAACGAGTAACGTAGGCTATATTTTATAGACGAAGTAGCGTGTAATAGCTAGTAATATTATAAATGCGTAATTTGTATGTTTGGATGTTTATTACTCAATCACGCAAAAACTGCTGAACGGATTTGGATGAAATTTGGCACACAGATAGTTTATTATCTAGATTACACAGCCGATAAATAATCCTATATATGCCCATATATTTTATCAGGTGATCTGTTTTTCAATTTTTCAACGCGGACGAAGTCGGCGGGCATTAACTAGTATTTCATATTCCCTAGTCTATTCGATACCTTCATATATAAAATTATAAATGCAATATATATATATATAGATATTTAACATTTACAAAAATAATAAATTAAAAAGAATCCTTTTGTAACTTTGAATAAATTTTATGATGAATATCCTTGATCTATCACGTTTAATGCAAAATACAGTCGACTACACAATACATAAAGTCCTCTCAGTAAATATAAGAGTACTAGCTGGTGCCCACGACTTCGTCCGCGTTGCAAAATATTAAGTAGCCTATCCTGTGTCCCGTACGTCCAAATGTTCACCTCACTACCATGTTTTAAGCAAATAAGTAAATCATATGTAATACAGCAATTGAAACATTTATTATAGATATTTTTTATTAAGTGTTAAATAACAAGTATTATTAATTAAAACTAAGAAATTAAAACTACTCACTAGAAAATGCTATAAGTAAAAAAAATGCCCCAGGCCATCTCCATCTGGTAGAGTACCTAGCAAACTAAGGGCATTATAATAAATAATTATAATAAATTATAAATAATATTATAATAAATTATAATATTATTATATATATAAATTATAATAATATTACAGTAAATCATATTATAATAATCCATCAACCCATTTTCCAGTTGACGAAGGGATTTCACTAACTTCCACATGCTGGTATCTATAGAAAGTCGGGGGTAGTTTTTTTAATTATTACTAGTGACCGCTCCCGGCTTCGCCTGGCGACCATTTTTTTACGATAGCTTATCTATAATATAAAAATGATTCCCTAAATGTGTTGCTAAGCGCAAAACTCGAGAACGGGTGGACCGATTTTAATTTTGTTTTCACTCATGGATAGAGGGATAATCAGGGAAGGTTTTTACGTCAAAAAAAGCACCCCGGGCGAAGCCGGGAACGGCCCGCTAGTATTTTATAGATACGCGGGCGAGGTCGCGTGCAATAGCTCGCCCGCGTATCTATAAAATACTATTGCAATAGCGTGCAATAGTAAGTTACTTTGTTTTCAGAGATATCGTGTTTATAGGCTCTATACATGATACTGAAACTAAATTGACGATTTTTACAATTTTTTTCTCTATGTATGTATGTATGTATGTTCCTCCATAACTCTGAAACTCCATAACTGATTTTCATAAAACTTGGTAGATAAACATTTGGACGTACGGGACAGGATAGGCTACTTAATATTTTTCAACGCGGACGAAGTCGTGGAGCTAGTACAAAATATACACCTATATATTTATCAACTATCAATACACTACCAATCACGTATATTTAATATCAAATGAAACACGTTTGCGTTTAACTGTACCTGATGAATTTCAAAATGCATATATATATATACATATATTGTCTGCACTGCATCCAAGATTGCGTAAAGTGAAAATATTTGCAGAATGTTTCCGAGGTACTTTTAACCTTTCTGAAGAACTTTATTCATGCTATGAGCTCTGCATTTCATTAAAATGTCATGTTTTTTGACACCAACGATATAAATGTACAGTACTAGCTTAACGTACTAGATTTCAAATCCAGTACACATTGTGTTCCATAGAACTGTAATGTAAAATTTACAGTAACTTAACTTGCCAATGTATATTGTATATTTTTTACAATTTTCTAGTGTTTGTTTATCAAATTAAAAACAAACGCTTAAAAAAATCATCCTTTTTATATATCTTTCTAATATACATATGTTAAATCGGAATTAACATCGATTGCAACTAGATGGCGCTAATATGAAAATGTACGTGCGAACGATGTTTCATTGAGTCTTTTATGCCTTCGAAATGTTTATTTAATAAATAGATTGCTTTGAAATAGATTGCTTTTGAGATTATTTTCTAGCGATTTACCTATTGTATTCCCTGCGTTTTATTTGCATTTAAACCTGGGAAGATTGGTGATTTTTGGGTGCAAGTTCGTACATGGTCCTTCGAGCCGGATTTAGGCAAGGGAAGTTGACAGTACACTTGTACCATGTACACATGTACGCATGTACGAACTTGCACCCAAAAATCACCAATCTTCCCAGGTTTAAATGCAAATAAAACGCAGGGAATACAATAGGTAAATCGCTAGAAAATAATCTCAAAAGCAATCTATTTCAAAGCAATCTATTTATTAAATAAACATTTCGAAGGCATAAAAGACTCAATGAAACATCGTTCGCACGTACATTTTCATATTAGCGCCATCTAGTTGCAATCGATGTTAATTCCGATTTAACATATCGCCCCCCATGGACCTAGTCCATAACAACAATGGGGCATACAGCTTCGGACTATTGAAGAATCTTATACAAACCAATACAAAAATTGAAACAATAATTCCAATTAGCTCAACAACAAAATAAAAAATAAAAATAAAAAACACTAGAGAATACAAAATAAACAAGTACTATAACCTATAACAACCAAACTTGACAAGTAATACACAACACCAATTTCATTAAAGACAATATATATATACAGATATTCGCCAACAGTATCAAGAATGATGGACAAACTATCCTCAAGAGCAAACCGTCTCAATTTTTTTACAAAAATCTACTGGGAGAAATGGATCATTCGATAGACGTTTATCGAGCGGGAGAAATCGCATTTTAGCACGGTCTCGTTTTCTACTTTTCCATCTTCCATGCTTAAAATCTGGGTCCTTTCCCTCGAATGTGAGTCTGACCATGTACTTTCTTTGATTCTGTTTCATCTTAGTAGTGAATACTTTTTCTCTTGCCTTCCTCTCAAGGTCTAAGATTCTATTGGTTAAAGTTGATTCGGCTTCTAATTCGGAGAAATACAGCATGTCATCTCCTAATCCAGAATTTTTAACAGACTCATTGAATTGGTTGAGACCTAATAATCGAACCGCTGCTTCTGTGACAAAAGAAGTCTCAAATCCCGGTTCTAATAGGCACCTCAAAACGATCGCGGGTCCCTTCTTGGTCTGTGCTTTTCCTTTAACTAACGTGGTAGCCAACAAAACCTTGCGGCGAGATGTTGAAAAACAACTAGGGAGCATTTCTGAGTCGGGACTGCCTGCTAATTTCGACTCAGACTCTCTAGATGGCGATGCAGCTTCGTTAATGATAGCCGCAGCCTTGTTATTCTCAAATATAATGTCGGATTTACCTAATGATGGTGGTTCAGGGTGCAATAAAGTGTGGGGTGGTTTTTCACATATGTTACAAGTAGTTGCTATAGTACACTTATAGTCTGAATGTTCAGGCCTAAGGCCTAAGACGCTCACTCCGATAAACTTCTTGCAATTAGTTAATGTTTGTTTATCTAAGCTAAATAAGCATGAATATTCCTCTTGACTTCTGTCAGCACTGACCTTTAAACTATTCATACTTTCTTTCAAAAACGTTTTAAAATATAAATATTCTTCTTCAACCTCAATATAAAAATCATTTTTATTGTAATCAGTGTTTAAATAATCTTCGGTTTTGAGTAAACTAACTATTTTTCGATGATTGTCTACAAATAAATTCCATTGTGCTTCTAAATTTACTAATCTGGATTCTAAATAATAAAAGGTGAGACGCTCTTTTGGCAACTTTTGTAAGTTGGTTTTGCCCTTGAGAATTCTTGTACCTAGATCATTTTGCGTTCTTAAAAGAGAGTCAGCCATGTTTAACAATTAAAATAAACACTTTACAAACTAACAACAAAATGAAAATATTACAAAGATACAAGATAAGACAGACAAATTTTGTATACAAATATTTCTTGAAATTTTTACAAGTGTTTCTAACTTATTGGCGGCAAAATCGGGCATAGGTTCCCCGTCGGAACGTTTTTTCTTAAATTATTCTAAGTCCATGCAACACTTGTAATTTTTTAAAAGTTCTGACAGTTCATGCACAATTTTAAATTTATTCGGAAATTTTCAAAGTTAATTTGCCGTTAATTATAAGGTTCAAAATATACTCACAGTTTTTCCTTGACACTTGACACAATTGACGTTACAACTTTACGTCACACTACTTTTGACACTGACACTTGACTTTGATACTTCACTGTCAACCTGACAGATGACAGCAAACGACACTTGCACTGATGACAGTTGTTGCGATCAAACTGTCGAGTTTAAATAAAACGTGGCTGTCCGTTTGACAGCGTTGACGATGCTGAAGTAGCCCTCACGAAGTCTGCTGGATGCCCGAGAATCCCTCCCGATCCGAAGCTGGCTCGTGCTGTGGCTTTCTTCTTCCGCCTGTGTTGTGGATTCGGCCCTCACGAAGTCTGCTGGTTGTTTGAGGAGATACACTCCTCGTACCGAAGCTGGCCCGTGCTGTGGCAGTCCCTCCACTGCGGCTGCGGCTGCTGCTGAATGCGCTGGATAGCGATCCACTATCCTGTTCTAAGCGCGGATGGTACAAGTGTACTGTCAACTTCCCTTGCCTAAATCCGGCTCGAAGGACCATGTACGAACTTGCACCCAAAAATCACCAATCTTCCCAGGTTTAAATGCAAATAAAACGCAGGGAATACAATAGGTAAATCGCTAGAAAATAATCTCAAAAGCAATCTATTTCAAAGCAATCTATTTATTAAATAAACATTTCGAAGGCATAAAAGACTCAATGAAACATCGTTCGCACGTACATTTTCATATTAGCGCCATCTAGTTGCAATCGATGTTAATTCCGATTTAACAACATATAAATCTCGTGTCGCGGTGTTTGTAACCAAACTCCTCCGAAACTGTTTGACCGATTTTTATGAATTTTTTTGTGTATATTCTGTAGGTCTGAGAATAGGTCGTAAACTATTTTTTACACCCCTAAGTGATAAGTTTGGCCCGCCCCAAAAAAAATTATTTTTATTTTTTGGCAAAACAACGTTTGCCGGATCAGCTAGTATACATATATACAAATTTGTTACATTACTTACATAATAAACTGAGCTCCAGCCATCTGTATCGAGGCCGCTTCATGCTGCCAGCTTAACTGTAACAAACAAAAAGAAATTAACTATACATTCATTTTTTATAAAGGTCGTCGCCAAAAAGGCGATCCTTTTAATGGCATTTTTTTTTAATAGAGATGGGCTCGCTCTTGGCCTCATCTGACCATGTAGCGAAGATGAGGCCTATGATGGAGCGAGCTCACCCAAAAGATGTCTATTCGTTCGAACTTTGAAAAGATTTGTCTTATTTATGAGCTTGGAAACACAGGTAGGGAGTTCCAATCCTAGCTTGGCAGTACACATTATAAAGGTTGTTTTAAAGCACTTGGTCCTAAAAAGAGGGATTTCGACCAGACGAGTATTTTAACCAGCCGTACGTCTGAATGTCCGATTGAAGAAAGGGGAAGGCGGTATGAGCTTATTCAGCTCTTGAACAGTATATTTTATAAAAGACACTTAGACTGGCGATTTTTGTCTATTGGTGCCATCGTCCAAAGAAACGCGAATGGAGCTGAATTATTAAGTGTAGGTAGTTGCTCCCTAAATGCATTCATTCCTGGGTACACTGGCCGTTTTGCGTCGGTATGTAAGTGTAGCCATAGCGATAGCTATACAATACAGGCGGGCGGTCGTTCACCTTGCGCGAGCGCAGCTGTCCTTGCGCACTTACTTTTACCATTATTCTGTAGCATGTTACAATTTACGCTATAAACTATGGTTTATAATAGGTGTGGGCAACTTTTACTAAGTTGTGGGCCTAAATTCAAGTGATTAATCAAGTCGAAGGCCGTAGGTAGATAAATAAATAGCAGTAAAAAATGTTGATTGACAGAAAAAAAATTTACTGTCTCTCAGCCATTGAAACTAGTGGCTGATGACAAGTTACCTGTATGTGAATTATATGTAGATTGCCCATAGTTATGTAGTTTAGAAGGTAAATATTGGCTCTAGTCATTACCTATATATGTTTGACCCTGATTATATTATCTATACTATTTCTTTATATATATATCCAAAAGAGCCAATTGCCTTATCCCTTCCTAACTTATCTTTAACCCTTTATGCACCTGTGCCTGTATCGTCGCTTATATTATCGGCGACGGTAGCCACCTATCATCAAGTAAATGTTATTCTTAGGTACATGTGTATGTCTTGAACTTCTAAATGGCTGATTCGATTTTGATGAATTTTTTGTACCAATTTTTTTTTGTGTTTATGTCTGGTACGTTGTGATTCTCAATTTGATGTCCACGAAGTCGCGAGCAAATGCTAGTCTATATTGAGATTAGGTATAAAGAGAGAAGATTTGTATAAATATTGTTTGTGTATTTTTGTTTGTTATGAAAAAATTCTAAAACTACTAGACCGATTTTAAAAATTCTTTAACCTATAGAAAGCTACATTTTCAGCGAGTAACATAGGCTATCAATACTAATAATAAATCTGTAAGGGTCGGTCATGGAGTAAGTTACTTTGTTTTCAGAGATATCGTGTTTATAGGCTCTATACATGATACTGAAACGAAATTGACGATTTTTACAATTTTTTTCTGTATGTATGTATGTTCCTCCATAACTCTGAAACGAATTAACTGATTTTCATGAAACTTGGTAGATAAACATTTGGACGTACGGGACACAGGATAGGCTACTTAATAATTTTCAACGCGGACGAAGTCGTGGGCACCAGCTAGTATTATATAAAGTTAAGAGGACGAAGTCGCTGGCAACAGCTAGTTTTAATAAATTTAGGACTTTATACAGTGGTTATTTACAATGCGGTTCTTTTCATGTTATCAAAAACTTGTTTCTTTATGTTTCAGACATAACTACTTAAGGCCTCTGATTATGAATATTTAATTTTAATTAAGACCTTGGAAGAGCAGTACTAAAAACACAAATATAGCCAGGGAAATGGTGGCTCTGTCGTCTACGCAGCCACCCGTGGCCAATTGCTGTGGCGACTGGCGAAGAAACCGAGGTTAACTTAACAATAGTAAGTAAGTATGTACTTGAATAATTTATTAATTAATTAACTTAATTAAATTCTCTGTTTGGGAATACTTAAATGTCTAATATATTTTTTAAGGTTTTTATTAATTTATTTATTTTTAGTAGCCTAAAATTATATATGTGAATGAATATCTAATATATAAAATTCTCGCGTCGCGGTGTTTGTTGCCAAACTCCTCCGAAACGGCTGAACCGATTTTGATGAAATCTTGTGTGCTTATCGGGTAGGTCTGAGAATCGGCCAACATCTATTTTCCATACCCCTAAGTGATTTTTTTTTGTATGGCAAAACAACGTTTTCCGGGTCAGCTAGTATTATATATAAACAAAAGAAATACCTATAGTCGTCATAAAAATACTTATAAACGCTGGAAGAACTTAGCGGGGTGTTGGAAAGTCGCAATGTCGTCTCTCGGCGAGTAGAATGAATTTGTAGGAGGACAAGTTATAATCCAGCTAGGTTGGGCTACTTTTGGGAAGCTACGTCATCTTTTTTCTTCACCACTGCCGCAATTTCTGAAGACCAAGGTCAGTGTGTCCTGCCAGTAATGATGTATGCCGAAACGTGGCCTCTGACGTCAAGACTAGTCCACAAGTTCAAAGTCGTTCAGCGAGATATGGAGCGGGAGTTTCTTTGGTGGATGTAGAATAGGAAATTCTGAAGTTTGCCAAAGAATCAAAATAGCAAGCTGACGTGGCAATGGGCCTCTCACATCTGTCACAGAGGTTGACAACCGTTGGGTTAGGCGAGTTCTTGAATGGAGGCCACGAATTGCAAGACTCAGTATGGGAAGGCTTGCGTTCAGGTGGACTGAACAAATCTGAAAGGGATCGCAGAGTGCGATGAGTGCGTGGCGAACAGTGGAGAGACACGGCCTGATAATGATTTGACTCTCTATAAATACATGTAATCCATCCATACTAATATTATAAATGTGAAAGACACTGTCTGTCTGTACCAGCTAGTATGTAGGTAAATAACTATACATAAAAAATCTACGTAGAGTTATTACAAATTGCACGTCTTAAGTATTCACATTGTCTCCTTAATTTCACAACAACAAACAAACATGCCTGCATCGGATTCGAACCAGTTACGCTTCTGTGATCACTTTCACTGTGCCTACCTCATTGTTAATAGCATTAAATGGCATCACAATAGCATGGCTACATTTAATTTCAAATATTCATAGAAGCGGTCGTTTCGAAAGTGCACAAGCCGTGCTAAGCCCTGCTTAGCAACATCTCGTGTATATTAAGTCACAGATAACTAAAGTTTTCAACCAAAGTGTTTTGGCAGTGATGACATATGGCGGTGAAATGTGATCTCTAACTATGAGCCTCGTAAGAAATCTCAACGTCCCTCAACGAGCTATGGAGAGAGCTATGATCGGGGTTTGACTGCAAGATCGAATCAGCAATGAATATATCCGTAGACGTACGAAAGTTTGCAAGATCGAATCAGCAATGAATATATCCATAGACGTACGAAAGTTTGCAAGATCGAATCAGCAATGAATATATCCGTAGACGTACGAAAGTTTGCAAAATCGAATCAGCAATGAATATATCCGTAGACGTACGAAAGTTTGCAAGATCGAATCAGCAATGAATATATCCGTAGACGTACGAAAGTTTGCAAGATCGAATCAGCAATGAATATATCCGTAGACGTACGAAAGTTTGCAAAATCGAATCAGCAATGAATATATCCGTAGACGTACGATTTGCAAGATCGAATTAGAAATTCGGAGATCCGTGTACGTACGAAAGTTACCGTAATAAGCCTGCGGATTAGCAAGTTAAAGTGGCAGTGGGCAGGACATATTGTACAGAGCCTTAGGCCGCTGGGGCCGGAAGGTTCTCGAGTGGAGGCTGTTTGGTATTAGATGTGCGGACGGCAATGAAACGCGGTTTACATTCAAACGTAGAATTTGATGACTTACAAACTTATTAGATACCCTATATATGTAAATATAATAATAATAAATACCCTACATTACAGAGGCCACGAATTTTTAAGCGCTGCATGGGACGTCAACCCATACAGTGGACAGACGAACTGTTAAGGGCCGCGGGTCGACGGTGGATCCAGGCCGCTATTGACCAGTCCTGCGACTGCGGTTCAGATGATGATTTTAGTAGTCAAATTTGTCAAGTTAATTAACAAGATTGATAAATTTTCACCATCATCATGTTCACTAGCCGTAGGTAATCCACTTCTGGTCATACGTCTCCCCCCCTAATTTTCCAATTAGACCGGTCATAAGCAGCCTGGATCCACCGACGACCCAAGGCCCTTATCAGGTCGTCTGTCCACTTTGTGGGTGGATGCCCTACGTTGCCCTTGCTGTTTCATACTATGTGTTTTGCCCACTTCAACTTACTGGATCCGAAGACTTATGTCGATAACTTTCGTTCGTCTACGGATCGCCTTATTTCTGATTAGCCCTCTCCATACCATAGCTCGTTGAGCAACGTTGAGCTTTCTTACAAGGCCCATAGTCTACGTACGTCTTATTTTCTGATTAGATCTCTCATTGTAACCCCGAGCATATAGCGTTCTCCATAGCTCGTTAAATAATAATATTACTGCCTGATTTAAAATACACTGTAAATTTAAAAAAAAATATTATTTATTAAGATTACATACAGCCATACATTTTAAAAAAAATATTATAGATTATATAGAAATAGGCCTAAGAATGATAAAACTATATATTCACACTAGCTGACCCGGCAAACGTTGTTTTGCCACACAAAAAATATCACTTAGGTGTATGGAAAATAGATGTTGGCTGATTCTCAGACGTACCCGATAAGCACACAAAATTTCATCAAAATCAGTCCAGCCGTTTCGGAGGAGTTTGGCAACAAACACCGCGACACGAGAATTTTATATATTAGATTTATCTATTAATTTAAAAAAATATAAAACCGAAAAAGAAAAAAAAATTATAAGCGATAAAAATTATTTTTTTAAAAGTAATAATGTAACCTTATTTCGTTATATTGGACAAAAAGTAGGTCTCGCAGACAGTAAGAAACACAATCACGTCTGAGCAACCGTTTTGTTATTGCATAACTGTAACTCGTTACGTGATTTGAAAATTATTAATTTCTGTCACCATTACCTATCGGCGAACTACGTCAAACGTTTAATAAATAATAATAAGATAACTAATAAAGTAAATATCACTTTTAAAATTCTCAATATCATTCAGTTTTTTTAATTATTAGATAGGTAAATTGTACACTTAATTGTTACTTGAGTAAGATAGAGAAAGTATTTAAGGCGTTAATTTTTTTATCAATTATTCAAATGGGAACTTAAACTTAATTGTTACTTAAGTAAGATAGAGAAAGTATTTAAGGCGTTAATTTTTTTATCAATTATTCAAATGGGAACTTAAACTTAATTGTTACTTAAGTAAGATAGAGAAAGTATTTAAGGCGTTAATTTTTTTATCAATTATTAAAATGGGAACTTAAAGTTAATTGTAATAAATTTTTAATAGGCGGTTAGTCTACTTGACACTTTACTCAGAAATGGTGAATGAGGCCGATGTACGAATAAGTTTTGAATAAAAAAAAACCCTGCTTGGATGATTTGTTAGCATCGCCCTTCCATTAGTGAAAACCGCATCAAAATATGTTGCGCAATTTAGAAGGAGAACCTGTTAGCTTATATACAGACAGACGCGGAAAACAACATTGTCTTATAACGCTTGACCTCTTGTTGCTATAACACTTTAGCCAGACGTTATTTTTTATCTTATTTTAAGACGATCCCTCAGGAAAAGTACTTTTCTTCTGAATGAAAGGTACCCTATGTCATTTTCTGTATTCCTGACAATGTGTATTTAAAATTTCATGATGTTCTGTTGAGTAGTTAAGGCGTAAAAAGGTAACAGACATACATACAAAGAAAACATTCAGTTCAGGTATTCCAACACTACAAAATTATTTTTTTTTTTAGCTAATATAAACATTTATTTTTTCTATTTTAATATATATTTTTTTAGTTAACACTCTTTTAATTGGTTCAAGGTTAATAGGTGCAATAGTCGCCTATTAACCTATAGATCACATAACGATAAAAAGGCCATTTGACCTCATTAAACTGTGTTCAGTATGTCAACTAAGCGGCTTAGTTGACATAATGGGCAAGTAATAGGTTACGTGACCATAACAGGTGCATAGAAGCCACACGTTTAACTTGAGTACAGTTAAGTTAAGAATAAGTATGTCGAAAAATATTTGCCTTGAATCTTCATACACATAAAATCACTTCAACTCTTTTGAAATATTTATAAATGGTGAAATTAAAAAAAAAAAGCGCTGCAGCTGCTTTATTTGTCTGTATGGCCTCTAATTCCTCCTAATTTCGATTTTGATGCGATTCTCACCATCAGTTAAATAAAAATTATTATACATCTCTATCCTTATATATCTATATATATAAAAATCTCGTGTCACGATGTTTGTTCGCGATAAACTCTGAAACTACTGAACCGACTTTGATCAAACTTCATAAGTATCTGTTATTTGGTCCAACTTAAAAGATAGGATAGTTTATATCTCATTTTGTTTATTATTTTTTTGCAAATTATATAATATTATTAACATGGCGCCATCTGTTGATACTTATTCAATCCAGCAATTATTTATCTGTGAGTTCCAAAAGATTCTAACAGATGGCGATGTAAGGTAATTTTATCAGCTGAATTGAGTATAATATAAAAATTACGAGACACGTGAACTCCTAAACTACTGAACCGATTTTTATAAAACTTCGCAATTATGTGTAATTTGGTCCAACTTAAAAGATAGGATAGTTTTTATTTTGAACCCGGGCGAAGCCGGGAGCGTGTAGCTAGTATATTATAATAAAAACTAATTAAGTTTTTTCCTGGGAGAAGTCGTGAGCGGTTAGCTAGTTTTTTTTAAAATTCTTACTTATGCTTGGTTGTCGCATTGACTTTATTTATTAAAAAAATTATGCTTTTAACCCTTTAATTAAATTTGAAATTTGAAAAAAAAAATCCATATCAACACCTAATAATTTATAATGAAATAAAATCACATAAATTTGACTCTTAACACGTAGTGCGCAGGGTTTAAAATAATCCTTTTAGAGCGACAGTTTTCTATGAAGTAATCGACGAGTATTAGACATGGCACGGAAAGTTGCGATAGCCATTCGTCTTGTCTGAGTGAAGGTGACAATACGTTCTAAATCGTGACAAGTTATTAACAATTAAGCAAACAGAAATAGATTAGTTACTTTCGTTTATTCGTTGCTAAATCCTTTGCACTTGTCTCGAGTAAAAATGGTCTCGATTTTGTGCACTTGTCTCAAGTAAAAATGGTCTCGATTTTGGGCACTTGTCTCAAGTAAAAATGGTCTCGATTTTGTGCACTTGTCTCAAGTAAAAATGGTCTCGATTTTGTGCACTTGTCTCAAGCAAAAATGATATCGATTCTGTGTCTCGATTTATAAAAATACCTAACAATACAAAAAAAAAAATTAAAAAAAAAACACAACCAAGGTTCAAATTCTTTGAGACACGATGTTATGTGAAACATGCAAATAATACTGAGAAGTGTGCTTGTTTGAATGCCTAATGTAGTCAAACAAAGAAAAAATACCGTATAAAATATTCTATACCTAACAATATTTTGACAGAATATAAAAAGGCCAAATGGAATTTATTGTATCTACTTGTAGTTTAAGCACATACTATATTATAAGAGAAAAGATTTGTTTGTTTGTAATGTATAAACTCAAAAACTGCTGTACATATTTAAAAAATTCTTTCACCTATATAAAGCTATGTTATCGACGAGTAACATAGACTATTCTATAATATAAAAATAAATCCCTAAATGTGTTGCTAAGCGCAAAACTCGAGAACGGCTGGGCCGATTTTAATTCTGTCTTCACTCATGGATAGAGGGATAATCAGGGAAGGTTTTTACGTAAAAAAAAGCACCCCGGGCGAAGCCGGGAGCGGCCAGCTAGTATTTTATAGTTACGCGGGCGAGCTCGCGTGCAATAGCTGTTAATATTATATAGTAATATATAATATATGTATAAAGTAAAATAGTATAATAGTATGGATGATCACATAGGGAACAGTGACAACATGCTTGCAAAATTTCATGACATTGGTTGTGTAGTTAAGGCGTGAAAAGGTAACAGACAGACAGACAGTGTTTTACTGCCACAATTATATTATTAGTAAGGGGTAAGGAAGTAAGGATAAGGTTTTTTTTTCGAGTAAAATCAATATTATTTTTATTGTAATTTTTTTTTATCAACCTATATATATAAAATTCTTGTGTCACAGTGTTCGTAACTAAACTCCTCCGAAACGGCTTGACCAATTTTTATGATTTTTTTGTGTATTTTTTGGTCGTAAACTATTTTTTATACCCCTAAATGATAAGGGTGACCAACCCCAACCCTTACAAACGCTGGACTAACTTGCCAGGTTTGAACCATTCCAAAGCGCTCATAAAAGCCTACAGTCGAAACGTGACGAACCAGGCTATGTCGCTTAGTAGGAGCAATCTGTGCATGCTAACGAGGGCTCTAACGGGGCACTGCCGCCTCAATAGGCACCTCAAAATAATGGGTCTCACCAGTACGGGAGAGTGTCGCTTCTGCCACGAGGCAGAAGAAACACCAATGCATATCCTGTGCGAGTGTGGCCCCTTGATGCGCAAGCGCACTCACATCGTAGGAAGCCACACAATGGCTTATGAAGATGTGAGGAATGCCTCTATCAAAAAAGTACTACAGTTTCTAAAAGCGGTAGGTATAGGTAGAGAGCTTTAGTTTACGTGGCGATCACAATATTTCAGCAATGGACG
This sequence comes from Synanthedon andrenaeformis, assembly GCA_936446665.2. Classification (NCBI taxonomy): domain Eukaryota; kingdom Metazoa; phylum Arthropoda; class Insecta; order Lepidoptera; family Sesiidae; genus Synanthedon; species Synanthedon andrenaeformis. The sequence goes on from OW387803.2 coordinate 772,648, forward strand.
AAGTGATACTCGCTCTCTATAAGACCAGAAATAGCCGCTAAGAATAATAATAATAATAACCCCAAATTTATTTTTTATTTTTTGGCAAAACAACGTTTACCGGGTCAGCTAGTAATAAAATATATTTTTTCTTGTATCTCCTAAATTAGCTATCAGGTGGTTTGTAGGTAACTCGGCTGTGTTTCGTTGCACAAGTGTATAGTTAGTTTTGTAACATATTGACCCCGATTTATAAGCAAATAGTAGACGAGGTTCGCTTGTTTAGAAATGTGTCATTAACTCGATTAATATGAGCATTCATACACATAATGGAAGCATAATTTCTTGCTAATTTCTATCTGTATCGACATATAGATAGACCTAGATAAACTAGCCACGTTTTGCTGCGATACTGGACATAGGTCTATTCAGGATCCGTTTGAATATGTTAATCAATACTAATAATAAATCTGTAAGGGTCGGTCATGGAGTAGACCTTGTTTTCAGAGATGTATTTATAGGCTCTATACATGATATTGAAACTAAATCGACGATTTTTAAAATTTTTCCTGTATGTATGTATGTATGTATGTTCCTCCATGACTCTGAAACGAATTAACTGATTTTCATGAAACTTGGTAGATAAACATTTGGACGTACGGGACACAGGATAGGCTACTTTTTTCTTTTTCAACGCGGACAAATTGGTTTTTATTATCTGAAGTTCCACAAAAATCTAACAGATGGCGGTGTACGGCGCACGGGTACAGTAATTACTCATGTATTTTCTTTTTCAACGCGGACTAAGTCGCGGGCAGCAGCTAGTTTATTATAAATCTGATATTTTAACTTGCACTGACATTTCGCATAGGGGAAAGATTTGTTCGCTTAATAACGTGTTAATTAAGTATGGGGGTAATCGCTCTGTATTTCTGAAAATATAGACAACTAGCTGGTGCCCGCGACTTCGTTTGCGTTGAAAAATTAACCATAAGCTAACGTTTATGGTCTTTATAACGCTCTTTATTGCTATTACACTTTTTCCAGACCTTAGTTTTCTTATTTTTATATGATCCCTCGAGAACACAGCGAAGTCGCGGGCACCAGCTAGTCAACCGAAAAAAAAGTACTGTTCCCGAGTGATCGTCTAGCCACGATCGTCTCAGCGGCGCCACCGTCGCGTCGTCGCAGCTATAACGATGTCAGGCGTTATCTAATATATAAAATTCTCGTGTCGCGGTGTTTGTTGCCAAACTCCTCCGAAACGGCTGGACCGATTTTGATGAAATTTTGTGTGCTTATCGGGTAGGTCTGAGAATCGGTCAAAATCTATTTTCCAAACCCCTAAATAGGGGTGGTCCACCCCAAAATATATTTTTTTATTTTTTGGCAAAACAACGTTTGCCGGATCAGCTAGTTACACATATATTTTAATACTTGTATTTAAATACTTAATTAACTTGTTATTAAACAAACAAATCTTTCCCCTTTGCGAAATGTCAGTGCAAGTTAAAATATCAGAATTATAATAAATTAACATATTCAAACAATTCCTTCAAATTTACACATAATATTGGTAAATGTCACGTGGTTTTATGTTTATTTTTATATGTGAAATGTCACAAGACTAAATACAGAGCTCGAAAGGTCACTTGCTGGACCATAGACTCAATAAAATTATAGAGCGCTTCTTTATTTTACTTGCGACTTGGTTAGTATTACCATCGATAAAATTTTAATTAACTAGTAATGTTTTGTCAATGCTTTTGACTTAGTTTTTGTGCTTCTGACTTTTTTGGACTTTATATATGTGTAGTTCGGCTCGAGAAGCGAGGGAAGTAGTTTCAGAGATAAGGTGGACATTTGAACAAATTGAGAAAATTATAAAAAAATATAAATTATTTAAAATAAATGACTCAAGTTGACAGACAGAGCTACTTTCACATTTAAAATATTAGTATAGAAGTATGGATATATTAATTCTTAAAAATTCTATTTGTAAAAATACTTATTATATTAAATACTAGCTGTTGCAAGCGACTTTGTCCGCGTAACTTTATAAAAAATAACTTATGTTACTCCCTGATAATGTAGCTTTGTATGGGTGAAAGAATTTTTTAAATCGGCCCAATAGTTTTTGAGTTTAAACATTACAAACATACAAAAATATTAATCTTCTCTCTTTATATTATTAGTATAGATATTAATTTTTAAAAATTCTTCACAAATGGGGCCATAGGTGATACGGATAGACAATATATCTAGCTTAGATTCGCAGACCGTATCTGCATTGCGCTCTAAAGAAAAGATGCCTGAAGAAAAAGATTGGACTCGATCTCGAGCGAACCAGAGACAAGATGACCCTCAGTTAACCAGTAAAACGTAAGTACTTCCACATATCGCTGCTTAAATTCAAAAGTAGCAAAAATCAAAAAAATCCAAGAAATTTTTATTGCAAAAATACAATCGCAATCCATCATATTGAATGTTGCAAAAAGACTTATGGTTGTTTTATTCCATATTTAGTATATTTTGATAATTTTTTTATATATATCAAAAGTAATCTTATATCTTCTCTAGTGTTCAATTTATTATAAAAGTACTTAAAACATTTAATGCTACTTAAAAATACGCTTCTAACGATATATAATACGCATATATTTGATATATATCTAATAAGAAAAAATAGACAAAAAATAATTTATTTTTTTCGATTAGCTCTCCTGTAAAATTAGTAGGTTTTGAGATTATACAGTTTTAATGCGAGAAGACGATATGTATAAACAGTACTCAAAGGTAATGATAAAATTATCATACATTTAATTTTTATTTTTTTTATTTTATTTTTTTACTCTAGATAACATTTGTGACAGCCGATTCTACGCGTATTAAGCTCTACGCATAGTTCTACCCCGTCGGCCTTCGAACAAGGTGTACCTACTTACAAGGTTGCGTACAACATATACCGGACATTACCTCTGGTCAACGGGTATGACTTTTCTTTATCTAATCTATCTGTGACTATACTATACATATATACTATACATATATACTATACATATATACTATACATATATACTATACATATATACTATACTATCCATGATAATATTATAAACTAGATGGTGCCCACGACTTCGTCCGCGTTGAAAAAGCAATATATCGCCTGACATCGTTATTGCTATTACAATTAGCCAGGAGTTAGTTTCCTTAATTTTAGATGATCCCTCGGGAATAGTCCTTTTTTCTGGATGAAAGGTAACCTATGTCCTTTCTGGTGTACCAGAGAACGTGTATGCAAAATTTTATAGTGATCGGTTTAGTAGTTTTTGCGTGAAAGAGTAACAAACATCCTTACATCCATACATTCATACATCCAAACAAACTTTCGAATTTATAATATTATGTGAAAGTAAATATGTCTGATCATCATGACATTCAGCATGCCAAGTTGTCAAGGATACCGGGAAAGACGTAGGATACTTTTCATCCAGAAAAAAAGTACTGTACCCTAGGGATCATCTAAAATTAAGACTAACTCCTGGCAAAAGTGTAATAGCTATAAAAATGTCAGGCATTATATGCTTACATATATAATGTAGATATATATTTTTATTTTTCAACGCAGACGAAGTCGCGGGCACCAGTTAGTAAATAAATAAATATAATATATGTATACATAATATACAAACCTATTTAAAATTACCTACGCTTACTAACTGGCAGTAATCTTCTCCTAAACTACATACAGCCTCATATCTCTCGAGTCTACAACAATACAAAGTGGTTGCATAAACTGCATTAAATAACCCTTTGTTCGATTGTATAGAAGTAACAATGTTAAAGACTATTCTCATAAAGACCACGTTGGAACGAGTCTCAAGTATTTTTGCCTAAACTAATGTTTAATATTAACTAATGCATAATATTTGCTTAAACTAATGTTTAATATTAACTAATGCATAATATTTGCTTAAACTAATGTTTAATATTAACTAATGCATAATATTTGTCTAACCTAATGTTTAATATTAACTAATGCATAATATTTGCCTAAACTAATGTTTAATATTAACTAATGCATAATATTTGCCTAAACTAATGTTTAATATTAACTCATGCATAATATTTTCCTAAACTAATGTTTATTTATTAACTAATGCATAATATTTGCCTAAACTAATATTTAATATTAACTAATGCATAATATTTTCCTAAACTAATGTTTATTATTAACTAATGCATAATATTTGCCTAAACCAATGTTTAGGCGTAATACTTGATTGCTATACTGCGTTTCATAATTCGAACAAGTAATTTGACATATATCATGGGTTGCAGGTTTTTGCCAATACAAAAATAGTGATGTCACCTGATCGAACTTATTAAAAAAATTACGGTTTTATAAAACCGTAATCAATGCTTTATATCAATCTATGATCCTTTAGCTATCGAGTGGTGTAATTAATTTTTTTATATGTAGATGATTTACATCAACCTGTATACTCCGATATTGTTGTCATCACTTTACTAAATAAAATCGCCTCCCAACTTGGAAGCAAATTTAAAATAGGAAATTACGTCAAAAATTCTAATATTATAGAGATGATTTATATGTTTGTAATGGTTAAACTCAAAAACTACTTGACCGATTTTATAAACTTTTTCACCTATAAAAAGCTTTACTTAAAAATTGTCTGATTTTTAAATTGGACTGATTTTAAAAATTCCTATAGAAACCTACATATTATCAGCGAGTAACATAGGCTATCTCTAATATATAAAATTCTTGTGTCGCGGTGTTTGTTGCCAAACTCCTCCGAAACAGCTGGACCGATTTTGATGAAATTTTGTGTGCTTATCGGGTAGGTCTGAGAATCGGCCAACATCTATTTTCCATACCCCTAAATGTTAAGGTCCACCCCAAAATATTTTTTTTCCAAAACCTTTGCAGGGTCAGCTAGTATTTCATAAAGTTATACGCCGGCAAAGTCGCGTGCAAAAGACCTAGTACTTAAATATAATATATTAGCTAAATTATAAATGTGAAAGTTTCTCTGTCTGTCTGTCTGTTACAAACATGAAATTTTGCATATACGTTGTCAGTTATACAAGAAAGGACATCCAGAAAAAAAGTACTATTTCCAAAGGATCAACTCTCTAGTTTTAATAAATGAAAACACTTACCGATAGTTCGTTTCTTTAATAATTCACACACTTGAAATATAATTTTAAAACATTTAATTCACAACACAAAACTTCACATCGCAGTCTCTAAAACACTATTTGAGAATTTTTTTTTTTTTAAGTTAACCAAAATAATAATCGTAGTAATAGAAAAGAATATATATAACTATAGCGTAAAAAGCAAATTTACAATATGTAAATGCGAAATCTTTAATGAAATCCCAAATTGTATGAAATACGCCGTTCGGTTTATCAACAATATTCGCTTCCATCTATTTCTTCTTGTTATAATATATATTACGCCAATTTGTCCTGTGAACAAGGATTGCTTTTTTAATTTTGATAAAAAAAGTAAAAAAAAAAAAAAATTTTTTTTTGGGTTGTGTATTTTTTTTTGTTGACGCTACACTTACTTTGACAAAATCGAATATTTTTATACTCGTGTGAAAAATAATACATTTTTTATTATTATTAAAGTAGGAAAAAAGTTAAAAAGAAATTTTTTTGGGTTATTTTTTTGGTGACGCTACACTTACTTTGACAAAATCGAATATTTTTATACTCGTGTGAAAAATAATATATTTTTTATTATTATTAAAGTAGGAAAAAAGTTAAAAAAAATTTTTTTTGGGTTATTTTTTTGGTGACGCTACACTTACTTTGACAAAATCCAATATTTTTATACGCATGTGAAAAATAATATTTTTTTATTATTATTAAAGTCAGATTTTGACTTAGTTTAATAGTAAACTAGCGACTCGACTTTGGATTATTATTTTTATTTATTTAATATTTTTTATTATATTTTTTTTTAGTGAAAACAAACAATTACACCATATTTATAATAAAATAGAAAAAAAAGAGAGAAACATACATAAATGTAGATAATAGTACAATCAACAACATTTTCCAAGAATTATAATAGTAAACAAACTTTATACAGAGAGAGGATATATATGCCAAAAATACATCAAAAAGAAAACAATAAGAAAAAAAAAGAAAAAAACAATCTCATTAATTAATTTATATAACACAAATATTTCTCGCTCATCACTCTTTCCAATGGTGAAAACGTTATCAAAAACCGATCAATAGTTTAGAACAGGGATTCCCAAAGTGGTCGATATCGACCCCTTGGGGTCGATATCGGTTTCCTAGGGGTCGACATAAACGAAAAGTGATTTTGGGGGTCGACGAGGTCTAAAAATCGACCCCTATTATATTAACACAAGTTCTTATTTAAAACTTTCAAGATAGGTAAGTAGGTAGTTACTGTATTGTTTATGTTGTGTTACGTGTACTAAGAATAATTAATATTTTTGTAGGAAATAATGTTCCAGGAATGTAAAGTTTCAAGTTCGTACAAGATGAAAAACTCGGCAAGTCTATGTGGACAAGTTTGTGCAAGATTGAGTTGGAGCGTACGTCTTTCAGCGGCGTTTTGACTTGCTCTCTATTTGACGATAAAGTGCTTATCACACTATTCAATTTGAACGATTCCTATTTAGGAATCTAAGTAGTGAGCTCGTGATCACACTACGCTAAATTGATTTCTAAATCGAAGATATAGAGTTGAAAATGGATAAACTCTTAATTGAATCCAATCTGTTCTAACTGCGATCACACCTTCCGATTTCCTAAATTGGAATCGTTCAAATTGAATAGTGTGATAGCGGCTTTACGCGAATTAAGACGAACGAATTCATGATCAAGTCCAAACATGTTCCTGATATTTTACTATTTAACGAGCTTGCATTTAGGTTGAAAGTTCATTTGCGTTTTGAAATTCGTTGGAGCTTGAACGATAAAAACTCATATAGCTAAGTACTCATTTATTTCAAGAGATTACAAACTTATTACAAAGCTAAATTAAGTGAAGTAAAGTGACTGAAAAAGTGTTAAACACAACATACAATATATTTTAAATAGGTATGTATAATTGTATTTGTAAAAATTACTAACACTTAAGTCTTTGGTTTTCGTTCTTATTCTACCTAATTACCTAATACGAAGTTTCTATACCTAATTACCTACTGTAGTTACTTCCCAATATAGGTATCAAAGTTTATCAAAGAGTAAGTCAGTAATACTTAACAAGAATCCATTAACTGAGTGTGATAAAAATAAGATAGTGTGCAAATTTAACAGTTTATTATTGTTTTTTATTTAGGTTCCTTATTTTTTTGTTTGCAGAATTACTGAAAGTTTTATGATGGCGGACACGAAAAAAAAATGCAGACAATACAGTTTGGACTACTTGAAGTTCGGATTTATTGCATCTCCATCAAATCAACACTTCCCGATGTGTCTCATATGTGAAAAAGTATTTAGTAACGATGCCATGAAGCCTTCAAAAATGGATGACCACTTATCAAGAGTACATGCTAACAAAAAAAGTAAGCCCTTGTCATATTTTCAAGCACTGAAAGAAAAACTAGACAAAAGGCCATCCATAGGATCGATGTTTGCGTCATCATCTATTCGAGACAATGATGGTTTACGAGCGTCCTATAATATATCTTTACTAATAGCGAAGTCGGGGAAACCCCATACAATTGGAGAGCAGCTTATCTTACCAGCCATTGCGGAGGTCCTTAACAATGTATTGCACAAACCCGCACATGATATTTTAAAGAGAATACCTTTGAGCAACAACACCGTTCAGAGACGCATAGATGAGATGGGACGCGATGTGGAAAACATTTTATGCAAGTTCTTACAGACCCGCAGATTCTCTCTCCAGTTGGACGAGTCTACATTACCCGGCAATGAAGCTCTATTGTTAGGATATGTTCGATTTATCAAAGATGAAAATATGTGCCAAGAACTGATTTTTGCTGCATATTTAGAGACTGATACTAGAGGAGAATAGATTTTTCAGGCCGTGGAACATTTTTTTACTGATAAAGCTATTCCATGGAAGAATATTGTTTCTGTTGCGACTGATGGTGCACCGTCTATGGTTGGTCGTCATCGTGGCTTTATAGCTCACTTAAAGCGACAACTGCCTGATGTACTGGTTATTCACTGTGTGATTCACAGGCAGCATTTAGCAGCAAAAAAGCTGAGTCCTAGATTGCATAAGTCTTTACAATATGTAATAAATGCTATCAACAAGATTCGAAGCAATTCTTTGAACTCTCGGTTATTTGCTCAACTATGTGACGAAAACGACGAAGTCTTTACTCGGTTACTTCTGCACACTGAAGTTCGCTGGCTATCAAGAGGCTCTTGCTTAGAAAGATTTTCAGCCCTTTTTGAATCTGTGTTGGAGTTTTTACAAGAAAAAGATCCGAATTTGAAAGAAAATCTGAACAATTGTAAAACAGATATTTATTACTTGACTGATATCTTTGGAATGTTCAACAAAGTTAATTTGCAACTACAGGGTGATGATCTTAACTTGATTAAAACAAAATCAATAATATCGGCCTTCGTGGGTAAACTAGTTCTTTATAAACAAAATTTAGGCAGAAAAGAATATTCGCAGTTTCCGCATTTGTCAAAATTACCAAAAATGCTTCAAGATGATGACATTTTATTATATGTTACTCACTTGGACGCATTACACAAGGATTTTACGGAGAGGTTTGATGATCTTTTAAATTTACAAATTCCTCAATGGATAATAAATCCGTATAACACCACAGCCATAGAAGAAGCCAATGTGATAATGCAAGAAGAGTTGATTACCATCAGCACAGACGAAGAGCTTAAGCAAAAGTTCAACCAAGGCTATCAGAAGTTCTGGTTGCAACGCAAAATTGAAACACAGTATCCTACATTGTGGAACATTGCTGAAAAATACCTTATCGCTTTTCCATCATCATATCTAGTTGAAAAAAGCTTCAGTGTGGTAACAAACATTTTGACAAAACAAAGAAACCGTTTGAAAATCAACGAACGTGGAGATTTAAGGCTGCAACTCACTAATATTGAACCGGATGTAGCTAGATTGGTAGATAGTCACCAGGTTCATCCATCGCACTGAATGTTTTATTTTCTCTTTGCGAATTAATAGTTTTTAAAATATAATTTCCTACCAACTTAAGATGCTTTATGTATTAATTTGTAATAATTATAAATTAAACTTGATATTTACTGAATTGGATTGTCTTTTTATTTTGTTAAATTTTGACGAGAAAATGAAATCAACTTCACTCACTTAACCAAGTGCAAAGTTTTCTAATTGGCACCTTAGTACCTAGGTATTTTGTACCAATAGGAAAAAACTAAAGATAGACTAAGATAGATAGCTGCTTTAAGTTAGCGGACCATTATGAATAAGGGGGTTGGTCTTAAAAGTAGGTAATTTGACCATGGGGGTCTGAGGTAACAGTTCATTGTTGAAAAGGGGTCACTTGTCCAAAATAGTTTGGGGAACCCTGGTTTAGAAGATGTCAGCGTTGAAACATACATTACAGCGATATTAAATAACTATAATAATGTAGGTATATGTTAAATAGGAGACAATACGAAAATTTTATCTGTTTACCTTTAGTATAATTAAGTTAACACTGTTTGAAGTTAATATTCAAAGTGGATATCTGAGGCAAGAATGTTATAACTTCACAAACTTAAGTTTTTACATACAATGAAATTTGTATAACGCAGTACGTACAGTAAGGTTGTGTGATATTCGCGTATTCACTGCAGGTTTGTTACGCTGAGTAGCCAATAGTGGGGGAGTTGTATGGTGACAATACTTTATTGTGGACAATCTTCTGTCAAAAGTGATTTAGTTTGACGAGCCCGTTGGATGAGTGGTAAGCGTGGCTGCCTAACGTCTCAGGGGCCCCGGGCTTCGATTCCCGGCTGGGTTAAATTGGAAAAAATTATTGAAGTGAAAACTTCTTTAGGCGCGTTGGGCATTTTTAAGATGGGAAAAACCATTGAACTCGCGACACTGTCATGTAATGTAACGTAACCGAAACCTCTGTATATATATTTTAGATGTGGCGCCATCTACACAATACGTTACGTAATACTATTGAAAACTAATTGAATAAAAATAATTCATCAATGAGAACAGAGAGATATTAATTTATTTAAAAAGGCTTACCAACTAAAGACATAAAAATGAAAAAGTTGCCTCTGGTCTCGATTTGTTAAAGTAGTGGAAGGCCACACTGCGTTTCGCAGTCATTTGGGCAGCCCGTCTGGCGGCTGTAAACACCCCGTTACAGAAGACCACCGTGAATTAACAGTATATTATGTGCTGTTGTCTTTCGGTGAGTGATTAAGGGATGCCAGAGACCTTCCTCATCTCTTAATTCTTCTATGGTTTGCAGCCCACTTGCAGCACTTGTGACGTTGTTTGTTTTATAGGCGACGGAAGCCTGTTTCTACCATCAAGTGGACCCTCAGCCTGTCAACCTTATCCCTGCGTCGATCCCTGCCTGTGAGGGTTGTATATTGTGATTAATTATGTCTTTAGTTGTTAAGCCTTTTTCAAATAAATAAATGAAATAAAATAAATAAATAATTTTTAATAAGATATTTTGGTCACCCTATCATATTGCGTGCACGACCGCACACAATACTCGCCCGATCGACTCTTGCGCAGCTCACGTGAAACCGAACCGCGACTCATTATAACATAACACTATCTTGGTGAATATTTCGCATTTCTATAAAGTAGCTTGCCACAACTTGTATGGAAATTCCGGCAAGACATTATAACGTCACGAGATATGTGTTCTTAATTTTCAGCTCGTGTGTTTTTAGAGTGAAAATTCAATTGTATTTTATATACCTACTAGCTGTTGCACGCGACTTTGTCCATGTAATTTTATAAAATTATAAAATGGCCGCTGGTCGACGACGATTCTCATCGGTCTTATTTGAAAACTATGGGGTACATATAGGTATTTATTGGGCTTCCCATTTCTTATAGGAGTCGTGACGAACAAACATAACAATATGTTTGTTTACCAGAGCTGAACAAATTCACATGATTACAAATTAATTACCAATAGAAAAAAAATCAAATATTCATTTCCCTATAACTTTATTCCGTGACTTCATCCAACTTTTGCCTTCCGTTTGCGTAATTGTGTGATCTGCATCAATAGTTTTGTTTGTGTGAAGGAAGACTAACAGACAAATTGGGGAAGCTCGTAAACACGATTTTACTAATTATTATTATTTTGCATTTTATTTTTCTTTTACTTGAATTTTGACAACTTATCCATATCTATACTATACTATATATTTAATATTATAAATGTGAAAGTAACTCTGTCTGTCTGTCTGCCTGTTACCGTTACTTTATCGCGCCTTAACTATTCAACAGATCATCATGTAATTTTTAATACACGTTGTCAGGAATACAGGAATGGTCATAGAGTACCTTTCATCCAGAAAATAGGTCTGTTCCCGAGGGATCACCTCAAATAAAATAAAAAACTAACGCCTGGCAAAAATGTCATGCGATATATTGTTTACTAGCGGCCCGCTCCCGGCTTCGCCCGGGGTGTATTTTTTCTAATAAAAGATTTTTTCTAAAATAAACGTAGCCTAAGTTACTCCTTATAACATCAGCTACCTGCCAATAAAAGTCCCGTCAAAATCGGTCCAGCCATTTCAGAGATTAGCTGGAACAAACAGACAGACAGACAAAAATTGTAGTAAAAAACGGTTATTTCAATATTACAAACAGACACTCCAATTTTATTTATATGTATAGATGTATTTTTTATTTATCAACGCAGACGAAGTCGCGGGCACCAGCTAGTAATACCATATTATAAAAAGTTTTTATGTTTGGATGTTTGGATCACATACAAAAAAAATCAAATCTTTTCTCTCCGTAATATTACAGTAGAGATTAAATTAAATGTTTATAATATTATGTCTTATTATATAATAAAGTAATTTGATAAGTTTTAAATGACAACTTAGGGTAATTATAAGGCGGATGCGTTGTAATCACGTAAGAAAGCATAGAAATGCTTTCTTTTTTTTATTTTATTAAACGCTTTCCATAGTATGTAAGGTCTAAGTTAACGTAGCGGCTGGCTTAAGGCTTATATATCCAATTTCGGACGCGCCAAAACATGGCGAGCTGGCTCAGTGCAAAACGGATGGTTTTGCGCGCATGCATGATCGAGTTCAAATCCTTGGGATTTTTTTTTTTTCATGGCGAGGCACCGAAGTCGTGTCATAATGTCTCCGCGACTCCGCCTATCAACGGCGCCGCTACAAAGTTGTTGGGTTTTAGCTGGTACGAATCAGGCATAAAGTTGGATACTGCCGGGTATCCAAAGAGGATTTCCCAGCATTAAAAAAAATATATTTGGTCGAAAACTTTTGTTTCAATGCACTGGAGGAATTTAGGACGAGAAGATGTCTCGGAGTTTCCCATCCGAGATCAATCCTAGGTAGTGTATCGCCTTTAAATCGAATTAAACCTTCACAAGTTTTCCTAACACTTCGCATGGGTCATGCTCTGATTGGTTAGGGGAAACGCGTCGATACAACACATGTTTATAATTGGAACAATACAGTCAAACGTAAACTGTATTCATTATTGTTTTTGGTTTAGTTTTCTGTACTGACTTTTGTCTGTGGCTTTGTCCATTATCTAAAAAAATATTCAGTTGTAGTGTCTAACTATGGGCCTCGTAAGATATCTCATCCTTTATCAGCTCTGCGACAGATGTGACCGGCCCATTGTCACTTCAACTTGCTATATCTCTTGACAATGTCATCAACCTTGGTTCTTCGGCGCATTTCAAAATTCAAAATAGCACGCTGAGCGATCCTAAACTTGTGTATCAGTATTTAGTATAGATTAAGTTAAGTTATCTTATCAATACTAATAATAAATCTGTAAGGGTCGGTCATGGAGTAAGTTACTTTGTTTTCAGAGATATCGTGTTTATAGGCTCTATACATGATACTGAAATTAAATTGACGATTTTTACAATTTTTTTCTGTATGTATGTATGTTCCTCCATAAATCTGAAACGAATTAACTGATTTTCATGAAACTTGGTAGATAAACATTTGGACGTACGGGACACAGGATAGGTTACTTAATATTTTTCAACGCGGACAAAGTCGTGGGCACCAACTAGTGTAATATAAAGCTTCGGTCCCTTAGGCAGGGTCCCAGGCATGCTGGTTTCACTACCTCGTTGTATGACAATGATAATCTGTTGACCGAGGTAATAGCCAGCTCTAGAATCGCCGGTTATGTCGACCAAACGTTTTGACAAGTTAAATTAATTTAGATTAAGTTAAGTTAATCACTGTCCATGCAACGTCACTTAGACATTAAATTAGTTTCATTTGCGATTCGAATCACTCTTATAAATGTCACAATTATTGTTAAGAGCGTTACACGATCAGAATCTGAAATTTATGATTTTCGACGGAAAATAAACCAATGATGTGTTTAGTTTGCAGATAAGATATTAACGTCATATTATTTGTAGTTTTATAATCTAGATAATTGTCGAAAAATATTTTAAAATATTTGGATACTTTTCTCATTAGAACAGTTTTTAAGCAACCCTTTTTTAAAACTAGCGGTCGACGGTCTAAGCAGAAGCGAGATATTAGTAAAATTATACACGACATACTTATAGAAATATTGATTTTCAAAAATTCATATAATTTATTAGTACATGGCTGAAAAAAAAATACAATTTCTGTAAATTTTCATTCAAGAAATTATCTGCAAACTAAAACATCTGAAACTACTGAAATCATACATTTTGACTCCAGCGTGATTCTAATTGATGAATGCTCTTAACACCGGAAATGTCATCAATCGGAATCACAATAACTCTTTTGACTTCTGACCTATTGCATGAATCGTCCCAATTTCCGATTTCATTGCGCAATAAGTGTTAATAGACAGCTGTGTTCAAACTTGTTTTATTATTATTTGCTATAAGGCCACTCGTGTGTCCTCAAATTGGTCGGACGTTTTGTCTAGCTTTGACGAAATCGAGAGACGTGATGTTTTGACACAATTTTCGTCTTGTTAAGCGAAACGAGACATAAACAGAATCTTATATAACATTGTTATCAAATTTATGAAACTTGTTATTTAAACGTGAAAATTTAAAAATCTATTTATTATTTAGATAATAGAGTAAATTTTGCACATAACTGATTCTAGCTGGTGCACAGCATATTTTATTAAGAGGTCGTTTAGAAGTTGGTGTTGGTTAAGAAGTTTAGAAGTTGATTGCACGTAACATAACAAATACAGTTATCTTATTACCAAATCAAATCTTATTATCAAATAAGAATCCCTTGTATCCTTCACATTGACATATAAAAAATCTGTATTTTTTTGTATGTCAATGTCAAGGATGTATATTTAAGAGGTTGTATTTTAAACAATTGAACAATAGTTAAATTTAAGGTCAGCAGGTAATCTAACGGTCCACTTGATGGGTAGATGGTTACCGTCGCCATTAACGAGGCTACTAGGAGTTTAGACTGTGGCATCCCCTAATCAAACTATCAGAAGGTGAAAAAAAAAGAAAAAAAGAATGACCATGCAGTTCTAAAAACTTTTTGATTCAACCTCGTATAGAGTATGTCCTCTTTCCCTATAGAGAAAAGTCTCTATGTTTTTGGAAATAATACGTTAAGGTTATAACTTTGAAAATGAAAATGAAATTTCCAAGAATACATTTAACTATTTGCAGGCGAAATTCATATTATTCCTCTATTAAAATATACAATAAGTTACTTACTTGCACTTAGGGAATTTCCGGGAGATTTATTTAGAACTAGCTGGTGCCCACGACTTCGTCCGCGTTGAAAAATATTAAGTAGCCTATCCTGTGTCTCGTACGTCCAAATGTTTATCTACCAAGTTTCATGAAAATCAGTTAATTCGTTTCAGAGTTATGGAGGAACATACATACAATACCTACACTTACAGACTTATTATTAGTATTGATTGATTGATGATTGATTGATAAAACTGACCAAGTGGCTATTAGACCGATGTTTTTATAATATTAGGGAATATTTTGACAATACATTTTTTTATTTTTAATACACCACATGTATATTTCTGCGAAATTTGCAGTATTTTCCGTATAATATTGTGTTAAAATTTAAATTACAATATTCGTGCTAAAAACGCTGTTTCTGTAATGGCGGACGCCATATGATCTGCGTGACGTCACAGACAAGTAAACTAGTGTACCAAAGTGTATAACAATAAACAATGTTGACTTGCGTGTGACGTCACGCGAGGCGTAGCCAATCACAGCGCGTTCTTGTGGCTGAAGAAATTTAAAAAATAATTTGAATTTATTTTGTTTATTTTGCAAAATCTATAAATATTTTCGGATAAAATAGAGATAAATATGTTTTTTTATGTTATTACCTAATAGGATGACCACATTTCGTAGCATATTTTTAATAGTGTCAAATAGCCTATAAGTATGTTGGTACGTAGATATTATGTAAGTTATGATTTTACAAGCCAAACCGTGGCACTGGCATGAGGTAGCATATACGAACTAAGAGAACTTGGTTCTCATTTACCCATGTTATTTGTAAATAAATAATTTCAATTTTGAATTTGAATTTAAATTTTGAATTTAAATTTTGAATTTTGAATTTAAATTTTGAATTTGAATTTGAATTTGAAATTTGAATTTGAATTTGAATTTAAATTTCAATTTTGAATTTTGAATTTGAATTAAAATTTAAATTTGAATTTTGAATTTGAATTTTGAAACGAATTTTAATTTTGAAATTTGAATTTTGAATTTGAATTTTGAATTTGAGTTTTAAATTTGATTTTGATAGTTATTTGATAGAGCGAATTGTAGGAGCATATTGGCTCTGTGTTTGACGCGAGCGTAGTTAACATGCGAATAGCGGCGCGCACCGGATTGCTATACTTTTGCGTAACATAGAGAAAGTGAAGTCGAACGAACGAGAAGTGATTTTTCGGTAGATCGCCGTTAACTTAATCTTTATTTATAGTTTTATATTGACTTTTTTTATAATAAATAACACCTACCATCAAATGGACCAACCTATCTGTCGACTTCGAAAAAAATCTGCTACTATCAATACAGTGTGTTCATAGCCTCATCCAATTCCATGGATTTATGAAAAAAAAATTTTTTTTTTTTTAAATTCTTGTAATTACTGATTACAAGTCAATAAATATTTTCCATTAGAACATGATATAATAAATTATATATATATATATAATTTTAAAAATTTTAAAGGCAACCTAAAGACTTCTAAAATTCGTGGCGTATGTTATATTATTTTGAATAACTAAGTGCTGGTTTGGTTATTAAATAAAAGTAAGTTGAAACAACAAACTACTGGCGTGTCTTTGCAATATAAATTTAAAAAAGGAGATTGAAAAGAAATACTTGTAATAAAAATTACTTAACAGCTGTTGTCTTCATTTATTTTTCAGTGAAGTAACCGCTCAGTCCACTTACTTAGGATTGTTGAAACATTTTCAACAGACTTGCAATTCATCTATTTTCTTTGCAATCAATTGAAATTGATATAAAAAGACCTATCAATTTATTATTAATTATTGTTGCCAACAATCTGTTACACGACATTTATTTTGAAAGAAGACTAAAAATTCGATGCAATGGCCACGATGTTGTGCCAATCGGTTTAATCTAAATTAACCTGAAACATAGTATGATTTAAACTATTGAATATATTGAATTAACTCCTCCTAAACCACCAACGGTTTCGGCATCAGTTAGATAAATTTTTCACGGAATTTTCATATATATACTAACTAGCTGGTGCCCGCGACTTCGTCCGCGTTGAACCAAAAAAAGTAGCCTATCCTGTGTCCCGTACGTCCAAATGTTTAACTACCAAGTTTCATGAAAATCAGTTAATTCTTTTCAGAGTTATGAAGCAACATACATACATACATACAGAAAAAAATTGTAAAAATCGTCAATTTAGTTTCAGTATCATGTATAGAGCCCATAAACACGATATCTCTGAAAACAAAGTAACTTACTCCATGACCGACCCTTACAGATTTATTATTAGTATTGATTAATATTTATAAAGAGAGTAGATTTGTTTGTTTGTGTTGAATAAACTCAAAAACTAGTAGACCGATTTTGAAAATTCTTTCACCTATAGGGAGCTACATTATCAGTAAGTAACATAGGCTATATTTTATAAAGTTAAGCGGGCGAAGTCGCGTGCAACAGCTAGTATATAATGAAACCTAATTAAGTTTTTTCCTGTGCGAAGTCGGAGAGAGGATCGCTAGTATTATTATATTTAATTATTGCTATTTAAAGTAAAGTTTTATTTCATAGGAAACAAAAAAAAATTACCAACCAAGGTTAATTTGTCTATCCAGCCCGATAGTTTAGTATTAATGTGTTTAACTGTTCTGGTAAAAGGGTCACTGGTTCGATTCCCGGCATGGAAATTTATGTAATTTTACTTAATGGATATACCTAATTAAATATGACTGTAGTACGAACGAAATACTACGTGATAATTGTAGTTAATCCTAACTTAATATTATAAATGTGTAAGTGTATGTTTGTTACGCTTTCACGCCTCTAATTCTCATCCGATCATAATGAAATTTCGCATACACGTTATCAGGGATACAGGAAATGGCATAGGGTACCTTTCATCCCGAAATAAAATACAATTCGTGAGGTATCAACTAAAAATTAAATTAAAAAAATTCAACGCCTAAAAAAATTATAATAAAAATTAAAGTCAAATTGAAGTTGAAGTTGAAATTGAAGTAAGAAAAAGGGGATCGCAGAGGAAGTCGCTGGCAAACTCTAGTTTCTATATACATATACTAGCGACCAGCTCCCGGCTTCGCCCGGGGCTCAATTTTTATATCTAAAAAAAATCTTCCCGTTTATCCCTCTTTGCATGTGTGAAAACCGAATCAAAATCGGTCTTCCCATTCTCGAGTTTTTGAATAATTACTAGCTGGTGCCCGCGACTTGGTCTGCAATGAAAAATAAAATATATATATTAAAAGCAAAATAAAGCTTGACCCCTTGTTGCTATAACATTTTGACCGGGCTTTTTTTTTAAGTATCCCTCGGGAATAGTATTTTTATCTGGATCGAAGGTGACCGTATGTTCTTTCTTTTATCCCTGACAACGTGTATACAAAATTTCAAGATGATGGGTTAAGGCCAGGCCCTATGAAACTAAGGGAACTTTAAATAAATGTGCTGAGTCAACCACATATCTGATCAATGTGGAATTTACATATATATATTTTGAGACCTTTATCTGTAGATTATCAAGTCAGAAACATAATTAGGTGATTTTCATTCGATACATTTTTTGATCGAAATCGGCGCCTTTTCCGGAGAATATTACATTTTTCTACTAAACGGCTTGAGTTATATCGCCAAAAAACTGCTCGTAGCAAGGAAACATTGTTTACCAGTGATTGTCAAAATAAAATAAACTTAGGTTTATTTTTACTCCTATAATTAACGAAAACAATTTTGAGACTTACGTTGTTTAGTTCCGAGCTAGTGCATACCAAATCATGCTTCAAATAATGTACGCAATATTCAACCTTACGTAAGCTGTATCTTGCGATATATTAAAAAAAATCCTAGAGAGCCGCCGAGCAACTTGTAACTCTCGGGTGGCGGGACGTGGGCGGAGCGAGCGTAGGAATTTTTTTCGTGGGGCCTGCTCTTAAGTAGTTAAGACGTGAAAAGGTAACAGACAGACAAAGTTACATACATACATTTACTAGCTGACCCCGCAAACGTTGTTTTACCAAAAAAAATTTAGGGTATGAAAAATAGTTTACAACCTATTTTCAAACCAAAAAATTTCATAAAAATCGGACAAGCCGATTCAGAAGAGTTTGGTTACAAACACTGTGACACGAGAATTTTATATATAAAAAGATATATAGTATAGTATGGATGACGAAAAAAATAACGCCTTCCATAAAATACACTGGAGCGCAAAGAAAAAGGGTCATTTAGAAAATCTTCAATATCTTCAAAAGTACCTGACCTATCTTTATGAAATAAAGACTAAATACAAGCTAAACTAAATAAATTTTATGTTTATTTAATCACATTAAAATATTCTTTAATTTAATCTTTATTTCATTTGTAACTAGGTCAGGTACTTTTAAAGATATTGAAGATTTTCTAAATGACCCTTTTTCTTTGCGGTCCAGTGTGTGAGCGTTAAATAAAGATTGAATTAAAACATTCAAAACACCTTAGAAAAAATGGTGCGGACGAAGTCGAGAGCAATAGCGAGTCATAAAATAAATTCTCTTGTAATACTGTTACTCTTTTTGAGATATGAAAAAGAGTATTATATATCTATATACATCTATATTATATATCTAGTTCTTATGAGATTTCATGGTGGACTTCCATGACTCGATACTATAGTAAAACATAACGTAATGGAGCTTTCTCCTTTGCAAATAATCACTTGGGTAACTTCAATCAATTTATTCTCTCCCCATTATTAAGCTGATGATTATTAATGATTAGCGTCAACCATACTAATATTAGAAAGAGAGAATAAACTAAAAACTACATCTTAAAAATTCTTTCACCTATAGACTTTAATAAAGAATACACTAGATTCAGGGTCTCGAACAAAATCACTGCGAAAAAGTGTCCACATGGATTTTATACAAGCTATTCACATATAAAAATGAATCCCTAAATGTGTTGCTAAGCGCAAAACTCGAGAACGGCTGGGCCGATTTTAATTCTGTCTTCACTCATGGATAGAGGGATAATTAGGGAAGGTTTTTACGTAAAAAAATGTACCCGGGCGAATCCGGGAACGAGTCGCTAGTCTATAATATAAAAATGAATCCCTAAATGTGTTGCTAAGCGCAAAACTCGAGAACGGCTGGGCCGATTTTAATTCTGTCTTCACTCATGGATAGAGGGATAATCAGGGAAGGTTTTTACGTAAAAAAATGCACCCGGGCGAAGCCGGGAAAGAGTCGCTAGTCTATAATATAAAAATGAATCCCTAAATGTGTTGCTAAGCGCAAAACTCGGGAACGGCTGGGCCGATTTTAATTCTGTCTTCACTCATGGATAGAGGGATAATCAGGGAAGGTTTTTACGTAAAAAAATGCACCCGGGCGAAGCCGGGAAAGAGTCGCTAGTCTATAATATAAAAATGAATCCCTAAATATGTTGCTAAGCGCAAAACTCGAGAACGGCTGTGCCGATTTTAATTCTGTCTTCACTCATAGGTAGAGGGATAATCAGGGAAGGTTTTTACGTAAAAAAATGCACCCGGGCGAAGCCGGGAAAGAGTCGCTAGTCTATAATATAAAAATGAATCCCTAAATGTGTTGCTAAGCGCAAAACTCGAGAACGGCTGTGCCGATTTTAATTCTGTCTTCACTCATGGATAGAGGGATAATCAGGGAAGGTTTTTACGTAAAAAAATGCACCCGGGCGAATCGGGGAACGAGTCGCTAGTTTCTGATAAAATTATGAATAATGTAAATGTTGCATGACTGATTTGAATCTTAAACGTTTAGTAATAATGTTTCAAGTCGTAACACGTATTCACCTTAAGGAAAACTTTGTGCAACTGATTTGAAATATCCCCCCAAGCTGTATGTGAGGTGATATTCTACTATGCCACTTTTAGTGAAGCAACCCAGAATCTAGTGTATCCTTTATCAAAGCCTTATAGAATTAAATTTATCAATTTGACTGGGCTACAATAGTTTTTGAGTTTATTCGTTACAAACATACAAAATTACAAATCTTCCTGTCTTTGTAATATTATATTTTAAAACTAGCTGGTGCCCGCGTTGGAAAGAAAATATATGAGTAATTACTGTACCCGTGCGCCGTACACCGTCATCTGTTAGATTTTTGTGGAACTACAGATAATAAAAAGAAATTTGTCCGCGTTGAAAAAGAAAAAAGTAGGTTATCCTGTGTCCCGTACGTCCAAATGTTTATCTACCAAGTTTCATGAAAATCGGTTAATTCGTTTCAGAGTTATGGAGGAACATACATACATGAAGAAAAAAATTGTAAAAATCGTCAATTTTTAGTTTCAGTATCATGTATAGAGCCTATAAACACGATATCTCTGAAAACAAAGTAACTTACTCCATGACCGACCCTTACAGATTTATTATTAGTATTGTTTAGCCGAGTGTTGTGTGCTATCATTTCGAGTCGCGAAATATAATTACGTAACAAGAACGTGAAGCCTTGTGTAATACTAGTGTTGAAATATTGCGGACTTGGCAACCGGTCGCTGCAGGCCCGTCAGCCGACTCAAGGCTACCTGATAACGCAGGACTAATATTAACTATAAAATAAATGTGAAAGTTCGCTTGTCACAGTTAAAACGTCACTGTGTAGCAGGTAAACTTCCCGACTACCTTCAAACTGAAATGGACGAATTAAAAGTCATATATTTTTCTTATATGTCTCATACATGACTCTTTATTACATATTATGTAATGTGTTATCTATGTATGTTGTAGTGGCCAGATCATAGAATTGATCACTTGATGAAATGGCCATATCATTGAATAACCAGCAGCCATTAAATATATATTTTTTTATAGGTACCTTCTTTATTTGGAGTTTTTATTGAACCTTTGATATCAAGGATATCCTACATTAATTATATGGAGGTGATCAATTCTATTTCATGATTTGAAAGGGAAAAAACCTTACAGAACTTTGTCTTCTATGTGGATTTGATTATAGTTCTGTATTCTGTAAGGAAAATAAAAAATGAGAGGATATATAGCTCAGACTTAAATTCTGAGCTGTTTCTTGCTGTCCATTTCATGACTGCAGAACGCAGGATCATTGAGGATAAGATATAATAAGATTAGAGACCTTATTTTTTCTTTATGTTAAGATCGGTAGACAGGCTGACGGTCAACTTGATGGTAAGTGGCTACCGTCGCCTATAACACAAGCAACTATACTTCATTACTGCCATCCATTACTCACTCATCGAAACACAACAACAAAGTGCTGTTATTTCACGATGGTCTTCAATAAGAGGGTGGTTACTGCCGCCAGGCGGGCTGCCCAAGTGACTGCAAGACGCAGTGTGCCCTGCCACTACTTGAAAATAGATATGGGAGTAAAGTCACTTTAATTCTCTAGATGATGTAGTTGTTCTAGTACCATTGAACTGTACCGTTAATAGTTCTATACAGTAGTATATTGGTATGAGCGACACCAAGTAGTATCACTAGTACTATTAATGGTACAGTCTAATGGAACTAGAGCAACTACATAATCTAGTTCATAGCTGCTATGTTTATGACTGCAGAAAGCAGTGTATCCACCATATATCATTGAGGATAGGATAATCTAAAGATAAGAGAGCTTGTACCTGAATCATACATGTTTGTATTTATATTATGTATTTACAAAAAAATTGGATGTAGTATACACAACTGTCTGGTATCCACATGGTATCCATATACAAGCATTAGTTGCTTATTGTGGAATGGTACTGTGTAGAATGTGTGAATATGTTTATTATTTATCTTAATGACACGTTTGGTCTAGTGGCTAGTAAACCTAACTGTTAACCAAACGTTCGCGGGTTCGAATCCCGCTGGGGACAAATGTTTATGTGTTAATATTTTACCTTTGTACCTGAGTCATGGATGTTTTGTATTTATAACATGTGTGTATTTACAAAAAAAAAGTAATCTATGTAGTATATCAACTGTCTGTTATCCATAATAGAAGTTTAGTTGCTTACTTTGGAACTAGATGGTGCTGTGTGGAATGTGTGAAGGTTATTTATTTATTATTTATTATTATCTTAAGTATATCATCTTAATTTTGTCTTTGACTTTTAAAAGTCTGTCTGTAATCACAAAACTAATGCCTAATGTCGAACTCATATGAAGTCGGTGTATTTCATCTAACCTTAATTCGTTTCTTAATTCAGCCAACAGATGTCAGTTACGTAACCGGAAATGCGGTCATATGGCACCGACTTGTTCTAATGAAGGTTTTCATTGTTCAAGAGAAGTGCACTCTAATGTTATATATATACTATATCTTTAATATTAATTAAAGATTAAAATTTTTATTTTTGTTTGTAATTAATAAAGTATTATAAAGAGAGAAGTTTTGTATCATATTTTTCCTGGAGCGATTTTGAAAATTCTTTCACCTATAGAAAGCTACTACGTTGTCAACAAGTAACATAGGCTACATTTTATAAAGTTACGCCGGCGAAGTCGCGTGCAACAGCTAATAATGAATAAACTCAAAAACTACAGGACCGATTTTAAAAATTAAAAATGAAATTATTTTATTTGAAAATTCATAATCATATTCGCCTTTATTTGCAACATAGTTAATCTAAAAATTGTCAAATCGATTTTTTTTTAATACTTACTAGCTCTTGCCCGCGACTTCGTCCGTGCCTTTATATCCGAGGTGTTCATCTAATATACTTATACTAATATAAAAAAAAAAAAAAAAATTTAATTTTTAAAATTAAAAACTTTAAAAAAAAGTTGTATTTTTTCTGTTGTAATAAATAAACTCAAAAACTACTGCATCGATTTTAAAAATAGTTTCGTCAAAAGAAAGTTACATTAACAGCGAGTAACATAACGACAAAGTCGCGTGCAACAGCTAGTACTTTATAGTATGTAAAGAAAACCACACACGAACAATTTATACCACAGGCGAAATTAGTTTAAAAAATATATATTAAAAGACATTTCGTAATTCTTAGGTAATAAAACTATTCATTAACTACAAATAATTACAGTACAGTAACACAGTAAAGTCTCGGATATCGAACCCCGTTATCTGTCAATGATGCACGCAATCTTTGAGCTATTTCACTTCAGATGTATTTTTTTATTTTAAAGGAGCTTGTTTTAATTTTACGCGTTGATGTCTTTAACAAGACTTAAATTTTTTGATATTTAAACAAATTTAAACTTAAAAATCGATATAAAGAAGGTCTAATTTACTATGATACCGTGTAATGTATACACAGAAAGCGTTTATTGATGTTAGACACAGAGTTGCACTGTGTCTCTAGTTAAAAAACTATATTGAGCTATGTTAGTGAAAGTAAATTATGTTATATGCGCGTGATATCTCGGACCAGCATAACTTTAACCTTGCCACAAAACGTTTTGTATTTAAACGGGAGATCTATTTAAATTGGATTCTTAGAGGAGTCAGTTGACATCTGTTTTTAACATTTCACCTGTAATTAGACATTTTATTACTCTGGATTTATTTTCATTGGCATGATGTAATTTTTTGTTCTGTGTATTATGGTTTTTGTTTTACACAAAATTGTGTATCTATATAAATGAGTATGTAATAATACAATTTTAAATCTCACCTTTTTATATAAAAATATGAACTTTTATATAGAAATATGATAGAATATGATGTTTATATAGAAATATATTGTTAAATAATAAATATATATGTTTAGAATTTATTTTAAAATTGATATTTAAAGATGGCGTTTACAACAGAAATGTGACTTGTGAGATATAACCATAGATTCTTTTTTATTTTAATTTTAGAACTTTTTATATAATGCCTTAACAAAGGAATAACATTCATTCTTTGCCTTAACAAAGGTATAACATTTTTACTAGTAAATACCTACTCTAGAAAGAATACTTCACAGTCATTAACGGTTTTGTAAGAACGTGTAGTAGCTTTCGTTTTCGCACAATTCAAATACAAAGATTACTTAATCTTCGCAAAACTTTAAAAAAAGCCGTCACGATAATCATTGGTCACGATATTATACCTCATAATAGTCTAGACTTGCAAAAATTAACTAGCAACAAAAATAAATAACAAAAGAGTTTCGACCTAGCGCTTTTAGTAATAAAAATCAATTCGAGCCAAAAAAGAAGTGACCCGATTAAGAACGGGTTCCATTATGGCGAGTTTAATAAAAAAAAATGTTACGAAAAACTTATGTAATACGATTTTGTGACGTTCAGCTTATGTGTTTATGGAAATAACGATAATAATGAAAAGAAACACTAAAAAAAACTGACACAGAACACTCACACTCGATTTTAAACTTCGAATTTCAAATTCACAGAACGTATTTGAATATCGATTGACAAGAGACACGCGCGGAAAATTTGTTTCTTTTTTTAAAATTTGAACGCGACAACGACCGACCGCTCCGACAGCGATTGCGGACTGAAGGCAAGGCAGTCTGCTTTTGCTTGTTGCCGTTCATTGGTGACGGGGTAAAGACTAGTTCAAATTGGAACATTTTAATTATATTATAATACTAGCTGTTGCATGCGACATCGCCTGCGTAACTTCATAAAAGACAGCCTAGGTTACTCCCTGATGACGTAGCTCTCTAAAGGTGAATTCTTCGAAATAAGTAACTAAGAATTTTAAAATTGGTCCAGTAGTTTTTTAGTTTATTTATTACAAACATACAAATCTTCTCTCTTTATAATATTAACATAGAAGTGTCACGTTGTGTCGCCGCGATGAACTCCTAAACTACTGAACCAATTTTGATAAAATTTCGTAACTATGTGCAACTTAAAAGATAGGATAGTTTTTATATTGAACCCGTGCGAAGCCGGGAGCTGGCCACTACTATTATTATATATTACTATCCATGAGTGAAGACAGAATTAAAATCGGCCCAGTAGCCTATGTTACTCCTGACGACCCCCTCTTCATGTCTGCAAAGTTTCATCGAAATCGCTTCAGCCGTTTCTGAGATTACCCCGGACAGACAGACAGACAGACAGACAGACAGACAGACAGACAGACAGACAGACAGACAGACAGACAAAAATTCTAAAAAAAGTTATTTACGTTTTAACAGCATGCGAATGACTCTCTAAGCTTAGTTTGAGGCAGTTTTTCGCAAATCACAGACAGACACTCTGATTATATTTATATAGATTATAACATAGATATTAAAAAAGAGGAGCAATCCGCCTCTGTCTGTTTCTCCGATTACTTGACGACCCCTTCGTATGAGTGGTTAGGGTGCTTGCCTTAACACTGGGATTCTAGCACAAGTTTTTGGCAATTGTCAATTTGACATTGACAATGTAATTGTTAACTCATGCTAGATCCACTGGTCTGGATTTGGAAAACAGTGGACAGGGCACGCTGCTTGTCGCAGTCATTTGGACAGCCCGTCTGGCGGCAGTAACCACCTCCTTACAGAAGACCACAGCGAAATAATAGCATGTGTGCTGTTGTGTTTCTCGAGAGAGTGAGGGATACCAAAGCCCATTTCCCTGTCCTCTTAATCGTACTATGGTCGGCAGAGAACTTGTAGCACCTGTAACGTTACTTGTGTTGTTGGCGACGGTAGCCACCTACCATCAAGTGGACCGTCACTCTGTCCGTCAAGGTTAACAGTAAAAAATCTATCTGTACATATAAAAACAGCCAGTTTGTTTTTATGTTCGATCTTTCATTTTTAATTATTACCTCATCTAGGTTCTGTTTATCGCTGGTGAATGTTGTCACACTTGTAATTTGTTTGCATAACTATTCTGTATCTGTTATTGTAATGTACCTAAATACTTAAATTATTGTTTTTTTTTAAACTGTTGATGTGTTAATCCTAATTGTAATCTACCTATACTTACGACAGTCGTGCTGTTCTCAAGTGATGCTCCTTCATACATGAGGCAATTGATTTTTATTTAATAGATTAAAGAATAAAAATTTTAAACTTTAACACTCGGTATGAATATTGAAAACTAGTTGTTGCACGCGACTTCGCCCGCGTAACTTTATAAAATATAGCTTTTGTTACACGCTGATGATGTAGCTTGTTATAGGTGAAAAAATTTTCAAAATCGATCCAGTACTTTTTGAGTTTATTCATTGCAAACATACAAATATCTCTTTATAATATTAATGAAGTTGAAATTAGTGAAAATATTTCCTTAGTCAATAATATTTTCTTGAGATAAACAGTCCACCTAGGTTACTTCGAGAAAAAGGTCAATCGTCGAATCCAGCTAGGACGAATAGCAGCTAGCTTGAAAAGCTCCGAAATATCTTCTCGTCCAAAAGAAGTACGCAATAATTCGGGTAGATGTCGTTTATTTCATATAGTTTAAAGTCACTGAGTGTGTCGCTCACAGAGCGTGACGGCGAGAGTTTACTGCTTTTTTTCCATACTATAAAAGTGCTAGACGCGCCTAAGGAAGTTTTCACTTAAAAAATCCAGTAATCTGCAAGGGGTCGTAACGTACAGACGTGCTGCTAAATAATAATCATGTCTTTCGATTTGCGTCCAATGTGAACTGTACTTTATATATTTAAACACTTGCATCGCAATGCAACTCGCTTCAATGCATCTGTACATTCCTCTTTGTAGTGTTGGTGAATAGCTTTATAGTTTGTAATGTCATAAATGCATAAAATGTATGGCGTTTATGACAGTACTTGGAAAGTTTTTTTCTTATGTTAACGTCG
The DNA here is from genome assembly GCA_936446665.2 of Synanthedon andrenaeformis. Classification (NCBI taxonomy): domain Eukaryota; kingdom Metazoa; phylum Arthropoda; class Insecta; order Lepidoptera; family Sesiidae; genus Synanthedon; species Synanthedon andrenaeformis. The sequence continues at coordinate 800,283 of OW387803.2, forward strand.
GCAGACAGGTTGACGGTCCACTTGATGGTTGGTGGCAACGGTCGCCAATAACACAAGCAACGCCAAATGTGCTGCCGATTGAGACAGGAAAGGAATTTTTTTTTAAATATTCCACACAGCACCATCTAGTTCCATACTAAGCAACTAATGCTTGTATTATGGATACCAGACAGTTGATATACTACATAGATCACTTTTTTTTGTAAATACATACATGTTAAAAATAAAAAAACATCCATAACTCAGGTACAAAATTAAATGTTAAAACATAAACATTTGCCCCTAGCGGGATTCGAACCCGCGACAGTTTGGTTAACAGCTAGGGTTACTAGCCACTAGACCAAACGTGTCGTCTGTTTGGGATGGGGAAATAGAGTCTGGCATCCCTTACTCACTCGCCAAAACACAACAGCACTTATGCTGTTATGTCAATATAGTCTTTTGTAAGGGGTTGGCTACTGCCGTCAGACGGACAGCCCAAATGACTGCGAAACTCATTTTAGTCCTGCTATTACATTTCATATTGAACAATGATTTGGAAATTAAAAATCAAAATTTTCCCTTAATACAAAAAATTTATTAGAAAAAAATATATATACATTAAAATTACATGTTTTATAACAACTTAACTAGATGTCGTGTCAATAGTTTTTGTGTTTCTATTCTGTCGTTTACGTCTCGCCATCATTCGTCTTCTCTCGTAGTTACTGTAGTGTGATATACCCCTTTAATAAAAAAATTAAAAAAAACTAAAATAATTCCAGTACGCATATCAGATCTGTCTAAATATTTACTCCTTTAAAAAAATTTTTTTTCTAACTTGCTTGGACTTTTGCTTCACTATTTGAAACTAGCTTAAAATTTTCGATATTTGTAGTTGATTTTCCAAAAAAAAATCTTTCATACAAACCTTGTCCAAGTGTCTTTTTGTAATGTCAAAATAACTACCTTTTACTGAATGTATATTACATCAAAGTACTAGATGGTGAAAAAGTACTTCGTCCGCGTTGAAAAAGCAATATATCGCCTGACATCGTTATTGCTATTACACTTAGCCAGAAGTTAGTTCCCTTTATTTTAGATGATCCCTTAGGAATAGTCCTTTTTTTCTGGATAAAAAGTACTCCATATCCTTTCTAGTGTCCCAGACAACGTGTATGCAAAATTTCATGGTGATCGGTTCAGTAGTTTTTGCGTGAAAGAGTAACAAACATCCATACATCCGAACAAACTTTCGCATATATATAATAATGTTTTTTGCCCATCATTATATACAATATATAATAATGTTTTTTTCCTTATTTCATCAATATTTCTTTGCAAGTTAGAGAAAAGTAATATACTATTTAAAACATTTACTTTTAGAAAATTAAAAGAAATTATAAAAGTGCTGTTACAGTTCAAGAACTTAATAAAATGACTAAACAAAATGGTAACTTATTATTTATTAATTAATCAATATGCGTATAAAATCATTATAAAAAAAGTGAATATTACTAGTGTAATTTAATTCGTCGAAAGAGCGACATCTATCGACATAGTAAAGAACAACTTCGTAAATGGATTGATTTGACTGAACAAAATTAATCAGATCGCAAAATTCGACAAAAAAAAAATTTCATTGAATAATTTGGAAAAAAAAATCTTATATAAGTATATATACATTTTTAAAACTATACAGTGTTTTAACAAGTATATTTATTATATAAAAAGTAGTACTGAAATACTGAAAAGTACTAATCTAATCTAGACTAGAAACAGAAAGTATAAGAAACAGAAAAACAAAGGTTTAAAAATAACTATGATTTTTTTATAATATGACACTGCTTATTTTTGTACTTAACGGTAACGTAATATAATTGCTATGGTCTTTGCAAGTTAATATAGTAAAAGTTCAAATTGGCACTTAAGCTTTACTTACTTAAGTATATTTCTACTTTTAAAAGAATCTAAATATTATTTTTGTGCAAGATCAATAAAGAAATTCACACAAAAAGTATGATGAGGGAATAAAATGTATAATTTATAGTATAATATCAGTATAAATACATTATAAAATTTATACAGTGAACTAAGAAAGCTTAATACTTATTAGTACAGTCAATCTGTCAATAAAGTGGTAAAAAAAATTTGCCATGTGAGTTTCAGAAAGTAGATACGACAAAACTTAGCTGTGTGAAAATAAGTGAAAATGTACATTTTTGCATTAAAAAAAAATTATTTACATGGCGAAAGTGGACGAAAAACATTTTTTTTGGGACTTCAGCGCCATCTACCGTGTTCCAATGACTTTAAAGCGGTTATCACACTTTACAATTTGAAGGAATCCAATTTAGGAACCTAAGTAGTGAACCTAGTGATCACATTACACTAAATTGATATCTAAATCGAAGACATAGAATTGAAAATAGATAAAATCTAAATTGGATCCAATCTGTTCTAACTGCGATTACACTTTCCAATTTCCTAAATTGGAATCCTTCAAATTGTAAAGTGTGATAACCTATTTATTGTAGCTTGCAACGTCCTCTACATTTTTTGTTCTATAAATTTTTCTGTGAAATGTATACATTTTGAGAAAAATGCATTTCAAAATATATTTTTTCACTTTTTTTTGGAGTTTTCAAAAAAAGTTCGCAACAAAGTAGCACATGCCCATCGCAAAGGTAGCTTAAGTAAATCATTCTTCAACGAATAAAACAACTTTCACCCATTCGCAATTTTTTTCAGTCAACCAATTTATTTTATGACAGATTGACTGGACTATATTATTATATGTATACTTATTATTACAAAGCTCTGTCCAAAGGTTATGTCTACTTTATGTGATATCTACTCTATAAGAAAATTGTGCATAGTATTAATTCTTGAAAGTACAAAATTTAATTATAATTATAAAGAAGTAAAAAAGTTTTTTTTTTTTAGAATACAAATTTACAATATCACACTTAACCAGGAAAGCTATAAAAAGTGTATAGGGAGACATTACAAGATTTATAATATACATATACAAAAATTTACATTATAAGGGCCAGCGTAGACGAGGGACTATTTTTCGCGGAATACAAAAATCGTTTAAGTATTACTACTTAAAAAAAAAAAAAATTAAAAAAAAATGACTTTTTTTCGGATAAAGGATTTTTGTTCGCACAAGAATAAAATGGCAGTAAAATTTTTAAAAATCGCACTTTTTATCGCGAAAGACAAAAATCGCCGAAGTAATATTAAAAAATCCCCAACGCTTACAAAGGACTTTAACGTGCATAGATTTATGTCTGTCTCGAGCGCTCTACGCGGACTAAAAAATCAGTGTTGCCATTAAGTATAATAAAATTCGATACTTCAAATTATTCTGTGTTTATAGATAAAAATATAATAATATGAAATTGCCGTATTATCAATCTTTATGTAAAAAATTAAATCTCACAACCTTGAGATATAAATTCATTCATCAAAACTAACAATTCGTTACACATTATAATGAGTATTGATATTGAATTTAACTACGGCATACGGCAGAGCAACCTGACGTATGCCGTATTTAAAAAAAAAGGTTATTTAATTGCCGTATTTTATGGCAATTGGCGTATCAATGGCAACACTGACTAAAATCCGCTGTCATGCGTTGATGCGTCTTATTGGCACGTCAGTTCTGTTTTTTCGGGAACTACCCCAAACTTTGTCCCTAGATGTTGTATGTTATTTAAGACTTATATATACTAAGTCAAATTATATATTATTAAATTTGTAAATATAACTTAGTTTTAGACGTAGATTAGTTGTTAATTTATTGTATAAGCTAATAAAAAAATATTGAGACTTGTGCCGCCAGAGTCGGATTTATCCGACAATTATTTTCGTGTCCATTTCGCCAAAGCTTTATATACACGACAAACTCCTCTACTTGTATAATGTTTATTTTGAAATCATTGCGTTGATTTCGCTTAAAAAACAAAAAAAAATTACGAGTTAACAATTTAACAATTTATCAGTTAAATAATTTAAGTGTAACAAATTGATAATAAAACAAAGTTAATGTTAGATTTTACGATCATTTTTATTTTTAAGACCAAATGTTTGTTAGATAAATTTTATCCTGAATAATAATCCTATCGATTAGTATAATAAAATAGCGAGTGTTTGTTTTTTTTTTATTTTAGTTGGTTCGAGTCCCCGGCGAGCCAAGCGAGTTTTAGAAAATCTTTGAATGCAGTTTTGTTTCTTTTTAAAAATAAAGGAATGTTTCCTTTATGTAAAATGAGCCAACTTAAGGATTTAAGGTAGTTTCCCTCCAGGGCCCGACTTATCTTTCCACCCTGTATATGGTGTAATTGTTTGTTTTTCCTAATAAAATAAAATAAAAATAAAGTCTTTGTTTAGGTAAGTAAAGTCCCTCCTATGCGTTATTAACTGTCCCTCGTCTATGCAGGCCCTTAAGTGATATGAAAGTCTTAGTATTGAAGTCTTAGTCTTAGTACTTCTAGTCTATCCAAACAGGACATGCTAACTGTGACAGTTTACAAAGAAAATAATCTACTTTTTGCCTGTAATATAATTCCCTTCTTGATCTTTGTATAAATCTTCATTGACTCCGTATAAACTGGGTGCGCTCGCGCAGTCCACCTGAAATTTTAGATAAGCATTTATTTCATACCGGCTTCGTTCGAGTCCCTTTTTTTTATTAATTGATTTTTTTTTATTTTTTTTTTTATTGCTCAGTTGGTGTGTGTGTGTGTCAGCTTTTTTTAAATAATATTGTGTAGATGACTCAACATCTCTGAAACTTCAGAGATATTTTTAAAATATTCAAAAATAGAACGTAGCATACTGTAGGACAATTTTGATTTTACTCCCATAAATTTTCATATGCATATCGATTCTTAAGGAGTAAACTCCAAAAAAAAATTAATGATACGAACGAAACAGTACCTATCTGGGTGAAAGGTACACCTATTTTCTTTTATGTACCCTCCTTTTCTTAGTTGTTAAAACATTTACTTATACAATCTTTCACCAATAGTTTATATTACAGTTATAGTTTCAAACTATATTTATTTTATAATGTTTACAAGACTTACATTGAAATCGAAGTCACAAACTCTCGTCCTCTGATTGAATGCTGTGCCTGGACCGCAGACGAAAGAGTACTTCACGTTGCCAGCGAAACTGGGCACGCACCAATGCCACACCTGAAACAATATTTATTAATATACTAGCTGGTGCCCGCGACTTCGTCAGCGTTGTACCAAAAAAGTAGCCTATCCTGTGTCCCGTACGTCCAAATGTTTATCTACCAAGTTTCATGAAAATCAGTTAATTAGTTTCAGAGTTATGGAGGAACATATATACATACATACAGAAAAAAATTCTATAAATCGTCAATTTAGTTTCAGTATCATGTATAGAGCCTATAAACACGATATCTCTGAAAACAAAGTAACTTACTCCATGACCGACCCTTACAGATTTATTATTAGTATTGATAATCGTGATTGTTATAAACAAGCGTTGGATACCTATTAAATTTTAGATGATCCCTCGGGAACAGTAAGGCTGAGTTCAGTTGACCGCGCGGTACAAGATCAAACTGAACAGGAGCCCTAGACAAAGTAACAATTAATAAACGATAACGAAGTACGAAAATAATAAAATGTATGGGATTGACATATTTTGCATTTTGTGCAAAAAAAGTAGGCCTTCGTACCTATGTCCTTGTCCTATGTCCTAGGTCCTTACATGCTAAATTTCATGATTAGCGTTTGATTAGTTAAGAAAGTAACTAGGTATAGTTAGTAATCTGTCGTTAACGCTTGAAAAGATAACGTACAGGATTACTTTTACATTTTTAATATTATAAAACCCTTTATATGAATATATTTTCTCATATGTTTCATATATTTTTGTAATTTTCAACGCCAACGAATCGTGAGCATCAGCTAGTCTTATTAAATAAGTCTTTATTTTGAAGTCACTCAGACGATTGATATTTCGTCATAGTGAGTAGAACAACAACGACGATTTTGATAATTTTTAAATTTTTATTTTTTTTGCGTAAACTGACTTTATTATGTCGTGCTTTATCGACCAATAAAACATTTTTTGACAAATCTTATATATATAAAAATCTCGTGTCACAATGTTTGTTCGCGATAAACTCTGAAACTACAGAACCGATTTTAATCAAATTTTGCACATTGTGTGCAGTTTGATCCAACTTAAGAGATAGGATAGTTTTTATCTCAATTTATAGTCGCGATATTTTTTTATTGCAAATTATTTGTTTATTATATGCGAGTTATACACCGCCATCTGTGAGAAGGTTACGGAACTCACACTTATTTTAAAAGTTATCTGTGAGTTCCATAGGTTTCTCACAGATGGCGGTTTAAAGTAATTCATCGGCTGGATTGCAAAAAAGCACCCCGGGCGAAGCCGGGAGCGGGCCACTAGTATTATTTAAAACTTTCCAGATACAGAGTTGGAATACTGTGACGGATTTAATTTCTAAATACAATACAATGGCGTATTAATCATTTCTCCAGTGCCATACTGTAAAGTTACAAAATTGCAGAACCGTCTTTGTTCTACGGCTATGACGATTTTTGTGAGGATATTTTTGTATTTAGAGCTTACTTACTTGGCAATTTGTTTCAAGGTCAGCATAATATCCTGGTATTTTGTCATCGCATGCGAAAGACAAGCCCTTGGGTACTTCTGTGAGCACATTTATACCAGGATTCACGTAGTCTTGATCGTTGTTAACGTAATCTACCTGCGCCTGAAATTTTATTCGTAGCAATGTTTGAGCAATGCAATGAAACTTTATTATTATTATTATTATTATTAACTCTTTATTTGCACCAAAAACACACATATAAAAAAGATAATAGAAAAAAAAGAAAGAAATAACAATTAAAGGTACAAAAGGCGGCCTTATCGCTTTATAGCGATTTCTGCCAGGCAACCTTAGGGTAAGGAAAATTCTACAAAAAATTAATAAAACAATGTGGGTGGTAAAAGTGATCACCATAAACTTAATCTATCTAATAACTAAATACAAGTACATAAATACAATATACCTACACAAATACTAATAACACAAATTAATAAGATAGATTAATAAAAATAATTTATTAGAAGATAAACCTACATATAAAAATTAAACAAATAAAGTCGTCTTCAGTTTGACAGAAAATGTGTCTTGAGTGCCCTTTTAAATATGCCCAATGATTTAGATTGCCTGATGCTCAAAGGCAGTGCATTCCAAAGTTTAATGGCCCGTACAGCAAATGAACCCTCATAAAACTTTGTTTTGTGTGGGATGGATTGCAGGATAAGCGCACGGCACGGTCTTATGTCCTCCTGCACACCGAAAAACTTGAATTTCTCCTTGAGATAAGATGGAGACCTGCCGTGAAACAGCACACCGTACAGAAGAGATAAAACATGCATGTCCCGGCGAAACTTTATTAAAGTAATGGGTTACTTATAAATTTGTAAAGCCAATAAGAAAGTCTTAAGAAGATCTTATAAGAACTATAATGAGCTCTGAAGAGACACTTATAATTAAATTTTATATAATATGACACATTAATGATAATATTATAATAGAATAAATAAATAAATAAATGTCTATGCTATAAGATTTCTTATGCTATTCAAAAAGTTCATTATAGATATGTGTATGTATTCTTAATTTATAACAACTTATGTAATTAAAAAAAAAATTAAGTCTTAAGTATACCTACACATTTATTTCAAGGTTTTGTGGATTTTATACATTTACACATATATATATATATATATATACTAGTGACCCGCTCCCGGCTTCGCCCGGGGTGCTTTTTTGCAATCCAGCCGATAAATTACTTTAAACCGCCATCTGTGAGATGCTTATGGAACTCACAGATAAATAATTGCTGTATTGAATAAGTATCAACAGATGGCGCTATGTTAATAATATCATATAATTTAAAAAAAATAAACAAAATGAGATTTAAACTATCCTATCTTTTAAGTTGGACCAAATAACAGATACTTATGAAGTTTGATCAAAATCGGTTCAGTAGTTTCAGAGTTTATCGCGAACATACATCGTGACACGAGATTTATATATATATGTATATACACCGAAAATAGACAACATAAATACATGAAATTAAGTCTTCAACTTAAGTAGGTATTCGACAGTCTGTGGAATCGTAGCTCCCAAACGGATGAAGCGATTTTGGAGCGATTTTGGAGCGATTTTGATTCGTTTTTTTGTGTTTGAAAGCTGACATGATCGGGATGGTTCTTAGCTTATAATTTATTAAAATCTATTCAGACGTTTTAAAACCATCAGAAAACTTCAGAATCTCCATGACAATGGTAACCTTGACCCGATGCTGCAGCATAAATTGGTCTGCGGGATGACTAACTCCTCACAAACTTACAGCAGATATAAATTTTATTTCATTATTTTTTGGGACACAAACAGAAATAAAAACAAAAATATAGAAAAAAAGACAAAAAAAATTAACACATATTCCACAAGCGTGTCAGATAGATAACTATATTAAAAAAAAAGTTAGAACAGAAACTAAACACAGACAAAAAATAACAAAAATTAATATATAGTTAAAATTAAAAACAAACTGTACAAAAAGAAAACAGAAATTTTAAAAAAAAGCAATCAATAAATATAATAGAAAAATCACAATTAAATAAATCAACCAGGCAAGTGTGACTCCTCAATCTCAGATATGACCCCACAACTGCACTCTAAATATTAACTTTAACTTTAATTATAGCTTGGCTGTTTATAACTTAATTAAATCTATGTTGTTACTCGCTTAATAAGACCTCTTTCAATTAATATGTCGAATCTGTTTACAATGAAAATCATCATCTTAAAACAATACAGCAATTTAAAGGCATGGCACAAAAACCTCTTACGTATTATCCGATAATAATGAAATAATTATTGAGATAATTGTTAATTATAGCAATAACGGATAACGAGTTATTAATTTTCATGTTATATAACTGCGAAATAAGGGACACAACACACCATAGACAAGGGAAAATTTAAAATTAGAACATTATAGATACCTCGGGGCTCAGAGGGCGTAAACGACAAAGATGGTTTTTCAGGAGAGGCAAATATATTTTTTTTAATGTAACTTTTTTGTTTTTTATGTTATAAAGGAAAATCTTTGACCAAGAACTTCTAATACTTAGCTGTAAAAACTATTTAGATAGTGAAATTAAAAAATATAAAATATTAAAAAATTCAGCGGCATATCACATTTAAAAAAATAGTCGTATAGATAGACTAGTATTTTTAAATTTCTTAACTTTCACTATACAGATCGATAGAGTAAAAAAATTGAGTATGAGCATCCATAAGTCATTTTCACCAAAATGACGTTTACGCCCCTTGAGCCCTGAGGCATCATTATTAGAAATGATACTTTTCTTGGATTTTTTTTGTATTTTTTTCATCTAAAATAGATATTTATTATGAAATAATAAAAATCTATTTCATTTTTGTAGATGTTTATTACAATTACAGTTATTACTTACATTTGTAGTTCTGTTGATAAGGCACAGAAACACTGTTACCAAACCGACGGAACCTAATCGCAAAACGCACAATTGCTTCTGTGACATTGTGCTTTAAGTAGGTACTCTATCTATGATGATTTTATAACCTGCAAAAGAAATATTAGGTTATATAGTATATCGTAAATCCAAAAAATAATTCTACAGCCTGCTATATTATCAAAGAAGTATTAAATGGTCCTTGTACACCGGTACCTACGGGGTGTTTTGACAGGTGCTTCCATGACAGATAAGACTGATTCTGTGGATTGTGTCTACAAGCTTGTTTCTCCAACGGATTTCCGTACTTCGAAAAGATGAAGACATCCCTCGGCCTCGGACTTATGCCAAGCACCAGTCAAACACCCTCTTCATAATGCGATTCAGACGCGAACATTGACATTGACATTAACAGTCATTGACATTTACACGACATTGACAGTCATTGACATTGACAGTCATTGACATTGACAGTCATTGACATTGACATGACATTGAAATGCCATGACTTATGTCAATGACATTGACAGTTGACATCAATTTTGACAAATTTAAGATTTTTCTAAAATTCCACATCGTGACTTCCACAATTTAAACTTAAAATAAACCCATTGTTAAAAGGCACAGCAACGATTTATAAATTAATTTAAATGAAAATATCAAAAGAAAATTTATGAACACTGCATTTCGCAGTCATTTGGGCAGCTCGTCTGGCGGCATTAACCACCCCCTTTAAAGAAGACCACCATTGCAATACAAGCGTATTTGCTGTTCTCTTTCGGTGAATCCGTTATCCTTAATCATAATAAAAGTCGGCAATGAGCTTTTAGCATCTGAGGCACAGTATTATTAATACTCACCTACCCTGAGGCCTTGCTTATGTTAATGGGAAACCGTAACCGCCTAACATCAAGTCTACCATCATCCTGTACATGAAAATTCAATGATGCAATATTATATCCGATGCAACAAAACATGTAATAAATTGATTCGAAATCAAACCTGCAACACCTGTCTATACTTTATTGACTTTATGTGAGAAAACAATTTTGTCACAGAGCAATTAAATCAAAGAATAGAACAAAGGTACAGAATAATTAGTAAAAACTATTACAATTGTAATTGTGGCTATATAATTGGTCTGTATTAATACGAGTGTGGAATTCGAGCGGACATGGCAGACATAAAAAAAAATCAGATTCATAAGTAGCCTGCCTCCACTTGGCTCCCATGTCTAGGTTTTCATGGGATCCTTGGATAATTCTTTTACCTTTTGGCTCATATAAATTGTTAAGTTTATCCTATGAGTATAGGATCCACTTTTATTGACATTTTGATTCGTTGTCATGTTACTTTCAATCCTATTGTCATTCAACAGGATCCGAACATAATACCTAAGGTCAAAAGTAGCTTCGATGCCACTTTAGACTGGTCCTTTTGAACAATACGCTGCTTAAATTCAAAAGTAGTAAAAATCAAAAAAAAATCCAAAAATGTTTTATTGCAAATATACAATCGCTTTTGTATGTTGCAAAAAGACTTATGGTTGTTTTATTCCATATTTAGTATATTTTGATCATTTTTTTTATATATTCAAAAGTAACTTTAATAATGCTTATATCTCCTCTAGTGTTCAGTTTATTATAGAAGTACTTAAAACATTTAGTGCTACTTAAAAATACGCTTCTAACGACATATAATACGCATATATTTGATATATATCTATTAAGAAAAAAGTAGACAAAAAATAATTTAATTTTTTTCGATTAGTTCTCCTGTAAAATTTAGGTTTTGAGATTATACAGTTTTAATGCGAAAAGACGATATATCTCGTATTGGCCCTTGCCCGGCTGAGATGATGATGATGAAATAAATTTATAATTAAATTAATCATATCAATGCTTTTTTATGAGAATTATAAATATTAAAAGAAATAATATTTATTAGGGCAATTTTGACAACAATATTAGCTTAAGGTTATGTTCTAATAAGATAATCACCACGAGTACTTGTAATTAAGTATGACAAAGTTATATTTTTCTATAATTAAGTTAAATAAAGTTAGCAAACAATAACGCAATACTAAATTAGTAGTGAACTTATTGTAAGTGCTCAGAACAATAGGTACGGTTAGCAAGAACGTGTGAAATGGACGGATAGCATCAAAAATGGCCACGGTCATACTGACCCGGTTTGTGATATCGTCTATCGCTATCTTTTATAGGGCCTCGTTAAATTTGTGTTTGTTTACAAAAATTTTGCTTTATTTTATTTTATTAAAGACTAGCGACTCGTTCCCGGCTTCGCCCGGGTGCATTTTTTTACGTAAAAACCTTCCCTGATTATCCCTCTATCCATAAGTGAAGACAGAATTAAAATCGGCTCAGTAGCCTATGTTACTCCTGACGACCCCCTCTTCATGTCTGCAAAGTTTCATCGAAATCGCTTCAGCCGTTTCTGAGATTACCCCGGACAGACAGACAGACAGACAGACAGACAAAAATTCTAAAAAAGTTATTTACGTTTTAACAGCATGCGAATGACTCTCTAAGCTTAGTTTGAGGAAGTTTTTCGCAAATCACAGACAGACATTCTGATTTTATTTATATAGAAAACAAACAATTACATCACATAGTAAATTAGAAAAAAGAGACATACATAATTCTTTTCATTTTTCTTTCTTTTTGTTATCGTTTCATTTTATTATAATTTAAGTTAAGTTTCAGTTATAATATTATTGTTTAGTTGCTATGCGTATGTTATCGCTCGACCCATTTTCTAGTTTGTTGTTTATCTGTGTATACATTAAAATTGCCTTGTGTTACCTATACCTATTGTAAGTTTTTTGTTTGTGCTGTTGGTGTACCTTTTGAAAAAAAAAAAAATAAAGATAATAGTGCAATCAACAGGATTTTCAATGAATTAGTAAATAAACTATACAGAGAGAAGATATATAAAAATACACCAAAAAAACAAAAACAAGAAAAAATAAAACAATCTCATAAAACTGAAACACTAATAATATTATTTTGAAATAATATATTATACAAAAATAAAAAGATATTTTGGATAATTATAAATCATAGAAAGATTAGAATAAGCTAGTTTAGTTAAGAAAACTAATTTTTGTGCGCGACTTCATCTGAGCGCCTTTTTTAAGGCGTTGAAATATTTATTCAATATTCAATACTAGCTGGTGAACGCGACTTCGTTCTCGTTAAAAATACAAAAAAATATATAAAACATGACAAAATGTAACCAATAATTTATTCATTTATTTTTAAATCTTTTATCTTTATTGCTTTTATAGTTTTTTTCTTTTTTCTTTTTTGTTACAGGATGAAAGGTATATGCCCTTTTTTGTACCTTCAGACATGTATGCAAAATTTCATGTTAAGAATAACAAACAAACTTTTTACCTTTATTTTATTTGTATAGATTTATATGACCCATATATTTATTACTAGCTGTTACACGCGACTTCGCCCGCTTAACTTTATAAAATATCGCCGATAGTGTAGCTTTCCATAGGTGAAAAAATTTTCAAAATCGGTCCAGTAGTTTTTGAGTTTTTTCATTACAAACATACAAAAATATAATTTTTCTCTATTTATAACATTAATACAGATACCTATTGACGGTTGAGGTTTATATTATTATAAAAATAGGAATAAATAAATGCCCTCTTAATTTGCTGTCCGTACTTCTCACGGATATTGTAGAAGACAAATGACTATAACTATCACATAAGATACTTTTTTTTTGCCACTTCCATAATCAATAAACTTCTTATTGGATACACTTGCACTTATCTTTGTAGATTGACTTTTTTATGGAACAACCGCATTTAAAACGAAGAAGAATATAAAATATCTGTTCAACCTATATATATATAATTTAAAATTTTCCAAATTTTATTTTTAACTAGCTGGTGCCCACGACTTCGTCCGCGTTGTAAAATATTAAGTAGCCTATCCTGTGTCGCGTACGTCCAAATGTTTATCTACCAAGTTTCATGAAAATCAGTTAAATCGTTTCAGAGTTATGGAGGAACATACATACATACAGAAAAAAATTGTAAAAATCGTCAATTTAGTTTCAGTATCATGTATAGAGCCTATAAACACGATATCTCTGAAAACAAAGTAACTTACTCCATGATCGACCCTCTAAGATTAATTATTAGTATTGATAGCCTATGTTACTCGCCGAAAATGCAGCTTTCTATAGGTGAAAGAATTTTCAAAATCGGTCGAGTAGTTTTTGAGTTTATTTCATTACAAACAATAATACATTTTTTTGTCTTTATAATATTAGTATAGATTAATCGTTCTTAGGGTGTAATTTTTATGATTTCTATGAGTTGATGATTGTTGTTTTTTTGTTGTTGTTGTTTTAGTTTTTGTCTGAAAATGTCTGAAAAAAATATAATGAAATCGTTTCTAATGTTTGATAATTACATGTAAGTCTAAAAAGCTATATAAAATTTGAAACATAGGCGACTTGGTTGCAAAATATTGTTTCTTTTTCTTCTTTTATATAAAAATTAGGTTAATAATCCATGAAAAATTATATCTAACTACAGACAGACAGACAGACACGGATAGAATAGCGACTTCAAATTATAGTATTAGCCCTTGGAATTGATAAATTTTACATTACATCAAATCAGGAACTACCAGGGGGCCTACTATCAACTTTTAAAAGACGATTCAGTTCAATTTAGGTTCCTAAACAAAATCACTAACATTCGTACCATCACCTTAGTAAAACAGCGCCTCATTTGAATCGCTAAAGAACCTAAAAGAACGAATGAAATCGTAAAAAAAAACCCACATTTGTCTCTGAATCACAAATTCCAGGGTCGAAGCGGGAAAGAAAGTAAGGTGATAGTACGAATTTACCTTTAAAAGAGTGAATGATATTGGAATGCGATTTTGTTTAGGTGTCGACCTAAATTGAATCGTAAAACGAAGAATGAAATTCAGTTTAGGTCCTAAATTAAATCGTATTAAGAGTTGATAGTAGGCCCCCTGCTCAATGTAGAGAAAATGTATCTCAGTTTATTGGAAATTTATTGCACTTTTATCTTGTTGGAGATAACTTATATACAACCTCTTATATATCATACTGTAAGGAAAAAGTACGTTTCTATGTAGGTATATAAAAACACCAGTAGTGGTCATAATTGTAATTGAGTCATATAGTTGCAAAGACAGAAACATCCAATTTTTTTTTAACTGGCATTTTTGCAAATAAATTTTAACAAAAATATTTAACTAAGTATATATAAGAAAAAATCGATTTGCCGTTTTTTTTTGTTGTAAAAAAGTGATGTTGCTGCCTATGCAACTATAAGACTCGTTTAGTCGAGAGGATTCGTAAAATGGGAGTGACCTTTCGCAATAATACTCTCACAGTCTGTTGTAAAAGTTAATTGTCCGCCATTTTGTTGTTGAAGAGTAAGTTGGTAAAGTTGCACAAGAAATTATGTTTATTGCGCGACGGGTCATTAGTTTTTAAATAGCTCAAATTACTTTAATATTACTTGCGTGGGATCACAAGTTGATAAGTTTAATTATGTCAATATATTGTACTTAATGTTATATTAAAATAATTACAACGATGACTACCTTATGTTTTGTGAAATTTTTTATTTTAGTGCCCGACATAAAAACGGGGTGTTATAAATTGACGTGTGTGTGTGTGTGTGTAGTGGGACCGATTTTGATCCCTTTTTGTTTGAAAGCTGTCGTGAAACAAAAAGGGGTTGTTAGCGCGGGGATGACTCCGCCAGGGAGCGCAGTCATCCCCGCGCTGGATAGCCGTGGCGTGACACCGAAGTCGTGTCATAAAGTCCCCATGACCCCACCCAACAAAGACAGCGATAGAAAGAAAGTCATAACCCCGTAGTATCCCCTACACTGCCGGGTATCCAAGAGGATTTCCCAACGTTAATCGCAGTTTTTAAAAGTGTCCTACTGTCGCGTAGGCCAAAGGCAATTAATGCTGTTCATTGGATAATTTTTATTGAATTCAACTCTTCATACAAATTGTGGGATCCATCAAATCAAATCAAATCAAATCATTTATTTGCATACATGGGTGTAAAACCAGATACCATACAATAACAAACGTCCCACCATATACTACCACATTTGGTGTGCAAAATAAAACATGTCAATTAGTTAGCTAAGTCAAATTATAACATTACATTAGTCAAATTTAAAATTTAAAATGCATCAGAACACTATTCTAAAAACGTGTCCTTTAAGAACTCATCCAGAGCATAATATGCTTTACCTACCAAATACTCCTTTAGTTTTTTCTTTATCAATTTAGTATCTGAAATGCAAGTAATAGAGACAGGTATCTTATTATATATTTTAGGAGCCAGACAGAATACACTATTATGCAAATATTTAGTTTTGGATTTGGTTAGACTGAGGGTATGTGCTCGTCGCTGTGAGGCTATATTATTTTCATACAAATGTTTATTGTTTATTACATACATTACAACTTCCAATATGTACAAAGATGCAAGTGTCAGTACGCCCAGGCTTTTAAAGTATGGCCTGCATGACTCACGTTGACCAAGATTACATATAGCCCTAATGCACCTTTTCTGAGCTTTAAAAGCGTCGTTTTTATTAGTTGAGTTTCCCCAAAACATTAACCCATACCTAAGCGTCGACTGCACATAACCATAATATGCAATAAGTGCAGTTGGTGTACCTGAGGATTTATTCAATTTGCTTAATGCATACGAGAATTTGTTTAGTTTTTTGCAAACGCTTTCTACATGTGACTTCCATGTGAGTTTGCTGTCTATTTGCAAGCCCAAAAACTTTACTTCATCTGTTTTTTCTATAGTTTCGCCACGATAAAGAATGTTGATTGGATCATGATTACCCCTTATTCTGAAATCCATTGCTTTAGTTTTATTGAAATTTAATTTGAGGTTATTATTTTCCAACCATTGAACTATCCCATCCAATGTTGTACAAAAATCATGATTAAAATTTGTTAGGTCTTTGGTTAAAAACAGAACAGTGCAGTATGTATTCCATGTATTGTTCAATAAAATATTTTGTTTAGATATGCACATCATCTTCTTTATTTTTCACTCAATTTAATACATCATAATTTGAATAACAAAAGGTGTACAAAATATAAAATAAACTCATAAAATTATTCTGACTGTTCTATCTCATTAAAAATCCAAACATAAACTTACTCTAAATTTTTCATGTCAATAATGGTCAATAAACAAGCTTTTTCTTTTTCGATGTTTGAAAATCAAACCTATTTAAATACAGCCAGTATTTAAGTTCAAAATTCATTAACAAATGCCTCGTTATAAAAGTTCTCGCCTATAAGTCTTGTCAGATTGTCTACTCTAGATTTATTAATCTGATAAAATGAAACAACTTCAATATTGTGAACAATTGAGACGGATTTAATAATAAATTTTTTATAACAGAAAAATATAAGGTAAGGGTGCTCAAGTCGTACCCCCTAAGGAAATTACACTGTAATATTCACTGCAATTAAAATAAAACAAAATCTTTAACATTTACTAAATCTTTATTTAATTGGTTTTAAATTAACAATTATAAAAACTTGAAATTTTTTAATGAAAATAGGTATTTTATTGTTTTTATTGATTAAGGCACCTAGTCGCTTAATTCGTACCACCTATAGCCTTAGTTGTACTTAGAAAACAAATGTTAGTAAACATATTAAAAACTATAAAGAGAAACACTTAATAATCAGAGATCACATGAACAACTAAAAACTACAAACAATTTAGTTTGAGATCAATTTTTATAAGTATCAGACGAGATATTGCTGGGGTACGACTTAGGCAACCTTACCTTACATTAACGTTTTACAAAGGGCGATTATAGAAGAAGTAATGACAGTAGTCAGTCATCAGTCATATAATTTACATTAATTAATTTGCGCTCCTATATTTCAATAACAAAATCTTATACTCACTCAATAAGTAGAGGTATTGCGTAATATGACAATAAGACGTATTCAATATCGATCTGACACAATAAACAATTACAAATGCAATACTGAACGTATTGTGTTCGCGGTTTCGGCGTTTCCTTATTTTGTGCAAAAGGAAATTTAATATTTTCATAGATTTGAGTGTATTAGAGAAATGCGTTTTGTACACGCAACGCGTCCGTCTAACTCGTAATAGTGTGTTAAAACCCACAAAGAATTTAATGTATTATGCACAATACCTACCTGTTGCACGCGACTTTGTCCGCTTAACTTTATTAAATACTAGCGACTCGTTCCCGGCTTCGCCCGGGTGCATTTTTTTACGTAAAAACCTTCCCTGATTATCCCTCTATCCATGAGTGAAGACAGAATTAAAATCGGCCCAGCCGTTCTCGAGTTTTACGCTTAGCAACACATTTAGGGATTCATTTTTATTTATACTAGCGGCTCGCTCCCGGCTTCGCCCGGGGTGTATTTTTTTACGTAAAAACCTTCCCTGATTATCCCTCTATCCATGAGTGAAGACAGAATTAAAATCGACCCAGCCTTTCTTGAGTTTTGCGCTTAGCAACACATTTAGGGACTCATTTTTATATTATTTATATATTATAAGATAACCTAGGTATATGTTACTTTACTCGGTAGCTTTCTATAGGTGAAAGAATTTTTAAAATCGATTCACTACTTTTTGAATTTATTCATTACAAACAAAAATACAAAAAAATATATTATAATATAAATATAGAAAACCTTCCTCGTTTAACGCTCTTTCCATTAGTGAAAACCGCATGAAAATTCCGAATATACAGGCATACAGACAGACAGACAGACGCAGAGGGGGATTTTGTTTTATAATGCGTAACGACTATAGCTTTTACTTGCGACTTCTTTCGTTAATTGCCTAGAATATTTATCTAATTACCTAGTGCCTAACTTAAAGTAACATAGAACGGTTTATATGTTTTCAGCTTGGCTGAGAATGTGTGAGTTTGACCCATAATTAAGGTCAAAATGTCGAAACAAAAAATGTCACAATTACAGTATACTGATTTCATCACGTTGACTGCTGACCTTTGGCAGCGGAAACCTATTAAATAAATTGTGAATTTGTTTAAAAAAAATGCACTATGAACACATCTATACATATAAATAAAATTGGAGTGTCTGTTTGTAATATTGAAATAACCGTTTTTTACTACATGCATATGAATATATATACGGTACATACACCAAAATAACATTTTTTAAAATTTCTGTCTGTCTGTCTGTTTGTTCCGTCTAATCTCTGAAATGGCTGGACCGATTTTGACGGGACTTTTATTGGCAGGTAGCTGATGTAATAAGGAGTAACTTAGGCTACGTTTATTTTAGAAAAAATCTTTTATTAGAAAAAATACACCCCGGACGAAGCCGGGAGCGGGCCGCTAGTATACAATATTCGATACGCATTATAATAACATAAGAACGCAATCAACATATCTACATGAGAATAGATTTTATTATTTCAAAGAGCATTTTAATGAATTCTATTATTTCAAAGTTCAAATTACATAATTAATTAAATAATTATTTTTAAACGTAATTTCTTTTAATTTATCAAGTTTTTTAGAGAGATTTTATCCTTATAATTGACCCTAACGATAGATGCAATAAAATTACAGGGTGTAATTTTTACAGATTTTAGTCGGTTCGATTCCCGGGTATGGCAAGCAAATTTTGGAAAATCTTTGAATGCAGTTTTCTTTCTTTTCAAAAATAAAGGAATGTTTTCTTTGAGTAAATATTTCTATCTATAGTATTAAGAGTAGTTTTTCTTCAGGTGGCATTACAAAATTCCACCCTGCTTAATCCTTCAGCACTTGCAGCACCTATGCGTTGCTTGTGTTATAGGCGACGGTAGCCACCTACCATCAAGTGGACCGTCAGCCTGTCTGTCGGTCACCTTAACATAAAAGAAAATACACGTAATTGGTTAAGACATCACAGACCTTACCTGGATTTGAACCTGCGTCCACCGTCTCGCCAGTAGTCCCACTAGAATAACTCTGGGTTTGCTAATTAAATTTGCGCGTGCGCAATGGACCAAACGAAACAAATGGATGGCAAACAACACATTATATATGCGTTTATTGAAACGGGAAGCGATCACTTCGCTACTAGGAAAAACTCAACACGGTCACGCAATCTATACTAATAAATAAAATTCAAATGTCTGTCTATCTGTAATGTCAAAATAACTGATTTTTCACTAAATATTATTAAAATGTATTAATCAATACTAATAATAAATCTGTAAGGGTTACTTTGTTTTCAGAGATATCGTGTTTATAGGCTCTATACATGATACTGAAACTAAATTGACGATTTTTACAATTTTTTTCTGTATATATGTATGTATGTATGTTCCTCCATAACTCTGAAACGAATTAACTGATTTTCATAAAACTTGGTAGATAAATATTTGGACGTACGGGACACAGGATAGGCTACTTAATATTTTTCAACGCGGACGAAGTCGTGGGCACCAGCTAGTATTAAATTTATGTACACTAAACGTGTGTCTCTCTGTTTGTTCCGGCTGATCTCCGAAACGGCTGGACCGATTTTGATGGGACTTTCACTGGCTACATTTATTTTAGAAAAGAAAATTATATAAGCAATGTCCCCAGTACCTACCCACACAATCTAATCCTTCCTAAAACATAGTATAAAACAAAATCGCTTCCCGCCGTCTTTTAAGCTACACAACGAATCTTAATGCGGTTTTCACTGTTAATAATTTTTAATTTTCGTTTGTCGGGGCTTCATTATTCTTTTAACTTTAATACTTTTCTCTTGGGCCCATTTATTATGTCAAATAAGTAAGACTTTCTATATTGCTTCATATTTTCAATTTATTCACAGTAATTTCCTTGTATATAGATAGCTATGTAAAATCTATATATATAAAAATCTCGTGTCATGTATGTTCGCGATAAACTCTGAAACTACTGAACCGACTTTGATCAAACTTCATAAGTATATCTGTTATTTGGTCCAACTTAAAAGATAAGAAAGTTCATATCTCATTTTGTTTATTTTTTTTTTTTGTAAATCATATAATATTATTAACATAGCGCCATCTGTTGATACCTATTAAATCCAGCAATTATTTTTTAAAATTATCTGTGAGTTCCATGACAATCTAACAGATGGCGGTGTAAGACAATCTAACAGATTGCACGCGTGCGAAGCCGGGAGCAGGCCACTAGTATCTTTATAAAAACTTACTAAAAAAATTTAATATAATTTCTAAAGAACATTCTCTAAGAACATTCTAGATATTATATACTTAGATAAAATACTAAGATAAGATAGATATACTTAGATATCTTACTTAGATGTCCGTGTTTCAAATTTTTATATACTTTTTATCATAGAAAAATGTTACATAAACGAACTACAACCCATACGAAGTCGCGAGCACAGCTAGTTTTAAAATATGAATGGGTTGAATGTTTTTTTTTTTAATATTTTACTTTCATTTTAATAATTCCTACATTTCGCATGCAATGACAGCCGATCGACACAATTAATGACATATAATGAGATTACTATCTATACATATAAATAAAATTGGAGTGTCTGTTTGTAATATTGAAATAACCGTTTTTTACTACATGCATATGAATATACGGTACATACACCAAAATAACATTTTTTTACAATTTTTGTCTGTCTGTCTGTCTGTCTGTCTGTTTGTTCCGGCTAATCTCTGCAATGGCTGGACCGATTTTAATGGGACTTTTATTGGCAGGTAGCTGATGTAATAAGGAGTAACTTAGGCCACGTTTATTTTAGAAAAATTCTTTTATTAGAAAAAATACACCCCAGGCGAAGCCGGGAGCGGGCCGCTAGTCTAATATATAAAATTCTCGTGTCGCGGTGTTTTTTTTATTTTTTGGCAAAACAACGTTTGCCGGGTCAGCTAGTAATAAATAATAACAATCGTTATGTATTTGGATAATGTATTGAGTTGTGATTTAGCTGATATGTAATTGAAAAAAAAAAAAAAAAATATTTCTCTTAATAAATTATGCTATTGGTAAAATGTTATTTTACAAAAAACACAATTAATAATTTTATCTCAAACAAATGTTATTTGTGGAAATTCTTCGAAGAGCTAGCTCGTTACTAACAGAGAACTCTACTGGCGAATTATAGCGTTCGTAAAGTAGGGTTACCATATCTTCGGACATGTCCTGAGATTTCAGGATCTCAGGAGTTCTCAGGAAATCTAAGGATTTTTCGATTTTCAATAAAATACCGTACCTACCTACATTTTTTATATATTTTTTTAATTAGAAAATTTTAATCAACCAAAACAAAAACATAATCTCCTTTGGATAGAGTATCACAAATCAATGTAATTAACATAAAAATAATTTAAAAACATAAAATGATTCTTTTTTTAATGCTGATAAATTCTACTATCATAAATGCAAAAGTTTGCAAGGATGTTTGTTACTCTTTCGCGTAAAAGTAAAGGGACTTTTGATGAAACTTTACAGTAATATAGTTTACAAATCGTAATAACATAGAGATTATAATTAATACAATAAAATATATACGATAGAAAAATAAACAAAATAAAGTCTCAAGTCACCGGTAAAAGTTTATAAATACACATCAACATAAAAAAAAAAACAATAAATTTCTTATTTATCTAGGGGTAATTTTCTACATACATATATCCGACCCCGGCTTCACAGAATATGTATTTTTTTTTCTGCAAATTATACATACACAAACCTTCCTTGTTCATCGGCCTATCCATTAGTAAGAACAGTATCAAAATTCATTAAGTAGTTTAGATGAAGTCAACGGAAAAACAGACAGCTACTTTATTTTCTAATATTTTATCTATAGATAGATCTGTTAGCTAATAGGCTCATATGTAATATTTTATGTCTGGAGTTGGGTTTAATTACAAAAAAAAAATTCTTAGAAACCTTTTATTTTCATATAATTATTAAAAAGTGTTAATTTTCACGTTTCGATTTAAACTAAGTCATAATAATATGATACATCTTTTTTCTTCAGCTTCATTTAATTAAATTTTCCTGACCTTTTCGTTAAAATTCAAAATTACTAGTATTAAAACTTTTAATTGAAACATAATTGGAACACTTACCTTTTATAAATTAGAAATGATAATTTAATTCATTATTTGTTTTACAAAATTAGTCCCATCACCTTAAGTAATCTATGTCACAAGTAATAATAAAAAAAATCGCATACCGAAATGCACAAAATGCGTTTAAAACACTTGAAACTATGTCTCGTTCGCGTTCGATTGCAACTAAAGTTAGTTGACGATGTTAGCTCTGTTTTATATAGGACTGTGGAATAGTGTGGACATGCCTCTCTTATAATCATCAATACTAATAATAAATCTGTAAGGGTCGGTAATAATAAATCTGTAAGTTTTTTGTTTTCAGAGATATCGTGTTTATAGGCTCTATACATGATACTGAAACTAAATTGACGATTTTTAGATTTTTTTTCTGTATGTATGTATGTTCCTCCATAACTCTGAAACAAATTAACTGATTTTCATGAAACTTGGTAGATAAACATTTAGACGTAAGGGACACAGGATAGGCTACTTAATATTTTTCAACGCGGACAAATTGGTTTTTATTATCTGTAGTTCCACAAAACTCTAACAGATGGCGGTGTATGGCGCACGGGTACAGTAATTGTTCATATATTTTCTTTTTCAACGCGGATGAAGTCGCGGGCACCAGCTAGTAGACTAATAATATCTGAGCCAGTGACTAATGTTCATCGATTTTAATGCAAGTGATATAATACTTCTATGTCACGAAATTACTGGGAATCGGCCAATAAAATAAAATTATGTCTTATTTATCCAAATTTATTGTGTCGCCTTCAAAATATGCTCCTTCCGAAACTATACACTTCGCCAACGAATAACTCAATCATCAAAACATTTTTTAAACGAAATTTTTAAAATCGACTTCAGTGCTCGCTGCGAATTTTATTTTATGTCTTCTATCGACTGAACACGGGGTGCCTCGAAGTAGTAATTTGATATTTTGAAAAAGAAAAAAGTCGCTTAGAGCCATATCAGGGGAATACGGTGGTTGTTCTAAAAGATTTGTTGAGTTTTGGCCAGAAAAGCGTTCACAATGATAGCCTTGTGAGATGGCGCGTTATCGTGGTGCAAAATCCATGAGTTTTCTTTCCACAAAATCTGGTCTTTTTCGACGAATTTGCTCTCTCAAGCATCAAATAACGCCCAGATAATATTCATTAGTTACTGTCTCACCTTCTCGCAAGAATTCCGAGTGCACGACACCCCGATAATTAAAAAAAACTGTCATCATCACCTCCACTTTTGATTGAAGACGTCGATGGCCGACCAGTCTCTTGAATTAACTGTACCACTAATACACACGTGTTTTTGATAAAGTGTTTTTAATAAACATTTTCATATTTTTATCCTTTGTAAAAATCGCAGAACACACTTGATGTGACAAAATAGCTCTCTGTAACTTAATGACTTTATGGCGTTCAAACTCCTCACATAGCACAAAAATAATTTCGACAATCCCTTTAAGTGGGCTTTTTAAATAATCAATTCCCGGTACTTGAGTGGCCGGTACTCAGAATGTGATTTGTGGCTTATAGCACTATTATATTTTATACTTTATCTATGGTAAACTGTAATGTTTAGAATTTATCGTAATGGCAAAAAAGTTGAATTAGTTTTTTTTAACGTTTAGACTATTAACTATTTAAACATATTTAGTTAAGTAGAAGCCTAAATTTTAAAAATATAAATCTACAAATTTTCTTTTAAAAATATGCGAGGTTTTTATTTCGTTTATAAAAATGCTTTTCGCTTCTCTCGACAAAATAGGGACTTCCCCTTGATAGGGAAAACTGCGCCAATAGTGCACTAATTAATCTTTATAGCAAGGTTTATCCATAACAGTCTAACGTGTCTCCCACGCCAGTGATTACCGACGCAGTGTATTACCGCGTTTTATATGTCTACACAATGAAAGGTAACATTATTACATATTATTGCAAATATTAAAACAAATTTCGGGAATCGTTTCTTCGGTCGTCCCTTAAAATGAAATATTTAGTCCAAGTCAATTCTAAAAAAAGTTTGGGACTTATTTTTCTGAATGAAAAAAAAATAGTTTCTTATTAATTATATACTAACTGACTCGGCAAACGTTGTTTTGCCAAAAAAAAAAACTTTTTTGGGGTGGGCCACCCTTATCACTTAGGGGTATAAAAAGTTGTTTACCACCTATTCTCAGACTTACACACAAAAAATTTCATAAAAATCGGTCAAGCCGTTTCGGAAGAGTTTGGTTACAAACACTGTGACACGAGAATTTTATGTATTTTTCAGTGTAATATTAAATATTACATGTAAAACACTTATGCCAGAAGATTCTTATTTTAATTCTTAGCAGTATCATAGGCCGCAGGGAATCGGAAAATCTGAAGAAACTGCTGGGTGATGGTTGAAAGAGTGGATGGCGAGAGGTCTTCGTGGCCGGTCTTCTAGCTGATGCACAGAAGGTTGAAGTCTATGAGGAAAGCTGAAGACAGGATAGATTGGGAACAGCTGGGGACGATGTCACCAAGGCATTTCAGGGCATGACCTTTGACCTTTGGCAATGAAGAAAGTGACTTTAATACAATATCTTCTCATGAGTAAGTTTTTACTGAATCAAAATATACGTTTTGGATATGTGAATGTATGTACTGTATGTGTATGTGTGCGTGAATGTGTGTGTGTGTGTGTGTGTGTGCGCGTGCGTGCGTGCGTGTGTGTGTGTATCATTATTAAAACTAAATATTTTATTCTATTCAAACAGACCATTTTAAGTTTTTGCTAATAGAAATATTATTTACTCGTACTAGCTAAAATTATACATATAAAGAGTTCTTCTTTGTAATAAATAAACTCAAAAACTACTGTTACGAATTAAAAAAATAAATAAATAGAAAGCTACATTGTCAGCGAGTAACATATTTAGATTATATTTTATAAAGACACGCGGACGAAGACGAGTGCAAGAGCTAGTTCTTCATAATTTTACATGAACATCCGCTCATATGAATGAGGATTTTATTTTATGAGGATGAATGTAATGGATGTTTATTACTCTTTCACTATAAAACGACTCGACAGATTTGGATAAAATTTGACATACAGATAGTTTACTACCTGGATTAATATATAGGATACTTTTCATCCTGAAAAATTACAGATTCCCGAGGCATAGTTTAAAAATATAATAAATTGAGTCACAGCAATAAAGATGTGAGATATTTTCTCAGGTGTTACATTTTTCATATTTGAACGCAGACAAAGTCGCAGGCACGAGCTAATCTTTACATAATATAAAACAAAGTCTCTTCCCTCTGTCTGTCCCTCTGTATGTATGCACGTTATAACCTTTTCTGTTTTATATGATCCCTCGGGAACAGTCCTTTCTTTCTGTATGAAAGGTACCTTACGTCCTATTCAGTATCCCTAACAACTTGTATGCAAAATTTCATGATGTTCGGTTTAGTTGTTAAGGCTTTAAAGCGTAACAAACACACATTGGCATTTATACTAACACTAGCTGACCCGGCAAACTTAGTTTTGCCAAAAAAAATTAAAAAAATTTTGGGGTGAACCACCCTTAATATTTAAGGGTATGGAAAATAAATGTTGGCCGAATCTCAGATCTACCCGATAAGCACACAAAATTTCATCAAAATCGGTCCAGCCGTTTCTGAGGAGTTTGGCAACAAACACCGCGACACGAGAGTTTTATATATTAGGTTAATAATTAGGTTAAAAACATAGCTAACCATAAATTAACTTGTTGATTTTAGAACAATGTCAAATGTTTAAATTCCTAACTGGTTGCGTTAATTATAATATTAATATTTTTTGTGTGTGAGAATAAACGAAATATATCAAGATACGACGCGGACTTGATTGCAGAAGAAAAATGTCGACAGACAAGATGTTGTCCGCGGGAAATCACGAGATGTAACTTTATTGTTTTGACATATCAGCTCTCAAGGGACCCACCCGTTGTGAACTCTTTATTTATTTATTTACTAGCTGGTGCCCGCGAATTCGTCCGCGTTGAAAAAGAAAAAAGTAGCCTATCCTGTGTCCTGTACGTCTAAATGTTTATCTACCAAGTTTCATGAAAATCAGTTAATTCGTTTAAGAGTTATGGAGGAACATACATACAATACCTACTATTATTATCTTCTTAGCGGCTATTTCTGGTCTGCTAGCTAGAGTACCAGTATCACTTCGTCCATTGCTGAAATATTGTTATCGCCACGTAAACTAAAGCCTTCTACCTATACCTACGGCGTTTAGAAACTGGAGTACTTTTTTGATAGAGGCATTCCTCACATCTTCATAAGCCATTATGTGGCTTCCTACGATGTGACTGCGCTTGCGCATTAAGGGGCCACACTCGCACAGGATATGCATTGGTGTTTCTTCTGCCTCATGGCAGAAGTACTTGCTTCGGCAGTACATATACTAAATACAATACCTACACTTACAGATTTATTATTAGTATTGATTTATTAAGGTACACCAACACCAACAGACGGCCGAGCATACACTCCAGGTATGCTCGGCCTGGAGCTCCCAGCGCCGCCGTCAACTCCCGGCAAAGCAAGCAGCAACTGTCAAGCATGGTCAAAGCCATGCTTGACAGTGAGACCACCTGTAAAGCGGTTGCTTCCTTCTGCGACATTACAGATTCGATGGAGCGAGAGGAAGCGGCAGATCTGGGCTCCCTCAGACGCAGACGGCCGGGCAGGAGAAGGCGGGCATATCAAGCCCGTCTTCAACTGCCCTAGGGGACCTGCGCACACGGGTGGCCAGCTGTGTGCGCCTGCACAGGCTACCCCCCGTCTGGGGATTGCCCCGGTGTCTCCGGGGAATCCCCCATTGGCGCTAGCCTAGCCAGCGATGGCTAGGCCGCCCTGGGGTGGATCGGAGTTGTTGCCTCGGCAGAGCCCGGTCCACCCCGCTCAAAGGGCAAGGAGGCACCGGGGAATTTTAGTGGGTAGTGGCCGGGCCCGCTATGATCAGCATAGCGCCGAGCGCCGGCCGACCCCCACATACCCCTACCGCCTAGCCAACGGTAGGGAATCAATAAACGGATTTCTCCTCGTCAAAAAAAAAAAAAAGATTAGATTCGGTCATGGTCTGATGTGAATTCCCAATGACAGGTATACAAAACATTTAACATCATTATCGACCCTTGACATTACAGAAAATTCTTAAACTAAGTTCCAAAATTTTCACCACTATATATTCACAAACACACACGAGTCATAACATACTTGTAGATGATACGTGTAAGATATTATAAAATATCATACTATACATATACACACACACGCATCCACACATACATATATATATACATACATACATACATACACTTAATTCTTAATGACTTCATTTGTTTTTTATGTTAAGAACGACAGACAGGTTGACGGTCCACTTGATGGTACGTGGCTACCGTCGCCTATAACTATAACACAAGCACCGCAATAGGTTCTGCAAAAACGCTGCTGACCATAGAAGGATTAAGGAGGATAAGGAAGGGATGAGGTAATATTTTGTACAGTCAAATTGCGTTACGTAATACTTGAACGTCCCCTAAATGGACTCTGGCATCCCTTAGTTAACACAAAAGCACATGTGCTGTTATTTCACGGTCTTCTGTAAGAGGGTTGTCACTGCCGTCAGACGGGCTGTTTAATTTATGACTGCGATGTTTGTGTCCTATGTGAACTTCCATATATAAAAGTGTAGTCGAGTAAATGTATATAAAACCAAAGAATTTGGAACAAAAAACTTGTCTGATAGATATTTAAAAAAATGTAAAATAAAAAAATGGCCTAAATATTGTAATAAAAGCTATAATTATGTTTACAAATATTAACATTGTTGGTCGGCCATTACGAAATGCGATCGTATTACTGTTATTAATGTGACGTAACGCATCTTGTGTCCTCCTCGGGGACTTGGTGAACGGATTTAACAGTGTTGATACTTGTTATTTTAAAGATGACAAAAAGAATGGTTTCAACTGACGACACGTTTGGTCTAGTGGCTAGTAACCCTAGCTGTTAACCAAACGGACGCGGGTTCGAATCCCGCTAGGGACAAATGTTTATGTGTTAACATTTACCTTTGTACTTGAGTCATGGATGTTTGTATTTATAATATGTATGTATTTACAAAAAAAAGTAATCTATGTATTATATCAACTGTCTGGTATCCATAATACAAGCATTAGTTGCTTACTGTGGAACTAGATGGTGCTGCGTGGAATGTGTGAAAATATTTATTATTATTTATTATTTAACTAAGTTTCTTTTGGGTTTTCCTCTCAGGATCGTCATCCTGTTGGCTTTTTTTTTCAGAATCTCTGGTTAATTTAAATTTTTAATGACATGGGTTTCTTGGAGAAACCTAATTGATAAATAAATATTTTTATATGATTAGAAAAAAAAATTGGATTTAGTAAGAAAAAAGTGATAAAACATTAGTTTATTCAAAATTTTAGTAAATTTTGATGTTGAGTGAGAATTTTTTGATAAATATTTTAAATATTTTTACACTTTTACACTTTTACTTCTGCATGAAAGGTTTTCTGTTTTCTAACAACGTGTAAGCAAAATTACAAGATGAACGATTGAGTAGTTAAGACGCGAGTGTGTAACAAACAAACAAATTTTGTACGATCTGCAGTAAACCTATATACAGTATATCTCCTGGAGTTTTTTTTTTGTGTAGTTAGACAACGATAGCTACTTACCATAAAGTGGACTATCAGCCTGTGTGACCACCTTTACATAAAATATATTCTAAATTTCAAGTATCAAATAGGTTTAGATGCAGTACAATACTCATCGCCTGTATCAAATTGTTGTGGGAATTTAAAGGCAAAAGTTGCTTTTGAACCGATTTGCTCTGACCATGACATGCTTCATATGAACTTATATTTCTTTCTTATCTATAGTAAGAGATAATAATTAATATGTCACGTTTAGTCGGTTGCTTTATTTACTCGAGGACGTGTGACTTGAGACTACTGATACCTCAACTTTAGCCTTTCTAGAAGTCTAGGAGAAAGTAGATGCACTGTAAATAGCACGCTACAAGGACCAACAGGCCGAACAACTATTTTTTGTATATAACCGAACAGATTAAAAACTGGAAGGTTTTTCTTAAACATTGTGTGAAATGCTAAAAAAAAATTTAATACAGAACTTAATGAATTAATAAACTTAAAAAATGTAGTAGTTATAAATTTTTATTACGAGAAAGGTATTTTTGGGCAGTAATTTTTTTTTTCTAAGAAATTTTTTTTTTGTATAAATCTGCCCAATTCGGTGTCAGACCCTTTTGACCCCTGAGTCCTCGCCTCCTAACGCTTTTGACTCAAGAGTTCCAGGTTTGCATTCGGGACTAGGGAATGCAATCTTGGACCAAGATTGACTATTCAAGATCTTGGCGTCTTTTTTCTGAATCAAGATTGGTCAGTTCGAGATCTTGTTGAGATTCGGGTCGAGATCTTGGTCGCGAATCAAGATTTTCGGGATTTTCGAGATTGAGCAGAATAATTGAAAAAAATGCGTTTTTTTTGTATCAAATACTGCAAATTGATAGTAACCAGTATTTTAATATTATGTATTATTTTAATGTAAGTATATTTTTCAAATTAAACAACATTGTATGAACACAATAATCAACGTTTTTTTTTAAAAATGAACAAGAAACAATCATTTTAGTGACTTAAATGAAATAAATGCAATAATGCAATGAGATCACAAATTATAACCTATAATTTACGTAATTTAATGAAGAACAAAAAGTTTAAACCTTTTGAAAATGACTTCTCAAGAAACACAGTACGCTTAAAGTGTCATCACCTAATCGGCACCGTATATCAGTGGCTAAATAGCCCGCGGCTGAAAAGGCCCTTTCTGCCTCCACACTAGTAGGGACGAAAGTTAAAAGGCTGTTAAAAGCGAATTTCAGGTATTGCCCTCTTTCTCCTCCGTACTCATAAAGATTCATTTCTTTTTTTAAAATTGCCTCATCAGAAATCAGCGCTTTGGGTTGCAGTTGATTACATGCTTTCAAGGCCTGTTCGAGTTCCAGCTGCAGTATGACACTTTACGCGCGCTCAGTCTGAAAATCTCGAAATCTTGTTACAATCTTGGACTGTTTTGTCAAGATCGCGAACAGGATTTCGAAATTCAAGATTGATGGCTTTCAAGATTGAATCTTGGAAAATCACGCAAGATCTTGGTGGAATCTTGATCTTGCAAGATCAAGATTGCATTTCCTATTCGGGACTTGATGAGAGGTGTGATGGCCCATTGATGTTCCAGTGGGTCCCCACAGGAATAGAATGCAGCCTGGCCGCGGGAGGTGGGTCCGGGAGGACATGGAGTTGTTTGTGGGGCCCGGGGATAAGGCCTCGCTGTGATTTCAGTCTCATATTTGCTGCCGGTGGTGGACAAGTCACCTCATATAGCTCTTACAGGTGGTAGTTGGTAAGAGATATTTATTCTTGTCTAAAAAAATCTCTAGGGCGTTTCTTGGGCAGTAATTATTATCTAAAGCGTTTTAAATCGGGCATCGAACCCGTGAGCGGCGATGAACGTTTCTAATCACTGAACCATACTGTGTTACATGAACCGTATATACAAGTGTAAAGTCGGTTAAAAAGAGGTAATGTGTTGCGATTCTACCATGCGTGGAAACTCTACCGGTGTGGTTGCATCGCATAGCATGGTTGCTCTACTTGGATATTATCATCTCAAAGTTTTCTTAGAAAACTCTTAGGAAATCTGTACAACTGGGAATACTTAAAAAGTGTAACATGTAAAATTCTGCTTTTTTATTTTAAAGTCCACCTAATGGCATGACGTGGTTGCTCTACTCCGTTATTTAATCTCAAGGTTTTCTTAGAAAACTCTAAGGAAATCTATATAAACTGCACAAGGAAAACTTCTAAAGTTCTGTTTTTTTAAGGTTCACTTAATGTAATGGCCTTTCATCTCAAGGTTTACTTAGGGAACTTGTGTAACTGTGAATACTAAGTATTCTGCTTATTTAAGTTAAATTCGACAAACAGGCTGAAGGCCCATTAAATGAGAGGGGGCTCTGGCTTCCCTTACTTACTCTCTGAAACACAAAAGCACACGTGCTGTTATTTCACTATGGTCTTCTGGTAAAGGGGTAGTTACTACTGGTAGATGATCTGCTAAAAATGACTACAAAACGCAGTGTGCCCTGCCACTACTTTTCAGATTCAGACTTGTGCCAATTTTGAAAATTCTGTTCCAAAGTTGATCCAAGTGGGAATCGAACCCGTGACCCCTGAGGCAGCGCATTAAGGAAGCACCCTAACCACTCATCCAACGCGCTCATTAAAATCAAAATTATTTTATTTTTTTAATCAAAAAAAGACTATGAATCTACTACGTATTAAGCTCGACATACGTTAATAATAAGAAGAGCAATATTAATAAAAATGTCAAAAGGTTAATTACATCAATGAATGAGTCAGTAGCCAGAGCATCTATTCTGCCCATTTCGTCACGCGTCAACTACGGTCATACAATATCTACACTTACAGTACGTGCTATACGAACACACACACACACACACACACGTACAACTTAACAACAGGTGTGCTCATATACAGTCTGATAATTTTTTTATAAAAGTTTAGACTTGTGTAGATTGCGTTTTTATTTGCCATTTTTTTTTCGTAAAGGTAGTCAGACAGGCTGACGGTCCATTAGACGGTAGGCGGTTACCGCCGCCGATTAATAGAAAAAAAAATTGTATAATTAAAAAATTCTTATGATAAATTGAATACATTTTTTAGTATCCAAAAATGCCGTGTTGTGATTTAAATTTTCATTAGACAATTTCTTATTTAACTTAAGTAAACTAACAGATATTTTAGATTCTCACTTAGTTAATTTCGAATAATATTATGAATGAATATGAATACATTAAAAATGTTTAACTATCAATAAATTAAAAAAAAATCTTACTGTATCTCTTATCACTACTGTATACGTATGAGTAATGGCAACTTTACAGACTGCACTTTATATAACTAAATTTCAACCTTATTCCCATGCTTTAAGGTAGAGTTTATAATGTAGCAACTACTTCGTATAGTTGGTTTGAAATTGCATCAAACCAGCGTCGATTGGTCTACCTCACCTCCCGCTAAGTTATGCAGCTATGTAAAAATAGGAGACCACGTTTTATTGGACGCGGCTCTTTTTAAATTGGGAAGTGCATGTTACGATTTTGAAATTTTGTATTCCAATTTCGTATTCGTATTTGTGCGTCGGAATCGGTCGGTCGCGCGGACTGCGGCGGCCATCTTGTTTTTTGTTCTTTTTTTGAATTTACGCGCGTTTTTGGAAGTGAGAGAATTTCACACTGATTTTAATAATAATAATTGTTGCTACTTGTGCATTCATCAATTTATATCTTTGGATCTATTAATCTGTAAGTTTTTTTAGTTGTTCATTTAGTGTTAGAATATGGAAAATTTTACTATATTTAATTCTTGTCAAGGTGAGGCATAAAAAAGATATTTCTTTTTAAATTTGCCCTACTAGGTTTCTCCCAGTACGTTATATGGTTTTATAACGCAAACCTAGTAGCACTAGTTCTTATTTTAGGACTAAAACAATAATAATTAGTGTATTGTTTAATAAAATCTTCACTCACGGTCACAGTGCCCGCCACAAATATTGTTTTTCATCTTTGATTTTATGAGCATTCTGTCTGTAAGATTAATCGGCCATCTTAAATTTGAATTTTTGTTGTGTGTACCTACTACTTATCTATAGCCCACTTTCTAGACATTTCTTTCCTTAGAAAAGTTCAACCACCTCTTTCCCCCAAACCTGGGGAATTCCCCAAGAATTCCCAAAACTTTATTTTTAACTGGTCCACATACGTAGTAACATTTGACTAAATTTCTTGATTCTAAGCTTCATAAGTTTTTGAGATTCCATGATAATTAGTAATACAGTAAATTAGCAATCTTATTACCCAATTTAATACTGGCAGGACACACGGCGTTTTGCATTCATAAAATGGGCTACCGATCTGGCGACAATAACCATCCCCTATAGATGACCACCATCTAATAAGAGCTACAGCAAATATAATGTTGGTTTAGTTATTTTTATATAAAAAAAAATAAAAAAAATAAATTTTATATGCCCATACAGATTTTACAACGTATAGATTAGTCGCAGTACTTCGTTTTTTGAATTGAAAAATTGAAAATCCCACAGGATTTTCCCTGTTCCTTTGATTTTCAATTTTTCAAGAATAAAAAGTATCCATGCTTATGTGAACTATCTGTGTGCCAAATTTCATCCAAATCCGTTCAGCGGTTTTT
This sequence comes from Synanthedon andrenaeformis, assembly GCA_936446665.2. Lineage (NCBI taxonomy): Eukaryota > Metazoa > Arthropoda > Insecta > Lepidoptera > Sesiidae > Synanthedon > Synanthedon andrenaeformis. Next base: position 834,419 of record OW387803.2, read on the forward strand.
GCGATATCCAATCTTTTATCCAAACATACCTACAAACTTTAGGTTTATTAATTATTACCTTAAGCAGATAGGTGCCAATTAATAAATCTATTGGATGTTTTAAACAAATAAATGTAAGTACTTATGTCACTTATTTAAAAAAAAGACATTACAACAGTAATAATAGCTCAATGATTACAACATTCCCGTTTCTGACTTGGAGAAATCGCAAAAAGATACCGAAAGACACAAAACACCTTATCAAAATGTTGATAAAAGATATGTTTAAACAATGATAACGCTATCATGATTTATTTATGATAAATTGTGATCAGACGAGTGTTCTTTTAAACGCTTTACGTTGATAACATTTTATCTAAAAATATATATTTTTTAATTTATTACTTAAATGCGAAAATATATCCTGATATATATCACCAGCCTGTCTGTCGACTTTAACATAAAAAAATAGGTAATAAGGTATATACCTATTGTAGTTCTGATGCTTTCTAAGGATGAGTGCCTCATATGTTTTTTTGTCAATTTGTTAATTTTTAAGTATAAAATATATTATACACCTGTCGAGGCACACGTGCGATTCATGCGTTTTGGGGTGACCAACAACAAATACCATTTGTGTGGGCCGTTACAAAATCGAAAACAGGTGTTTACGCATAAAAAAATGACCCCCTTTTCTACTTCGTAGATTAGGCACGTAGATATTATTATTTTATATTTATATAATATATTTTTTTCTTCACACATTCCACACAGCACCATCTAAATCTCCACAAGCAACTAATGCTTGTATTATAGATACAAGACAGTTGATATACTACATAGATTACTTTTTTTTTGTAAATACATACGTATCTATACATCTATACATATAAATAAAATTGGAGTGTCTGTTTGTAATATTGAAATAACCGTTTTTTACTACGTGCATATGAATATATATACGGTACACACACCAAAATAACATTTTTTACAATTTTTGTCTGTCTGTCTGTTTGTTCCGGCTAATCTCTGAAATGGCTGGACCGATTTTGACGGGACTTTTATTGGCAGGTCCTAGCTCATGTAATAAGGAGTAACTTAGGCTACGTTTATTTTAGAAAAATTCTTTTATTAGAAAAAATACACCCCGGGCGAAACCGGGAGCGGGCCGCTAGTTATAAATATAAAACATCCATGACTCAGGTACAAAGGTAAATGTTAACACATAAACATTTGCCCCTAGCGGGATTCGAACCCGCGACCGTTTGGTTAATAGCTAGGGTTACTAGCCACTAGACCAAACGTGAATATGTCGTCAGACCACTTGATATCAGATGGCTACTGTACAAGCAACGCAATAGAACAGTTATATAAGGGACTAGCTGAATCCCGCTAGTTAAAAATTACAAAATAAATAAGCAATACAACGCCTGACATCTAACACTTTGGCCAGGTTAGTTTTTTATTTTACTTCAGATGATCCCTCGAGAACAGTCCTCTTTTTTTGGAAGGAAGGTACCCTACGTCCTTTTCTGTATCCCTGTCAGTCAGGCCACAGAGTAAATGATTGAGTGATTCACCACTAAACAAGGAAATTGTGTTTTATACATGGATTCACACCCCTATTGACCTTTAAGAGGGTGGCAAAGTGCACCCCTTCTTAATAGCCATAGCAAATGTCATGTTGCGTAAGGTTTTTATAGATATAAGATAGGTTGGTCTGTCTGAGACTGGGAACGTTATGGAATAATGTTAGACCTCGCCAATAATACAATACAAAAATAGAAATCTTCTCTCTTTATACTTAATATTAGTAAAGATAGCCTATGTACTATTTTGATATATTAATCAAAATCCGTTTAGTACTTTTTGTATGAAGTAATGACAAAATGACAAATATTCGTAATATCATAATTTGTAGGCTGGTTGCCAGTACAACCAGCCAGCCGTATAGCGAAACCAAAGACATAATGTGCGTCATTAAGGACACACTTGTGTAAATAAAATTGTTTGCAAATTTGCAAAAAAAAAGTACTTCAACGGATTTACTCATAGTAAATAATCAGATATGCTTTAGAAGAATATTTTAGGTCCTAAAGAGACCTGAGTTTTGGTAAGAGCGTCCATTGAAATTCGCAGATTGAGTATAACTTACTCCGTACGAACTATTATAAAATTTAAAATTTTCACAATTCGAACACGCCGAAAGAGTAACATTGTTCTTTTTTTAAATAATATTGTGTAGATGACGCAACATTTCTGACACTTCAGAGATATTCAAAAATATTCAAAAATAGAACGTAACGCATACAATGTGACAATTTTGATTTTACTCCAATAAATTTTCATACCACCGGCTTATAATATGCAAATTGATTCTTAAGAAGTAAACAATAAACTCAAAAAATGTAATCATGTTTTTATGTAAGTAGAAAAAGTGTGTGTGTCAGCTCCGACGCACGACTGGAGTTTACTCCTTACGAACGATTATAAAATATATTGATTAGTAAATGAGGGTAATGCATTTTGTTAACTTTATTAGTTTGTATTCTATTAATAAATTAAGTTATCTATATTAATTTCATTAATATAAATTAAGTAATTTATAAATTTAATAAATTAATAAATAATTTAACAGATATAATTAAAACATACTAATATAATATATTATATTGTATTAATATGTATTGAAGCATATTGTAGCCTTTAACGTGTAACGTGTGACATGTGACATTTGATTTTACTCCCATGAATTTTTATACCCCGGGATTTATGAAAATCGATTTTTTTAAATTTATTTATTTATTTATACAACACAATATAACATTAGTTTATCAAAGGTGTAAACACAAACTCATTAGTTTTACCGTACACCATGTTCATATATCATGAATTATTTAAAATCTATACATTCAGATATATATATATACAGACAGATAATATTAAAAATATATACATTGATTAGTAAATTCTTAAGGAGTAAACTCCAAAAACAATATTTTACAACCAAGTCGTTTGAAACTCTGACGATTTGAAACTCAAAGGTCTGACGATTTGAAACTCTGACGAGTTGAAACTCTGACGATTTGAAACTCTGACGAATTGAAACTCTGACGAGTTGAAACTCTGACGATTTGAAACTCTGACGATTTGAAACTCTGACGATTTGAAACTCTGACGATTTGAAACTCTGACGATTTGAAACTCTGACGAATTGAAACTCTGACGAATTGAAACTCTGACGAGTTGAAACTCTGACGATTTGAAACTCTGACGAATTGAAACTCTGACGATTTGAAACTCTGACGAATTGAAACTCTGACGAGTTGAAACTCTGACGATTTGAAACTCTGACGATTTGAAACTCTGACGAATTGAAACTCTGACGAATTGAAACTCTGACGAGTTGAAACTCTGAAGATTTGAAACTCTGAAGATTTGAAACTCTGACGATTTGAAACTCTGACGATTTGAAACTCTGACGATTTGAAACTCTGACGAATTGAAACTCTGACGATTTGAAACTCTAACGATATGGGACCAAACAGTCACCGCGTCTGTCTGTTTCTTCGCTATATAATTACTTCTATCGCGTTTATGTTATATTTATAATAAAAGCAAGATATGTAATCAAGATCGTCTACTTTTATTAATTAAGGCGCCTTAAGACAGAACGATTTTTTATTTTTATTTTCTTTGACTTTTTGAATTGTTATAGAATTCAATTCAAAAACGTATTGTAACACTATCGTCACCTATTGTAAAGTATATATTAATTAATTCATATGTTGGTATTTCTTAGTTCTCCTTATCTAAGTTTTGTTCTTATCAGTAATAGTTGCATTTTTCAATGTAAATTGTTTAGAACTAAAGCATACTGTGTGTAATTTTCAACTTTGTTAATCTAATTTCTCGTGTCGCGGTGTTTGTTGCCAAACTCCTCCGAAACGGCTGGACCGATTTTGATGAAATTTTGTGTGCTTATCGGGTAGGTCTGAGAATCGGCCAACATCTATTTTCCATACCCCTAAATGTTAAGGGTGGTCCACCAAAAAAATTTTTTTTTGGCATAACAACGTTTGCCGGTTCATACACTTATAAAATTCTCGTGTCACAGTGTTTGTAACAAAACTCCTCCGAAACGACTTGACCGATTTTTATGAAATTTTTTGTGTATATTCGATAGGTTTGAGAATAGGTTGTAAACAATTTTTTATACCCAAAAAAAAAAACTAACAGATAAACTGTTTATATTTTTGTTCGCAGATGTCCTCGTTATAATGCGGATCATTTGACAAGTAAATTAATATAAAGTGATTGAAAATATCAAAATGGCTGACAAAGAGGGTCCGGTGACTATCGAAGAACTGCCAACAGCATTCCAGGTCAGTTTGAAGCTATATATATGATAGTTAAGTATATTACCCATGGTAAAATATGTAGTATCTGTATCTTATCTTTATACTCTACTAGCTTTTGTCGGCGACTTTGCTGGCGTCTTTTTCTTAAGTTTTAAAACATTTATTACCGACCTCTTATTATACTTTTAATCGAGGAAAAAGTACCAATACTGTTCCTGAAGGATCATTTATAAATATAAAAGAAACAGTAAAAAAACAAAAGTAACAAAAAAAAATGTCACCGTCGTTATACAGCAATAAAGATCGGGCTATAGGTATTATTATTACTCACTCACACTCTAGTCTAGGACCTAGGTCTACTAACTTATCAATCAATATCATCATCATCAATACTAATAATAAATCTGTAAGGGTCGGTCATGGAGTAAGTTACTTTGTTTTCAAAGATATCGTGTTTATAGGCTCTATACATGATACTGAAACTAAATTGACCATTTTTACAATTTTTTTCTGTATGTTTGTATGTTCCTCCATAACTCTGCAACGAATTAACTGATTTTAATGAAACTTGATATATAAACATTTGGACGTACGGGACACAGGATAGGCTACTTAATATTTTTCAACGCGAACGAAGTCGTGGGCACCAACTAGTAAATTAATAAAAATGTCGGGCTATAGGTATATATTATTACTCACTCACACTCTAGTCTAGGACCTAGGTCTATTAACTTATATATAAAAGGCGCCTTTTTAAGCCAACTATTGACTTTCATCGTAACTTTCGTTTTGTTTATGTATTCAATTAGTGGCTTCCAGTTAGGACAGTAGTCCTTAAAATTAGGACAAATTGTTAGCAACAAGCTACTATATTCTACTGTATATAATACTAGTTTTAACCAGCGACTTCGTCCGCGTATCTTCACAAATTATAACCTCTGTGTTATACATATTCTGAGGTATAAAATATATCATTGTTAAGTTATATAACAATTATATATTTGGTAGGAACACATTCGGTAGTTTTGCGCTAAAGAGTAATAAATATTATCCATGCATCCTCAAAACTTTGTCATTTATTTTATACTAACTTTAGCCCACGACTTCATCTGCGTATCTATATAATTTGTTGCATATCTATTATTATGATTTATAAACTAAATTAATGTAAAGTTACATTACAATCAGGTCATTAGTTTTGCGCTAAAAAGATATAAATCTATACATATCTATATCTATATACTTCTATACTAATATTATAAAGAGACAAGATTTGTATGTGTAATGAATAAACAAAAACTACTGGACCGATTTTAAAAATTCTTTCACCTATAGAAAGCTACATTATTAACGAGTAACATAGGCTATGTTTTATAAACTTACGCGGGCGAGGTCGCGTGCAACAGCTAGTACAATATACACATTAGACCTTGACTTTTCACGCGGGCATATCCGCCAAAAAAAAAATTATTTTATTTAAATTTTTCTCTCTTATATGGTACCTAGTATGATAATTAAGAAGATTTTCGCTAATAGATTAGTAGATGGGATTCAGTTCACAAAGAGTTCACGATTGGATGGGCACAAACGTATGACGTCACTTCCGGTGAACACAATATGGCGGCCCCGCTCCAATTACATTATAATTTATGGCGTATTTAAACTGAGTGGCCAACGTGGAAGCAATTGTAATATTCATTTATGTATATTTCTGTATAGTAACAGTAAATCAAATACAGTAAATCGGTGAAGATGAATTTAAAATAAGTTAGAGTCGCGCATAAAGTCGCCACTTAAGTATAAGTCGCTTAATTAATAATTACCTTAATAAATTAAGAGAAGTAAGTCGTTAAGTCGAGTGATCTCTTATTAATTCAGTCCGTTAATAAATTAAGAGAAGTAAGTCGTTAAGTCGAGTGATCTCTTATTAATTCAGTCCGTTAATAAATTAATGATAAGTAAGTCGTTAAGTCGAGTGATCTCTTATTAATTCAGTCCGTTAATAAATTAATGATAAGTAAGTCGTTAAGTCGAGTGATCTCTTATTAATTCAGTCCGTTAATAAATTAATGATAAGTAAGTCGTTAAGTCGAGTGATCTCTTATTAATTCAGTCCGTTAATAAATTAATGATAAGTAAGTCGTTAAGTGATCTCTTATTAATTCAGTCCGTTAATAAATTAAGAGAAGTAAGTCGTTAAGTCGAGTGATCTCTTATTAATTCAGTCCGTTAATAAATTAATGATAAGTAAGTCGTTAAGTCGAGTGATCTCTTATTAATTCAGTCCGTTAATAAATTAAGGGAATTAAGTCGTAAAGTCGTGTGATCTCAGTCCGTTAATAAATTAAGAGAAGTAAGTCGTTAAGTCGAGTGATCTCTTATTAATTCAGTCCGTTAATAAATTAATGATAAGTAAGTCGTTAAGTCGAGTGATCTCTTATTAATTCAGTCCGTTAATAAATTAATGATAAGTAAGTCGTTAAGTCGAGTGATCTCTTATTAATTCAGTCCGTTAATAAATTAAGGGAATTAAGTCGTAAAGTCGTGTGATCTCAGTCCGTTAATAAATTAAGAGAAGTAAGTCGTTAAGTCGAGTGATCTCTTATTAATTCAGTCCGTTAATAAATTAAGAGAAGTGAGTCGTGTGATGGACCGGAATTAGAGAGTGGGAGAGCTGTTCCGAGTGGCGCGTGATAAAGAGGCCTTTATGAAGGTGATCGCCAAAGTCGGGGAAATCCTGGGGCCCTAGTCAAGAACCAAACCAATGCAGACGTTTCGTTGCGTTCTTACGAAACGAAAGAAATAAAGCCCGGTGATTGGTTGTTGTAACGCCCACATAAAATTTTGACCAATCACCGGGCTTTATTTCTTTCGTTTCGCAAGAACGCAACGAAACTTTTGCATTGGTTTGGTTCTTGGTTAGGGCCCCTGATAGGGCAATTTAAGAAGAAAAAGAAGTCGTGTGATCTCTTATTTGTTAAGTCCTTTAATAAATTAAGGGAATAAAGTCGTTAAGTCGTGTGATCTCAGTCCTTTAATAAATTAATGAAGTTAGGTCGTTTGATCGCTTATTTATTAAGTTCTTTAATAAATTAAGAAAAGTAAGTCGTTAAGTCGTGTGATCTCTTAATTATTAAGTCCTTTAATAAAGTAAGAGATGTATAATAAGTCGTTATGCCGCGTGATCTCTTATTTATTAAGTAATTTCTTTGTTAAATTCAAATTCAAATTCTTTAATGAGATAAAAACGGAGAGGTCCACTAACATCTATCTCAAATATAAAATATAAAAACACCAGTTATAAAAATAATATACGATACAAATAAAATATCAATCTGATTTTATGCCTCTGTCCCATTGGTCTATTAGATTTTCAGAATATGTCAGGAATGATTTCATTATAGTTGACCAATTGTCATAGAAGATATCTAAATCCTTGTTGGTGGTAAGGAGTGTGTTAAGATGATGACGGGCGCGGATGAGTGGAGACATGGAGCGTGCCACGGTGCAGCTATCACCTATATAGAATAATTTGGGTAACTGTCCACGCCTATTAGTCGATACACTGCGTCCGTCTGGCACGAATAAAGTGCACAGTAAATCGTGCAAGTGCAAGGCATCGATTGATCCTCTAAGCACCTTGTAGCAAATAGTGAGCTGATTCATCAACCTTCTCACTTCCAGAGAGTTATAGCAAAGCTGTCCCAGTAAGAATTTAGTAGGGTACATATACGGGTAATAACCATAAAGTTTCTTGTATAGCGACCTAAGGAACACTTTTTGAACCTTTTCAAGTATTCGCGTGTAAGTGACGTGGTACGGATGCCATACACATGAGCTTGATTCTAGTTTGCTTCTAACTAACGAGGTATATAAGGTTCTAACAACTAGTGGATTTTCAAAATCCTTGGCGTTTCTCATGACGAAGCCCAGTCGACGATAGGTCTCTTTGGCTAGATCAGATATATGATCATGGAAAGTCAAGGTAGGATCGAATTTTACTCCTAGGTCCTTAATATAATTTACTCGATATATACATAAATTATCAAGATGATAGTTATAATTGATTGGATTTCTTTTGCGGTCAAATGTCATTACATTACATTTATTTACATTAAATGTCATTTTGTTTGTTGCGGCCCATTGGCAAATATGATTTATGTCTTGTTGTAAGCTGAGGCAGTCACTGGGAGATTTTATTTCCAGAAAGAGCTTGAGATCATCAGCATACAAAAGACACTTGGCTGTAGTAAGCACTTTAGGTAGATCATGGACCATTATTTGGAATAATAAAGGGCCAGTAATGGAGCCTTGGCTAACACCAGATCGGGTGTGATAGGGTCTCGAAACATGTATCCCATACTTGACATATTGCCGTCGGTCTCTCAAAAAATCTGCCATAAATTTGAGGAGACCGATGGAGAAACCAAGAGCAGATAGTTTCTGTAGTAAAATATCGTTATCAATTTTATCAAAAGCTTTTTGAAAGTCGAAATAGATAACATCTACTTGAGAACGATGATCCATAGCATCCGAGATATAATCAGTTAAACATAAAAGGTTCGTATTTACTGAGCGACCCGGCCTAAAGCCATGCTGCTCTTCGCCTATTTGTTGTTTAACTTGTCTATATATCTCATTATGGAGGATGTACTCGAAAACTTTAGCTGGCGCGCATAGGATTGCTATTGGGCGATATTCCTCTACTAGGGACCTGTTGTTACTCTTCGGAATCGGGGTAACCCTAGATAGTTTCCATAAGTCAGGGTAGTTCCCAGTTTTTAGTGATATATTAAATATATGGTAAAGTGGGAGAATGAAATGCTTCTTACCAGCCTTTAGAGTAAACCCATGCAAGTTGTCGGGGCCCGGTGAGCTACTTATTTTTAATCTGTTTAGGCCACGTTCAACGTCCTCCGGTAATATAGCGGGGATAGTGACGTGACCACCGATACTGCCTAAACCCACACAAGAGTCGATATTAAGTGTCGGTGATTTATCTAAAAAGACACTAGCAAAGTACTCCGCAAAAGCCTCGGAGGCCTCTACACCGGTGCATGAATTACCTATATAGGAAACACAAGGCTCAAATCCGCCCTTAGATCTGAGGCTGTGAATATGATTCCAAAAATTCTGAGGATGTTTTAATAAATTTTCTTCCATACTGGAGATATGGGACTTGTAAGCTTGTTTGATACGGACTTTCAAATTAGTACGTAACTCAGAAAACATTTTGTATGTATTAGTACATTTTGAGGTCAACCAAGCTCTGTGTAGTCTAGACTTACGCCGAATATCTTTTATAATGTTTGCATTGAACCATATGGGGTACCTATTACATTGCGAAACTGGCCTTTTCTTTTTGGGGACAGTTAAATCAAATAATTGATATATAATCTGATAGAAGGCTTCTGTCGCGACAGATGCGTCTTTAGACTCGAGCACAGAGGTCCATGAGGTTTGCTCAAGTAGCGAGAGAAAAAGGTAAATAAGAGTCCTTTAATAAATTAAGTGAAGTAAGTAGTTAAGTCGCGTGATCTCTTACTTATTAACTCCTTTGATAAATTTAGAGTTTATTTTTATGATAAGGTCGACAGATGGCTACTTGATGGTAGGTGGCTATTGTCGCCTAACACAAGTGGAATTGAGATTGGGAAGGTATAGGGTCATGGTGGCGTAAATTCATGTGATCTGTTAATTATTAAGTCCCTTAATAAGTTCAGAGAAATGTGTCGGTCTTTTATTGTTTTTAAAAATGTTTTTTTTTAAATTCCAGGTGAAATATTTAGGACAGAGTGACGCCAGGGGACTGTGGGGCATAAAGCATACGAGGAAACCTGTCGATTTGATGGTTGCAGCTGCAAAGGCTTTACCTTCAGGTTAGTTTCTCTTTAATCGCCCGACGCCCGATGCAAAAACGGGGTGATAATAAGTTTGACGTGTGTAACTGGTTAGCAGTCTGTAGAATTGTAGCTCCCAAACAGATGGACCGATTTTGATAAAAAAAAAAGAAAAAAGAAAAAATCTACACATACAAAAAAAAACTTAAATTTATACCAAACAAAATAATATTATTAGAAAACTAGCGGCCCGCTCCCGGCTTCGCCCGGGGTGTATTTTTTCTAATAAAAGAATTTTTCTAAAATAAACATAGCCTGAGTTACTCCTTATTACATCAGCTACCTGCCAATAAAAGTCCCGTCAAAATCGGTCCAGCCATTTCAGAGATTAGCCGGAACAGACAGACAGACAGACAGACAAAAATTGTAAAAAATGTTATTTTGGTGTATATACCGTATATACATATTCATATGCATGTAGTAAAAAACGGTTATTTCAATATTACAAACAGACACTCCAATTTTATTTATATGTATAGAAGATATTCAGAAGACACTATGGTTTTGGTGTTCGTATATATTTTTTTGTATTTCTATTTCTAAAATTATTATTAGTACTTTATAGGTCCCTATTTCAGCACTTATATGCAGCATAACGAAAGCTACCTCTAACTAAAGACAGCAGTACTACTTTTAATTGTAAAACACTAAATTTCCAGGTCAAATACTGCCAATAGTGAAACTTGTGATATCTGTGGACGGTGTACATCTGGAGACAGTGAATCATGGGACGAAACGCGATGATTTCGAGCATATGGCCGTCTTCTTCAAGATAGAATCTATATCATATGGCGTCCAAGACTTGGTCTACACTAGAGTATTCTCAATGATCATCGTCAAAGACAGCGCAGACGCCAAAGGGTTGAATCCCTTTGAGTGTCACGCTTTTGTCTGTGAATCAAGGTAAGACATACATATATAACTAGCTAGTGCCCGCGACTTCGTCCACATTAATTGTATATAGAAACATTCCTCGTTTAACGATGTTTCCATTAGTTTAGAGCTGCATTAAAATCCGTTGCGTAGTTTAAAAAATCTAAGTTTACAAAAGGACAGACGGTGGGAAGCGACTTTATTTTAAACTTTATTCTTTAAACTAGCTGGTGCCCACGACTTCGTCCGCGTTGAAAAATATTAAGTAGCCTATCCTGTGTCCCGTACGTCCAAATGTTTATCTACCAAGTTTCATGAAAATCAGTTAATTCGTTTCAGAGTTATGGAGGAACATACATACATACAGAAAAAAATTCTAAAAATCGTCAATTTAATTTCAGTATCATGTATAGAGCCTATAAACACGATATCTCTGAAAACAAAGTAACTTACTCCATGACCGACCCTTACAGATTTATTATTAGTATTGATGAGGAAAATATCTTGCTCTTTTCCTATTCCTGGCTTGACATGGAATATTTGCTGGTGGTGATAGAGCCATTTAGAAGAACTACTTCCCAAATACACATCTTTCCAACAACAGCATCTTGCACAACTTAACTCTCTGTCAACTTACACAGCATTTAGCTCCTAAAGTATTGATGGTAGAGTAAAAATGTATATATCCAAATTTGTAGACAATTTTATGTAGAAACTTTTGTCAGAAGTAATCATAATGCTATTTATACAGTTATTCTCGATATAAGCAAAAACCTGAAAAAGGTTGCTTCAACCCTCCCCTACGCCCTCAGCACAGCCCCTACCCTTGATGATTTTTAGTAATATATGTTCATCTGAATACCGTAAGGTTTATAACTGTACAAATTTTCAAAATTTACCCTGATTGACTATATTAGGCTTAATTTGACTGACCTATAATTTAAAATTAGTTTTGATTTTTTTTTTCATAAATATAAAATTTATTCCATTATAGAAATCTATATAAGATTTTTATTATGTCCATAGCGGATGTCGAAAAAAATCCAAGATAGAAGTTTAATAATATAAAAATATATATTTAAGTACCTTGCTGTTGACCTAAAAAAAAAATGTCAACACTTTTAAGATTACTTTTGAGATTTTTATCAACAAAAAATAAATATATTGACACATCTTTGTTAGATAAATCAAGTGAATATTTTAGAGCAGACAAGATAATAAAACAAATAATCTGATAAAAATATTTACCTAGTATACCTACCTAGTTAAAATATTAAGGCCTCAAAGATCTGAATATATTTTTTGTGGAAACTCTACATAAGACCTTTAGCTAAAAGCTAAATTAATAACTAATAATATAATAATATATGCGAAAGTCGGTTTGTTTGTTACACTTCTACGCCCTAACTACTCAACCGATCATCGTGAAAATTTTGCATATTATACACATACATATCTTTGTCAATGTATATATATATATATACATTGTCAAAGATACAGAAAAGGGTATAGGGTACTTTTCATCCAGAAAAGTACTGTTCTGGGATCAAAAAGAAGAGCCAACAATTATTATTGCATGCCTTCGTCAAGTGGCGGGTGGAACCGCGGGACAAAGCTAGTAATTTCATAAGTGAAAACTTAGCTTCACAAAAAAGTTCAAGTAGTTTATATTTCCGACGATAGCTGTCTATACAGGTTAACACAGTTAACATATGCGCCGACAGGTTAACGCGCTAACGTTTCGTTCCTCAAAGCGAATTATACTTTTCATTATAAGATGTATCTGAGCTGTCGCACACCGGCAGGCTTATTATCTAAATGCCTCTGCTAGCGACAGGCGCAAAATTTGTGCATAATTTGTGCAATACCATACTAAATCATGTTTTTGGTATAACGTAACTCATAACAGTAGTGTGGTTTGCGTAAACGACGGTGCTGCCTCTGACGGACAATAACTAAAATTAAAGTGCATCATTTCCTTATGGCAGAACACGCGAACGTAGAAAATTGGTATTACGAAAGACTTTGACAGCCCATTAAATGCGTCAATTGTGACACTATCTCGAGATACACTTTGACTTGTAACGACACGTATTTTACTTGTTGTAAAGCAATTGCAAAGGATCATACGAACATTTAAAAAATAAGTTTCTGTTATTTAAGTGGTAAATATCAATTAATTGTTTTGTGTATTTGTAAGTCGACATAGTATGGTTTAAAATAAAAGTAGAAATTGCCTTCTTTTACATGACCATTTGTTTCATAATAACAGTTTTTTACGGATTCATAATGGCTCGAGCCTTATTAGTGATAGCGGTATTGGAAGACGAGCACAGAAGAAGAGATGGAGGTGCTGCTCATGATGCGTACTAAGGAGAAACTGTATGCTCCATGACCACATGCAAGAGCTTCATCGTGCTGGAGAAAGTGTGTGGCTTTTAGGTAAATCTTTTTTTATATTTCTCATGTAAGATTCTCTACTACTAATTTCTTACTTTCCAAACACTGTTCATATTATTATGATACAGGTATAAAGTAGGTAGGTATAGATTACCTGTATAACCCACAAATTAAGTTGAAAAAAATGTCACAAATGAGTGTGTCTACTATCACCATTTTTACTTTTTATATTAATATGATTATTTTATAAAAAGTTTTAGAAACAAATTGATATAAATATTTCTTTTTTAAACATCAGATTGCACTGATATTTATTTTATTTATTTATTTAGATTACATACAGCCGTTAATTTTACAAACAGGCCTATAGAATCATAAAAACAATATTTACATTTATCTATTAATTTTTTAAAAAAGTAGAAAATCGAAAAAGAAGAGAATATTTTTTAATTATTTAATTTTTTAAAAGTATTTCGCCAATTTTCTTTTTATAAGAATTTAAATTATTGCAAAATATGTCAATATCATTCAGAACTTTATTGTAGTGATACTTGGAACGATGAAGGAATGAATTTTTAAAATGATTAGTTCTACAATAGGGAATGTGAAATGTATCTTTTGACCTTGTTCTGAGTTTTGGTACATTGAAGTGAATACATTCTAAAAGTGAAGAATAATCGATGTGATTATTTATTATTTTATATAAGAAGACTGCGTCAATATAAGTTCGCCTATCCTTTAAAGAATGCAGTTTGTGTCTTGAAGCACTTGTTTTATAGTTAGTGAATATATTTCCTGTTTTATAATCTAATGATTTTAAGAATATATTTTATATTTTTTCAATTCTAGATATATGCTTCTCGTATTGTGGGTTCCATATTATACTTCCAAATTCCAAAATACTGCGTACAAATGAGAAATATAATACTTTTAAAGTAAATGTATTTTTAAAGGGTTTTCCTAGACGTAGAATTAATCCAAGTTTCTTAAATGCTTTTGCTATAATAGTGTCTATATGGAGATTAAATTGCAATTTAGAGTATGCATATATGATATGAAAAACCTTTCTTTCCAGGTGACTGGGTACCATGGCTTTTGACACCTATTGTGAATGCTGAGCCTTGCAGTACACATGAGCACTACACCAGAGTTCATTGTCATGCTAGGAACACCGTGGAACGTTGCATAGGAGTGTTGAAGGCACGTTGACGCTGTGTGTTTACTCACACATAGGAAGCTGCACTACAATCACGATTTGGAAGCAAAAATAATAAACACATGTGTCATTTTGCACAATATGTGCAACAGACACAGGATTCCCTTTAATGGTTTATCCCCTGAGGATGAAGAGGAAGACCATTCTAGGCAGATTCCGTCTCAACATGCAGGAGATGAAGAGGCAACACAACTGGACAGTGGTCATCGTCAACGAACATTAATTGTACAAAGGTTGTGGAGAGCAAATTAATATCTTTGCGATAAACTCAAGAACTACTGGTTCTCAAGGTTTTAGTATATATAATTATGCCGGCGAAGTTGCGGGCAGCAGCTAGTAAATTAATAATTTTAATCTATACTATAACCATAGTGTTAAATGTGTCAAACTGTGACACATTTAACTATGTGTCAATTGGATGTATGAAAATAATTTTATTTTTTAAAAAGGAATTGGTGAAGATTAAACTTTAATTGACATTTCTTTGATTGAAGAGCAACACATCAGTTTAATTTGCCAAATTTAATGAATAGGAGACGAATAGTCTTAGGTATATGAATTTGATCTAGAATCTAGCATTTGATTTGAGCTGGTCTTTCATCAACATCAATTAGTTGCTAGAATGCCTAATGCCAAATATTTTTCAGTTCTTGATGCTTCCAAAAGTTTTCATTTATTTAAATTATCAGAAAGAAGTCAATTATATAATATACAACTTACAATGATGGTGATTTTGGGAGGTATTGTTATAAAAGATTACCTTTCGGCTTAAACTCTGCGCCTGGGTTGTAAATGCTTTCATGATTCATTTAGTGACATTAAAGAGGTAGAACAATATGTGCATAAATTATTAGTTTGTGGGAGTCCAAGGAGTTCCACGACAAGAGATTAAGACAGGTTTTGAATAGAGCTGAACAGACAAGTGTAAAATTTAATAGAGATAAATGTCAGTTCGGAGTGACCTGGGGCAAGTATGTAGGACATTAGCACAGGCATCAGGTCTGATACAGAGAAAATAAGAGCCATTCAGCCGTTTTGGGTCTAAATTGACAATAGGTTAAAACAGGTCTGCTGGTGACTTTATAAGTTCCATTGATTGAGCTGGCAAAGAAGGATAATTCAAACTTATGTTCTATATGCAAATAAGACTATCGTTTCTATCGGCTTCGCAAGGAATGGATCCAATGTGTCACTTGCAAGAAATCCTATCTTTGAGTAGTGAAGTTTCTGAGAAATCTGACTGATAATTTAGATGACCTAGTTATTATTTTATTGCTGTTTGTGATAATAATTATTGCATAGAAGACAAATTATATTTATGAAGTTAGCTGGTTAATTTTTTGGATCATCTGTAATTCTTTACTTTTAATAATTAAAAAAATGTTTTAGCAAGTACTCAGTACTTTAATGTAAGTAACTGTACCTTTAATTGTTCGTTATCACTGTAAGGGCCTATTTCACCGACTAAAAGTAAAGTGTTAATTAGTTACTTTTAGAAATAATTTTATGTTTTATTAAATTATGCACTTGGTTTAGTGCATCCTTCGATAGGCGAATTTTATTTATATTTCCTTTTTAATTTTTGGGACTTACCACACAAACAAAGGTATATCAGCTCCATCATCCCCGGTGACCAGTTGGTTGGTCAGACTTTGAGTTTCAAATCGACAGTTTCATTTAGTCAGTGTACAATCAAACAAATTATAATTCAAATTTTATTAAAGTGAATTAAGTACAATAAATCAATTTTAAAATAAAAATCACCCAAACGGATAGACCAAATTTAATAGTTTTTTTTTTTCATTGAAATCTAATTAGTTCGAAGTAGTTTTTATATGATTTATGAAGATTTGTTCAGCCGTTTGAAGATCATCAGCTCACTTCCCAGTTGAAGATGGGATCTCACTAACTTCCACAAATTCGATTGATTTGTAATTTGGTGTACTGTTACTTGGTGGTATGTCCATGACATGGTAACCTTGACTTGATTCTACAGCATCAAGTAGTCTGCGAAATACCCAACTCTTCAGCAACTTACAGCAGATGTAGTTTGTTGGGCTCATTGGAATGGTCTCAACAGAATGTCGGGAATTAGTATATAATTTTTAATAACAGCATTTAAGCCCTGTTTATCTTTCATTAAGCTCTAGTGTAGTTTATTTATAAGAACAACTTGTTATTTATTTAATTAATTTACAAAGAACAAAATATTACAAGTAAAATTTTCTTTTTATCGCCATGAGTAGGTGTTTCTTTGAGAGAAATGTTGTAGTTATTAGTTTTATTTTTATTTTAAAATTGATTTATTCTAATTAATTCACTTTAATGTAATTTATGTTTCATTAACCAAATGAAACTCTGATGATATGGGACTAAATCCTAGGAATCTCTATTCCTAAGTTAATTTCTTAGTTCCTATAGTTACGAAAAAAAAAATTGTTCCTAATAAAGAAATGTTGATTATTATGGCCTTTTAAAATTCAATTTTCATATAAATATTCACTCAAAACGATGAATATTGCTTTTTATTTTTGAAGAAAGCTTATCAATGTAAGTTTTTAAGCGATTACTTTGACTTGTAGTGCATTTCATTGCTATGACAAAATAGCCCCTCATTCTGGATAGAGTTCGCACCTAGGAAAAAAAATAGAATTCATTTTTTTCCATTTGAGAGATAAAAAAATGATCAAATATCGTAGGAACAAAAAAACCTGTCAAAACAACCCCGTTTGATAGTTGTTGGTATGATATTTTTCCTATTTAATTATGGTTTACGTTTATATTCAGTGAAGTTGTATTTGATTGGAAATCAATACATACTAAAACAGGCAGAAAGAGGTGAAAAATAGGTACCTAATACTATTTATTTATCAATATAATAGGGGATTATTAAATAAAATAGCTGATTATTATTAAGTTTTTATTTTAATCAAACTGTACGAGTATCGTACAGTAGCTTAAATTAGCTTATTAGATGACAAGCGTGGACAGATAATAAATTCTCAAATTAACATTACCATGGTATCTTAATAAATTTTACAGTCTCAAAAAATAGTATCACTTGTAAACAGAAGTAACGTTTTGTTTCCAATAAAAAGAAAAGTTGTATGCTATAATCTGGCTATAATGTCATTTATAAACAGAAGTGACGTTATGTTTACAGCCAACAAATATCAATATTTTGTAAATGTGATTTTTATACAGAAGTATATGTATTGCAAGAAATTTTAAAACCAATAAGTCATTACTTACCATAGTGCCTCTCTATCACAAATACGCAAGGTCACATTTCGGCTGTCGAGACATTACTAACTAGATGAGACGTTACGTTTCAAGCAAAGGGACCAATTACGCAAAATAATGCAACGTCCCTCCCTCCCTCAAAACTATGTTATTTATGTGATTATCACCATTTTTTTTGAGTATATAGTCGAATATCGCCGTTCTTTCTACATACTTAAGTCATTTTTGCAAAAACTTGCAGAAGTGACCTTTTGGTTCCGAAGGTGCGATATGTGCAGTTGTGTTTCGGTGAGCGAGTAAGGGATACCAGAGCCCATTACCCCATCCCTTCCCAATCTCTTATCCTTAATCATACTGTGTTATAGGCGACGGAAGCCACCTATCATCAAGTGGACCGTCAGCCTGTCTTGTCGACCTAACATAAAAAAAAGCATTACTAGTAATTTTTTTAAGCTGCCAAGCACAATCTGATGCAGCTATGCAGACCGCATAGCTACAAAATCTTATTAGACCAATTAGTGAAAAACAATACTTTTTAAATTATTGTTTTTTACTAATTGGTCTAATAAGTTTGTAAGATTTTTGAAAGATTCTGTCATGAGAATGGTCGCATTGGCTTGCACTTTGGCAGCTTCTGCAGTCTGCACAGCCGCACCAGATTGCGCTTTGGCAGCTTCTGCCATAATCAGAGTTGCATCTGCCAGCTTTTCTTCAATTTTTATTTGTCGCCTCTCCAGCTCCACTACCCATGATGTATCCAAAGGTTCTGGAAATAATAATAATTTATTTGCTGAATATAGGTTACAATGGTTTTACAATAGATATTTCTCGCTACATTCTACCCTTCGTGGGTGTGCAAATATTTTAAGTACACTACATAAGAGAATGAAGCTAATTAATATTACTAATTATTACAATTAATTATCAGACATATAATCTTTTATACTATAATAACATTTGTCGACAAGTAATTTCTTCATTTTCAAAATTCTTAAGTTCTTTAATGGTGTTTGGAATTTTATTATATATAACTGGCGCTTAACAAAAAACACTTTTATGCATCAGGGCTGTATGTGCTTTTCGAATGCATAATCTATTGGGATATAGATAAATTATGATAAATATGAAAAATTAAGTATGCTAATAAAAAGTATTTAATAGTGCTTTAT
This sequence comes from Synanthedon andrenaeformis, assembly GCA_936446665.2. Lineage (NCBI taxonomy): Eukaryota > Metazoa > Arthropoda > Insecta > Lepidoptera > Sesiidae > Synanthedon > Synanthedon andrenaeformis. The sequence continues at coordinate 853,560 of OW387803.2, forward strand.
GGCGCAGACATAAAGCACTATTAAATCTGTGCTGGGTATAGTTATATTAGTTATGCATTGTTTTAGAACTTAGTACTCACTTGTTGAAATAATAGCTACTCATATCGTTGAGCATTTTCTTTTCCTTTTCCCACTTTTCAGACAACACGTTTCGGAGTTGGAGATCCTATAAAATAAATAAAATGAAAAACGTCATCAGTAGTCCAGTGAAATTTACTAACGAATCAAAATATGAGTCCCTTAGACAATTTTTCATATAAGTTTCTAGAATATAATTGTGTATTGCAGACATTGAAAAATATTGCAGAGAATTGAGTTTTACATAAAAATGTTTATATAACTTGATAAAGAGTTGATAGGTGAATTTTAAGAAAATTACAGTGAGACCAAAAGAATGAACCCTTATCTTCTAAGCTCCCTAGCTCTGTTAATTTTAATTTATGGTAAACTAAACTAAGTGGTACATTTATACAATTTGGATGTTTTATAACTTAAAGTTTTTTTTTTTAATTTATTTTCCTCCCCTTTTACAGACTGGAATCGATAATTTCTTTCACCCGTCGAAAATACCGCTAAGGATTCACATTTTGATTTGTTAGCAAATTTTCCTGTACTACATTGTAAAATTATAAATAGGTAAGTAAAATAAAAATGTACCAGTACCTAATGTTATGTTGTTTTCTTCTGAAGAATCTGTAAATAAAACCAAAATAATAATAACTTATACAAATTGATACTGTTTTACTGTTAGCCACTAAAACAATAAACTATTAGAGGTTTTAGTCAATTAAACTGTTTTTTTGATTAGATAGATATGTACATTTCTTAAAATATTGTATTTGTAAACATGCTTTCTAAAATTATTCACTGTGGTTTTCTGAGCCACTTTTTGATGGACTGTTTTGTGAATCTGCAATTAAATATTCAATGGTTGGTTATTAAAAGATAATTTTTATCTCCTAAATGTTTCAAACTGTTATTATATATTTATACCTGTAAATTTCCCTAAAATAAAATAAATAAATAAAAATGTTACTCTTAATATGATATCTTATTATGTTACTCTGTTAATACTCACAAATTTTATTTTGGCCTACATGAAATATAGGAGGCGTTTTTGTTAGGTCTTGTGTATCTGTGAATAAATATATCAAATTGAACAAAATAATCCAAATAAATAGTTAAGATTATTCTGTATCTGTCTACCAAAGGCTTAATTAATAGGTTTAAATTACTTATAAGTATTTTTTGTAAATAATTAGTTTAGTTTTTATGTTAGTTATGTTTAAGGTCAGTGCCCTATCCCACAAAACTTTACAAGTGTACAATTCGACAAAATTGTTAAATTGTAAACAAAAAATGTACAACAATAATAATTACAAATATGTATTCGTTACAAGTTTGCAGCAGGTAAGTATACAAATATGTCACTTTTGTGAAAGCGTATCACAAAGAATTAAGCTATCACGACGGCTACATAATTGTAGGATTGTTGATTTGTAAATATACCTACAAGCAAAAATTGTAATGTTACAACTACAAATATGTAACAATTTATTTAGCTTCTTTATTAAAATTAAATTTTTTATTTTATTAAAATTCTGAATTCGGTCCACAAACTACCATAACATTTATAGAATGATCTCCGTGTCGATCAACAAAACCAGCTTCATATTGATGTGGAGCATCTATCACTATTAATAATCCATGTATAATACCTGTGACCCTAGGAAAATTTACATGTGATGCTGCAATAAAATCTTGAGAAATTGAGAATTTTGAGTATTGAGAAATGGAAATCTTGAGAATTTCCATTTGATCGAACGACACATTGTCATTTTGGAAACACCATGAGTATCGCCAGTGATATGATATTGGGATCCTGAGTCCAACCATCTTAACAGTCAGTAACTGCTGTTTAGGATCAAGAGCGTGACTTCTTCCTGTCGGATGTCTAAGGTTTCCACTAATAGTCTGTAGTAGATATTCGACGGAAGATTTACTGACTCTAAACCTCTGATTAAATGTTCAAAGTTAAATTTATATGTTCTCTATGTGTCCTAGGATGTCTTACAATTAATTCTTTTTCTCTATCACTGTTACTTAGACATTTGGTGATACAAAGGGTTGGAATCGCTAAATATGATAAAATATACTGCAATTACTAGTATTTGTATAGTAGCAAGAGGAATGTTAACACATATTTAGAGAATTGTTAACTTGTAGGTACAATTCTAAATGTATGTATAATTATTACTACAATTTAATGTAACACAAAACAATTGTCAGCTACAAATTTGTGCGTTTTCCGGAAAAGATATGTATTGTATGTAAAGTTTTGTGATACAATAAATTGTAGACTTGTCGATACAATTTACATATTTGTAAGAATTTGCCACTACAAATTTGTTACTTGTATATTTTGTGGTACGCACAGTTGTATTATTACAAACTTGTAACTTGACACTTGTAAAATTGTAATTGTAAGTTTTGTGGGATAGGGCACAGGTGGGGTAAGAGGAACATACTTTATTTACAGTAAAATATTTTGAGTGCTAGAAAGAAAAGCTAAAGTCTTACAAGATCTTTAAAACATGCAAAACTTGCCTATGTGTAAGTATTAGCTTCCCATGGACTAAGTCGAAAATGATTAAAATGAAATGTGTTAAAATTAATTATTTAACAAGAAACAAGATTACTTACCGATGATACGATATTCCTTGTTCCTTTTTAAGTTTAGTGTCATAGTTTTTGCAGCGCAACTAGGCATTTTTATAATAATTTAACAAAAAATTCTCTCAATCACAAATATCACAATCTTGCGCGCACGAGGGACGACTGTCGTTAGTTGGCCCTAAATTGAGTTTAAATTACATTGAGATTGAAAGAACTGGCTGAACTGGTGCCATTTCGTCGCGCCTTTGACCGTAGTATATAGGTCTAGTAATATATAGGTCAATTTAGTTATTAAAGTATATTATTTATCTCAAAAGTTAGCACTAGCAGTTAAATACTGAACTGAAGGAACAATGATTGATTAAATATGACAGTATTGACACTGACACTGACACTAAGTAGCTACTGTGTAAGGTTGAAAGGACATAGATTCGAGACATTAAAGCACAGCAAATTACTAATTAATTTGATCAATTTTAATCTACACATAGCTATGTATGCAAACAATTAAGGTTTATATATATTTTTATAATAAACACATAAAAGCAAATTGAAATACCCCAAAAAATTTAAATGATATAAGCTTTCGTTGTTCTATGTAACAAAAATATAACAATAGTATAGCTTCTGTGGCTTGGCGAGTTAGCTCCTCGTGGCTCCTTAATCGCGAGTAGCTTGCATCATGCGGCTGACCAGCAACCGCCTTAGATAGTACCAACTTTTAGTCTCATATGCTAACTGTGTGCTCCGTCGCTGCTGTCGCTTGCTGGCGACGGTTTTGTCGTTTACTCTTAGATAATAAGCCTGCGGTTATGTCGTACGTCGTTGTCGCATGTCTGTCCGAATTTACTGTTTTATCCCAATCAAATTCTCAATACAAATAAAATAACTGCCCAAGCCCAAATAAAGAAGTATTTCACATCTATATTATTTTGTGATATATTAAAATTAAGAGATTTATTTTTAATTTTCAGAAATGCCGCCAGACGTCTCACTTATGCGTTGGCTGCTGCGTTCCAAGATTACTCTCGAAGAGTTAAGGAGATGCAGGCAGCTCCAGGTATAATTCTTTTTTTAATATTAAGACTTAATATTAAGATTACGAAGCAGAGTGGCACGAGGTGGCAAATACAGAGGCATTAGTCAAAGAAACATTTTAAAAACGATAAAGAAGTTTTTTTTTATAATATAAAATAAATATCTTCACACATTCCACACAGCACCATCTAGTTCCACACTAAGCAACTTAATGCTTGTATTATGGATACCAGACAGTTGATATAATACATAGATTCCTTTTTTTTTGTAAATACATACATATTATAAATACAAACATCCATGACTCAAGTACAAAGGTAAATGTTAACACATAAACATTTGTCCCTAGCGGGATTCGAACCCGCGACCGTTTGGTTAACAGCTAGGGTTACTAGCCACTAGACCAAACGTGTCGTCAGACAGACTAGCGTGTGTGGCAGACAGGCTGGCGGCTCACTTGATGGTAGGTGGTTACCGTCGCCTAAGGACACAAGCAACACCAAGGGGAGTGCTAGTGCGCTGCCTACCCTGTAGGAATTTGAAAACAATAAAATGTATGGGATTGATACTTAATTATGCCGTCGCTAAATCACGTGATACATCCCATACATTTTATTCTTTCGAACTTCTTTATCGTTTTTAATATGTTACTTTGACTAAGGCTTTGATTCCATATACGATATTACTTAATTCCATAATAAGTCATTAGTTATTGGTCGTAGCAATACATTTAAAAAAAAATGACATTTCTGACATATAATATGAAGGCTTGCATGGAAACAAAAAATTGAAATTAATTTCATATATATATATATATATATATATATTAATTCTAAATTTAATATATATAAATACTAGTGGCCAGCTCCCGGCTTCGCACGGGTGCAATTTTTTACTCAATCCAGCTGATAAAATTACCTTACAACGCCATCTGTTAGAATCTTTTGGAACTCACAGATAAATAATTGCTGGATTGAATAAGTATCAACAGACGGCGTTATGTTAATAATTTTATATAATTTGCAAAAAAATAATAAACAAAATGAGATATAAACTGTCCTATCTTTTAAGTTGGACCAAATAACAGATACTTATGAAGTTTGATCAAAGTCGATTCAGTAGTTCAGAGTTTATCGCGAACATACATCGTGACACGAGATTTTTATATATATAAAACTAGTGGCCCGCTCCCGGCTTCGCCCGGGGTGCATTTTTGCGATAAATTACCTTACACCGCCATCTGTGAGAATCCTATGGAACTCACAGATAACTTTTAAAATAAGTTCCATAACATTCTCACAGATGGCGGTGTAAGGTAATTTATAACTCGCATATAATAAACAAATAATTTGCAATAAAAAAATATCGCGACTATAAATTGAGATAAAAACTATCCTATCTCTCAAGTTGGATCAAACTGCACACAATGTGCAAAATTTGATTAAAATCGGTTCAGTAGTTTCAGAGTTTATCGCGAACATACATCGTGACACGAGATTTATATATATATAGATATATATATATACATAAATATAAGGATTTATCTCTTTTATAAAAAAATAATATTTTTTTTTAATAAAACATTTTTTTTCAATTGTTATTTTCAGAATTAGATGATAGACCTCCGAGCTTAAAGAAGCGTTTCGCTATCGACTTAAGGACACCGGAAGAAATTGAAGCAGACTTTGAAACTGAGGCTTAAAACTTAAGCTTTCTTTTAGTATATTTATTATTTATGTATATTATAAATATTCAGTTAAAAGAAAACTTACTTTTATTAACATAAAAATTAAGAGTAATTCGCGATTTACTGCTGATAAAGCAAATCAAGTCTTAGGTCATTTGGGCAGCCCGTCTGGCGGCAGTATCCACCCCCTTACAAAATACCTTCCCTTCCTTCTCTTCCTATTATCCTTATCCATAATCCTAGTATGGTCGGCAACACCTATGGCGTTGCTTGTGTCATAGGCGACGGTAGCCACCTAGCGAAACCATCCAGTGGACTTATCCCTACCAGAGAAGATACTCAGTAGGGTTAGGTGGAACGGGCGTAAAATTTTGTAACATATTATATTTTGCGAAGACATAGTATTGATTATGAAGAAAAAAATAATATATATTTCATGATTCCTTTAGTAGGTATGTACATACATATTTTTGCAATGGTTTAATAGATACATATTTTTATACTCGACTGTACTTTTATTTTGTCAACGACAATACAGTATTATTTCTTAAAATTAGCTGCAAAATATTATTTATTTATTTTCTGTAATAACAAATTACATTTGAACAGTCGATATTAATATTGATTTGAGAGGATCAGCTTTTGGTTAGGTACAGTCAGGGTAAGAAAAGGTTCGTCACCTTAAAGTCGATATTTGCTTGCACCTAGCCAATTATCAGTCATGTAAAAATTTCATTTCAGTCTGGTTAGTGTTTTTTTTTTCAAAAGGTACTAAGAGTCTACAACTTGATAAAGGAATGAATTTGAAAATTAACGAAGGTTTTCGTACTCCGACTGTACATTAATTTCGGTGTATATGTTTATTTAATTTAATTTCATTAAGGAGTGTAGACGTAAAGAAGTCTAATGTATACCAAAATATACTTTGTGATCATTTTATGTTAGTCAAATGAATATTTATTATTCGTATTTATATGTAAAATAAATATAAATTTAAGTAAAATGTGTGTTTTATTTGTTAAAATATTAAAATTTTCAAGTATAGGTAATCAAGTATATTATATTGCTAATAAGCAGAAACTTTGGTCACATTAACATCCACATGACGTCATATGCAACTAAAAACTCGCTTTAAAGTTCTAAATGGTTCCCGAGATAACGTCACAAAAATGGCGGCCATCTACTATTTTGCGGACAAATTCAAAAGCAATTACATTGAAGACTTAATCATACCTATTTTTCATACATATCAATCATCATCAATGCTAATAATAAATCTGTAAGGGTCGGTCATGGAGTAAGTTACCTTGTTTTCAGAGATATCGTGTTTATAGGCTCTATACATGATACTGAAACTAAATTGACGATTTTTACAATTTTTTTCTGTATGTATGTATGTATGTTCCTCCATAACTCTGAAACGAATTAACTGATTTTCGTGAAATTTGGTAGATAAACATTTGGACGTACGGGACACAGGATAGGCTACTTAATATTTTTCAACGCGGACGAAGTCGTGGGCACCAGCTAGTTTATTAATATATTCGTCGTGTCCATAGACATGTCTGTGGTCGTGACGTCTGACGATAGAAAGTAGATATGATGCGCCATCTATCGTAATGTACTTTGAGTGTAATAACAAGTGGGTTATAAAAGTACACATCAATAACAACAGATGACGCCACTAGTCGTATTGCAGGTGTTATAAAAGTAAATGATAAAAACAAATACCCTGGATGACTAACATTAATCGCCAATCTTTAATGCTGGGGCAAGGTTTTTAACAAAAATGAACAAAAAAATAAAATACAAACAATAAATTACGCGAGTTATTTTTTTAATTTTTCTAGAAAACTTAGCAATACATTAAATATTTCTTCAGTTTTTTTCACCTCTTCACCGTTCCCCTTTATAACGTCCACATAATTACTGTTCAAATTCTTCAAAGATATCTCTTCTATTGAATCTAATAAATCTATTGTAAACAAATGTATCAGCAAAGACAATATCTGTTGTTTCGTTGGATTTTTTAGATATGATTTTTTCAAGTTATCAAACCAATTTTGATTTTTAAATTTAATTTTTGGACTTATATTTTTAATTGATTTATGTAACTGAAAAGTAATACATGAGTGTTTAGTCATCATAACCAAAATATTGTAAGGCAACTAATATTATAAATGCGACATTTTTATTATTATTATTATTTTTGTATAAATCGATTCAAACTTTATGGAATATGATAGTACTGTTTTTTTTTTTATTTAATTTTACTCTAAGAAGTCAAATTAGGCGATGAAAATAACAATTTTCTGTTAGTCCTTAATTTAACTTTTTTCATATATCATCCATATTCAAATAATTAATTAATTGCCGACATATTAACAAATAAATTTTATATTCAAACTTTAAAAAAAAATATTCATGCGCTAATTAAAAAAAACTATTGGGGTCTATAGAAGACATACGTTACACACATCGCCTTTTATGTTAAGGCCGTTACAGAGTTAGAATCAGAAATTTATGATTCCCGGCGGATCATAATGCCATGATGTGTTTAGTTTGCAGATAAGATATTAACGTCATATTATTTGTAGTTTTATAATCTAGATAATAGTCGAAAAATATTTTAAAATATTGGGATACTTTTCTCATTAGAACTGATTTTAAGCAACCCTTTTTTAAAATTAGCGGTCGACGGTCGACGCAGAAGCGAGATATTAGTAAAATTATATGCGACAAATTATAAAAATATTGATTTTCCAAAAATTCATATCATTTATTAGATAATAGTCGAAAAAAACATACGATTTCTGTAAATTTTCATTCAAGAAAAGTATAATCAAAAGTGTCACATTTAGTCATTTTTCGTGATATTAAACGTGTTATTTTAGGATCAAATTTGAGATATTTCTGTTTTTTCTTGAACCTAGTATGTGAAGTCATTAATGTTCTAAAAGATTGTGTTATAATTCGAGAGTTTAAAAAAAGGGCTGTTTAAAAATGTTCTAATGAAAATTCACTTTAAAATATTTTTCAGCTATTTACTAGACTATACAATTACAAATAATATGACGTTAACATCTTATCTGCAAACTAAAACATCTGAAACTACTTAAATCATAAATTTTGACTCCAGCGTGATTTTAATTGATGAACGCTCTTAAGAATAAGTTCTATACTCACATCGCTCACACTATCGTGTAAATCAAAGAGGAAATCCTCAAAATCTGCCAAAATCTCTTCTATTTTATTCGTAGATTTTTTGAGCTCATTTTTATCTTTTCTAGCCAAAACAAAAACCATAAAATTATTCGCTTTTCCTTTTAACACTTTTCCACTTTCAACGTAACGTGAATTTTCCCCAAATTCTTCCCTTTTCAGTTTACACTTTCCATAAATGTAAACTATGTATTTGAATAAGTCCCAATCTTCTGGATGTATATCGTACCCTTTTTGAATTTTATCACTGAAAAAAAAAACATTACAAGAAACACATCTAAACCTCCATCGTTATAATTATGTCAGCAACACTGATGTCACAATTTTGGTTCTAAATTAAATTCTAAGTAATAATGCTTTTACACTAGCTGTTGCACACGACTTCGTCCGCGTAAAGATAAAATACAGCCTATGTTACTCGCTGATAAAAGAGAGATAGATGTATTTAACTATGAAAAATCATGTTGAATTCGCCCACGTAACTTCATAAAATATAGCCTTTGTTACTTGTTGATCATGTAACTTTCTATGGGTGAAAGAATTTTCAAAATCGGTCCAAATCTTCTCTCTTTTTTAATATCAATATAGAAGTATAGATTTAATTTTTATAATTGAAATTGAAATACTTACATAACCTGAGATAGCTTTTGTATGGCTGTTTGTATATAAACCGTTGTGCCTAACCAATCGTAACGGCTTAACGCACTATTGCCAAGATTTATCATATCTTCCACGACAGTTAAAAGAGAATTAAGATCAGTGACGTCATCGTCTGTTACCGATATTTCTTCTGTATCCTCATTTTCATCGATACTTTCACGAAAGATGGACTCCTTGTTACTTCCCATTGCTTCGCTAATATCTGAACTTTCCATAGTATTAAAGCTTTTCAAATTTTCTCTAACAGTCTTTAAATGTTCCTTCACACTTTTGCCGGAGTATAAAAGGGGAGGACTTTGAGCTTCTTTGTCACCACTGTCTTCAATATCATAATCACTATTATCTCTATTAAAATAGTAGTCCATTTCTAAACGGTTTTTATTATTTTTATTCGGTTCTTCCTTCTCAATTTTATCGTCATTTTTCATAGGAGCGTCAGTTTTAAAGTGCATGTAGTAATAGTCTAAATCTATATCTTTGTTATCCTTGTCTATGTCATTATCCTGTCCCTCGGCTGAATTGAATCGATGTTTCGATTCAAAAACTGCATTGTGCAAGCCATAGTTGTAAATAGGTACGTAGTGGTATTGATTATTAACAGTTTTAGTGGGCTTTGCAGTAAACTCTTCCTTTTTCTTTATCGGAATAAATGGTACTTGATTGGGAGCTAAAATTTAATTTAGTCAGCGTCATTTGGACCTTTTAAGTCAATGTTTTTATAAATATTTGGTTAATTAAATTATTTTTTTATTTTATTTTTTATTTTCAACATAAACCTGTGTGTGTGTGTGTGTGTGTGTGTGTGTGTGTGTGTGTGTGTGTGTGTGTAAAAACCCCCCGGATTACACCATCAGCAGTATGTGTGGGTCCGAGATCACAGCGAGAAAATTTTTACCCTGGGATCACGTTGTCATTTGAAAAAGATAAAAAAAAAGTTTATTAATGAGAAATACGAATAAATTGCTATACAAAATATAACTTACGCATTTCGCGAACTTCATATGTTTTAGAGCCTGGTTCGAAATACCCTTTGAAAACGGGCTGCAGAGCTTCCGTTTTGTTTATTGTAGTTGTTCCTGGCTTAGTTTTTGTATTATCTGAAAAAGCTAAACTGATTGATGCGTTTTAATTAATATCCGTATTATTTTTTGAATTTTTTGGTACTGTAATTGTAGCTACGTACTTTGAATGACCTTTGTTAAGTCTGTTTGCAGACGCTGCAGTGGCAGCTTCAATATTTGTGATTTCTGTTAGACTATTGGGTACTGTTTTAATCTTAAGCGTTGCATTATTAACACTTTGATTTTCATTTAAATGCTCTGTCAATTTTTTTTCGTTTTCATTAGAGAAATTATCTCCGTAATTGGAATTTACTTTACGTGTTTCACTTATACTGCTAGCAGTAACGAAACCATCATACACTGGTGTTTCTGTAATAGGGCTAGCATCAACAGCTTCAGTATGAACAGCTGAAATATCTGTAATAGGATTTTTTAAAATGGCATCTTCATTTTCATAATTTTGACCATTATCAATTTGTTTTTCATCGTCTTGTGCCTTTGAGTCTTCTTTTTTATTATTCTCAGTGTTCTCTTCTGGTTGTGAATCAACTACTTCTGCTTCTTCATAATTTTGAGATGTTTGCATTGGTTGTTCAGTTGTTTCAGTTATCTTAATATTTCTTACTAGGATATCATGATCGCTGTCTTCCGGAGCGCCATTGTAAATAGGTTTGACTGATACAACATCGTAATCATTATTTTCCAAATATGCTGCAGAACTTTTAGTTGTAAACAGCTCCCTTTTCCTTCTATTCGCATTATGTATCGTTGTAACTGCAATATCTGCATTGTCTTTATGATTCATATCCAAATTGCTGTCGGACCTTTTTCTCATCTTCGATCTCTCTTCTTCGAGAAGCTTTTTTATGTATTCATTTTGTGTATCTAACTGTTCATCAGATACTTTAAAATAGTCACTAACTGGTTCAAATTGTGGCACTACTTCATCGACAATTCTTCTAGCGACATTAGAAATAAAATTTTCCTTCTCTACCTCTGGTAACATTTCTATATAATTATCATTGTCACTATCGCTAAATTCAGCTTGAACAACAAAAGACCCGAAATAAATTATTAAAAAGAACAAAATCATTTTTAATGTATATTTTTCATTTTTATCTTTAAAAAAGGCAAAGAAATGAACTGACCGCTCATGGAAATAATTGAAAAGTCATTAGTGTTGCAAATTGAGCGTAGACTTGTATAATTGGCTTTAGTGATAAGGAATTATTTCAATTAAATCACGCATGTCTTAATACATGTTGATTTCATATAAGCAGAAATGTTTTTTTTATTTACATTGGGAAGGGGCAGGAAATAACAAGAAACTAAAATTTGATAAAATGACCACAATATTTTTAAGACTTACTTTTATAGCAAAAAAGGTATTTCATTTTTCTAAGAGGTAATTAGTCTGTCACGTGATTACCGTGAAGCATTTTTGTTAACACTAGACTAAAAAGTACTGTAGGTAATTAATACGTAGGTAATATAAAAAGGTTATTTAAATAGGTATTAAAAATAGGTAGGCAGGTAATTAACAATTCAGTAATTTCATGATAACTATGATAACATTTAGATGCCATTCCGCTGTTATAAATTAGGCAGCCCTTCCTTCAAGCGGCAGTGGTCCTGGTCACTACCTTACTACCTTACTGAAGAAAACCGTCAAATAAAAGTGCATTGTGAGTAAGGAACACCTAGTGTTGTGTTTATAAACGACAGTAACCAACTTTCGCAAGTTGGCAACATTGTATGCCTCCATATATTATTATTATTATGACATTATTATTATAACATTTTGATTATTATAACATGTAGATTACTACATATGTTATAATAATAAAAATTGTGTGTCGTTACAAAAATTTTCAATCAGAGATAATAAATAAATTTCAAATGACCAGCCTAATTTTTAATTATTGCACATTTGCAACATTACCATCAGTCGAATTCTATACTGGTAGTATATTAGATAGTAGCCCGGATATAACTGATGGTAGTGTATTAACACAATCTGGATTTTTACAAGTAACTTGAAACGTAGGTATTAATTTCAAATTAATCATATTATATTTGCTGAATTTATAATGTCTTCTTCTTCATCTTCTCTTTTAATGTCTTAGCTCCATCAGATTTTCTCCGATGATTTTGCCAGTATCATTAGTAAAAAATAGCAATTTGTAATAGCCTTTTTTAAATAAAATTGAAATTAAAATCAAAAGTAGCAGATCCCGGGACTAGTCAGTCAACTCAAGTCTAATTTTTCTAGTTTTCCAAAACAAGTCCGTCAAGTCCAAAGCAGTCAGGTCAAGTCCTATAATGTCTTAATTTTCTTGTAACCAGTTTCAATCACTTACAAACGAGTTTAGGCGGCGTCAAATGTCTCAACGTCATTGTCAAACTGTCAAGTAAAGCAAGCAAAGCTAAACAGCAGCAAGAGCCTTGTTTACCTTGTAAATTGTGAATCTTGTGAATTTATTTTCGCATATAAAACATGTTTTCCTATTTCAATATCAACGCGAAATGATATTATAACAATGTCTGAAGAATTGGAGACCTATTGCCGCTTGTGTGCCGAGCCAACACCCGCCGAATTGTTGATTGGAGCCGACGATGATGTCGCCGTTAACTGTACTATTTCTGCAAAAATGCTTTGGATTAACATCGATGTGTCCTCATCTAACACTTTGCCTAGCACTATTTGCTTCTCTTGCTTCGATTTATTAGAGAAAACTTGGAAATTTTTACAAACAGTCCGCAGTGCGCAAGTAAAGTTAACTTCGTTATTTTCGAAGAAAGAATCCGATGAAGCGGGTATTGAAACTAAGCTTGAAGGAGACGAAAAAGTGGGAAAACCTGTAAACAAAGACTGGGAAGAGTTTCAACAAACAAAACAGGAGGTTAAAGAAGAATCCCAGGTCGCAGAAGTAGAAATTGAAGAGTCCAGTATTGACCCCAGAGTATTGTTGAACTTAAATATACCCGTTAAAACCGAGAATAACAGCGATAATGATACGGTTTACAACGATTTTATTGATTCAGATACTTGCTCAACCGACAGCGACCTGCCGTTGCAGCAGACTGTTAAGAAAAAGTCTAGAAAAAAACACGAAAAGTTTAATCCTGTCATAAAAGATGAACCTGATGAGGAAGTGCCTCTAGATATATCATTGCTGAACCTCTCCTGGGACGATTACATGTGCAGATGTGCCAGTTGCGATGCCCAATGTAAGAATATAGCGTCACTTCAACTGCATTCCTTACAAATACACTTGACTTGTTGCACATTCAAGTGTTCCGAATGTGGTAAGGTCGCGAGGAATTATAAATCTTTCGTGAGTCATGCGAGAATGCACAAAAAATTGCTCAAATATTATTGCGAGTACTGCAATAAACAGTTTTCTATGCTGGCATGTGTCAAGCAGCATAAAAGAACCGTCCATCGAGACGTCTATTTGACATGTTGTAGAAACTGCGGTGCAACATTTGACACACCGGAACAACTACAAGATCACATCCTCATATACCCGAAAGATTTTAAACACAGGAAAAGGGGGAAAAATGACAATGACTTGAAATGCGACGATTGCGGAAAAGAGTTCAAGTCACGCAGTAATTTGCAGCAACATAAACTTCTTCACACACAACGCAGCAGAGACTTTTCCTGTCATGTGTGCGGAAAAATGTTTTTCACAAAGGGAACTTTGAGCACACATATGACAACTCATGAGGACACAAAGCCTTTCAAATGTGAGTTCTGTCCGATGGCGTTCCGAGCTCGTGGGAATCTTCAATCCCATATAACTCTTCATTCCGGTGCTAAACCTTTTGTGTGCGAACAATGCGGGAAAAGTTTCCGAGTGAAACGTCATTTGAAATCGCATTCTATAGTGCATACGGATTTGATGCCTTACGTTTGCGAGTACTGCAATAAGTCTTTTAGATTTAAGACCCGTCTGAACCTACACGTTAGGCAACATACGGGAGCCAAGCCTTACAATTGTGTGTACTGCCGTAGGGACTTCACAAACGGTTCGAATTATAAAAAACACATGAAACGAAGACATAATATAGACACGTCGAAGAAGAGATATAATAATATCGTAGATCAAAGTGCGGAGAGTAATGGCACAAATAATACTAGTCAAACATGAAGCAATATTTTATTATTGCTCGACTGTGAGGTAACTGCAGAGTAATGACTTGCCACTATTTAATTTCTTTTATATTAAAAGAGAAAAAGAGAGTTCATCGTTGATATCATAAAAGTGTATTTCATATTTTATAATTTATTCAATTTTACAATTGATTATTTTTGGAAATAATAAATGGTCCAGTACCCGCATAATAATCCTGTTATATTTATTTAGAATATTATAGGTAAATCGTAGATAATATTTTATTTATAATGAAATAAAAAAATTGGAAATTTTATGTTATATTATTGTTTCAAATGCAGAAATGTGATTTATAGAAAGATAAAAAAAATTCTTGATATTTTCGTAATAAATAATTTTTGTCTGACCTTTTATTTACACTTACCATTAATAAGAAATGTGCAAGAATTGCAAAATTTCTAAATTCAAAACTAATAAAAATTTTGAAATTTGTGTGTCATGACCCTTTTGGGTCTGCTGTTCAAAACCCACAACTCACATCCATGACTCAGGTACAAAGTTAAATGTTAAAACATAAACATTTGCCCCTAGCGGGATTCGAACCCGCGACAGTTTGGTTAACAGCTAGGGTTACTAGCCACTAGACCAAACGTGTCGTCCTCTATCCTTTATCTTTACCTCCTACTTGCAGCACCTATGGCATTGCTTGTGTTATAGGCGACGGTAGCCACCTATCAAGTGGAACGCAGGCTTGTCTGTCGAATTTAACATAAAAAAATTACTAAAAACGTCATGTGCTTGCAGCTTATTAAATGTATAATTCCTCTGAAAAGACTCATGACGTCAATTTCTTTTATTGACGTTAAGATAAATAAATTTAAGGAAGAAATATGTCGACGAGCAATAAAATAATAAATTTCCTTTTTGTTAAAATAAAAATACATTTTTTTATTATATGTATAGTCTTTTTATTGACTTATATCTTATACATGCCTTCGTTTTGTCTTAACAAATTCTTAGGTATTCTATATTATCTACACATTTATCCTAAGATCCTTTGGGAGCCAATGGAAGTAAAAACATATACTTACTCTATCATCCCATGGGAGCCAAAAGGTAAAAGAAATCCTAGAATCCCATGGGAGTCAAGTGGAGGAAGACTAATACTTATTTCTATCAATTTTTGCGCTAACTTCTAAAGCACCCAATAGGTTTTAATAAATTTTCAGTTTTAACTATTAGAAAGACCGTTAAACGAGGAAGGTTTATATATATATAACTAGTGGCCCGCTCCCGGCTTCGCACGGGTGCAATTTTTTACTCAATCCAGCTGATAAAATTACCTTACAACGCCATCTGTTAGAATCTTTTGGAACTCACAGATAAATAATTGCTGGATTGAATAGGTATCAACAGATGGCGCTATGTTAATATATTATATAATTTGCAAAAAAATAATAAACAAAATGAGATATAAACTATCCTGTCTTTTAAGTTGGACCAAATTACATATAGTTACGAAATTTTATAAAAAAACGGTTCAGTAGTTTGGGAGTTCTTCGCGGACAAACAACGTGACACGTAATTTTTATATATATATATATACACTAGTGACCCGCTCCCGGCTTCGCCCGGGGTGCTTTTTTGCAATCCAGCCGATAAATTACTTTAAACCGCCATCTGTGAGAACCTTATGGAACTCATATTGAATAAGTATTAACAGATGGCGCTATGTTAATATATTATATAATTTGCAAAAAAATAATAAACAAAATGAGATATAAACTATCCTATCTTTTAAGTTGGACCAAATAACAGATACTTATGAAGTTTGATCAAAGTCGGTTCAGTAGTTTCAGAGTTTATCGCGAACATACACCGTGACACGTAATTTATATAAGTATATATACATATATAAGGATTTGCAGAAAAAAATTACAGCCGTTACGCACGACTGTAATTTTACGCAGGGAGCGGGGCGCTAGTAATTTTATAATTTAATTAAAAAAAAAGCTAAATATTTTGCATTCTACAATCCGAACGTCTCGATAATCGGCAAAGGGTCTTGTTTTTGCCTGTCCAGATTAACGGGGTCCTAATTGTAATATTATTTCGTTATATACACAACTTAGTCGATATTTTCACACATTTTACACGTCTGCCTTAAAACGGATTTGTCCTCTTTTTAATCTTCTCTCGTTAAATTTGAGACTTCTCTTCGAGGCCAGTCTTGAATTTGTCATGACGTCTGCAATCTCATCTTCCATATCTGGTTCATTGAATTCACCAAAGAGTTCTTCTTTATCTAATTCCTCGTTAACCTTTTCAATGAGACTGGCCATTACTGCTTTCTTATTGGACTTGCGTCTTTGTTTGATTTTAACCCTTTGTTTGCTTGCTTCGTTCTTTTCAACGTTAGCATTGCTATTTCCGTACATACTGTTTCCGGTATTGCTCTGTTCCATTTCGTTTGTCTCTTCCGGCACTTTTCCTATATCCATATTGATGTCGTAGTACATTGGAGAGTCTGCGCAATCTATAGCGTCCCTAGGTCTTGTGCAAACCATTACTTCCTGTAAATGAGAGTTTCTTTCATTAGTTTATCTATCTAACTAGTTATTAAATAGGATGGCCTGAGTTCACGCCATCCTATTTAATTACAGAATTCTATCCAATCACGTCCTATTCTATCCTGTTTTAATTACAGAAAAAAGAAGTTGTGTGGGTAGGTCCGTACGAATCTGGGGGCGGATCGCTAGTAGCTTTTGATTTTATATGTAAGTATATTTTATAATCATCAAAGAATACATCATATTATAAAAACTTTAATGAATTGACTTTACTTTAATAGCGAAAAAATTTGTGTCTAGAAATTCCCTTCTAGATGAACACCTATAAAATGTCTATGGTAGATAAAATTGGCAGCGTTGTCTATGGTAATAAGCCATTCGAAATAACTAATCTTTTCGCAACAAATTATTTTAACTATGCTTTGTATATAAATCTATATGACATAGGTAACACATATTAAATAAAAAACATATAAATTAACTATTTTAATTATAATTGTCTTTGGCCGACTGTAGCGAGCGTTATTGTGCATTCTTTTGAAGTGCCAAGAAATTTCCGACGGGTTATACCTATGTATGTAGACAAGTACAGTTGTCTACAAAATAAAATTACCTGATTAAATATGGTTTCGTTGGGACATATAAAACTCCACCTGTACGTGACGTTTCGACCCGACGGAGTTTGTGAAGGCAGGCAAACGTGGAATATTTGACACTCATTATCGACATCTGCATAGTAACCGTAAGTCCGATTCTCACAGCTGTGGACAGAAAACGAGCTATTTGAAGATATTCTTACTCCCACTTGCTTGCAAATGGTTTCATTATTTAAAAAAAGAATACATCAGTCGACTATATTATACTTCTGTACACACGCCGGCAATGGCCAAGAGAACAATAATAGATATTGCTGGCCAGTTTTAAAGCATGACCAACTAGATCAGAAGAAGACGACCGCCATTTTGTTTTATTCATTATATTCTGAATTAATGAATATTTTTAACATTTTTATATTTATAGAAGTTGTTATATGATAAAAATGAGTAGTTCATCAGAGGAAATAGACTTTAGGGCTATGTGGAAAAGTATCACCACTGGTAGGGATAATTGGGAATAAAAAATCCAGTGGGGATACCTTAGTAGGGATTAGAGGCACAGGCGAGATTTTCTTGTGTGTTCCTGTCTTTTATTTCAACGTAGGTAAGTTAGAGAAAAATAATACAAATATCTGACGGCTTCATTTACGATATTTTGAAGCGTCGACAAACGCTTCGGCCTTTTTAAATTACCTTAAAAGGCCGTGGCACCTATAACCATAGACTATAGAAGGATTAAGGTATAAGGAAGGGATGGAGTAATGTGCTTTGGCATCCCTTACTACCGAAACACAACAGCACATTAAACTGTTACTTCACGGTGGTATAATGTAGTATGGAGGTGGAATGTGAGCTCTTAAAGCTTAAATCGCAACCAAAGCGGCAGGAAAGAGCTTGTATTAAATTAGAACTCACCTAAATGTGTCTGTGATGTTTTCTCTAATCGAAGTGGCGTTTGCTGGCAATGTCATAGTGTCGGCCTTGGTTTGGTTCACCATTGCCTGTAATTGGAACTTATCACTACAAACTCCGCTTAGATTGTAGTAGTGGCAGGGCCACTGTGTTTCGCAGCCATTTGAGCAGCCCGTCTGGCGACAGTAACCATCCCCTTACAGAAGTGTGTTCTGTTGTGTTTCGGTGAGTGAATAGGGGATGCCAGTACCCCTTTATTCCTTATCGTTAATCCTTCTATGATCAGCAGCGCATTTGTAGCACCTTTTTTAGGAGGGGAAATGATGTTTGCGCACTATCCCTCGTCGACGAGGGGGAGTGTGGTACTCGCCCGGTGAAGTAATTTATCATCGAGAATACCCACTACAACCGAGATCACAGCGATCCTAGCCAAGAGCAAACGTACAGTCGTAAACGCTACGCTCAGGCTACGCTACGCTGGTAGAAAGCTTTGTGATTGGTTAAAATTTTATGTGGGCGTTACAACAACCAATCACCGTGCTTTATTTGTTTCGTTTCGTAAGAACGCAACGAAACGTTAACGTTTGCATTGGTTTGGCTCTTGACTAGGGCCCCAGATCAGGGCGATAGCTTCGCAGCACTTACAGCCCCTATGACGTTGCTTGTGTTTTAGGTGTTTGTAGCCACCTATAATCAAGTGTTATACTTTGTCAAAAAATAAATAATAAACTTACTCGTAAAAGTTTTGCTAAAGCTCCACTGTTCACTTCAAAATCAATTTCATCGTAACCCCAAGTTTGTGTGAAAGTTCCAATTAAAACTATCAATATTGAACTAAAAACTGCAGATGACATTCTGTTTTTTTTTTTCTTTCTTCAATTTCCTGAAAAAAAAAATACTAGACTAAACTCATGCAGTATTAGAATTTTTTTATTTTAACTTTGATACAATTGTATCAAAAGGTTCCTATTGTATATTTAATAAATCTTTGACTATATATTATATATATATATATAGGTTTTTATATGAAAAATTTTAGAATAGCACACAATGATGATACTTCATACATAATCTTCTATTTCAATACTGAATTTCAATAAGTCGGTTCAGCCATGACAACGTAACAAGAACATTAAAAGCTTATCTATACTGTTATAAAGAGAAAAGTTTTGTATTTTTGTGTTTGTAATGAATGAATAAACTCAAAAATTAGTGGACTGATTTTATAAATTCTTACACCTATAGAAATCTACATTTACGGGGAGTAACATAGGCTATATTTTGTAAAGTTACACAGACAAAGTCGCGTGCAACAGCTATAGTCGTATTTTTAATTAGACGAAGTCAACTGACGTTTACTGTGTTGTCAGTTTTTGATGAAATAAAAATAGTGTTGTGACAAAGTGAATGATTGAAAAAACTCCTGAATGAATGAAATTGCCTCGATTGTCTAGTGAATAGTTAGTGTGCCGAAATGCCGATATCGGGTACGGGGTTCGAATTTTAGTCGTGCTTTGTACATACCAACGAGTTTTCGACTACTATGTTCCTATAGTATCTACTATACTGAATACCGAGTGTTTTAAACATTAAGGAAAACATTGCGAGGAAACTTGTAAGACTGTCCTAAAATAGAAATAATATTCTTTTATAGTTTGAAATGATTAACTATTCACACTCATTGTTCATTCATCTGATTGAACGAGAACTGAACGCATCACTATTACTTTAAATATGGCAACATTATTTTACAAAGTGACATTAGCTACTGTCAGTTGGCTTCGTCTAATTAAAAATACGACTATAGTTAGTAATATTTACACAATACATGATATTAGAGTATCATGTAAACAAGCTAAATTAGGTTTTATGTTATAAATTTCAAATTTAATATGCATTTCCCAAAAAAATCATTAAGTAAGTACAATCAAAAGCATGACTTTAAAAAAATTTATAAATATAAAATTTAATAATGATTATAATCTTATTAATAAAATCTATCCATATAAATAAATAAACTATAATAACACTGAACAATAAATGGAAAAAGATAAAGAAATAATTAAGAATATAATAAAACTTACCGCAAAGTCAATATGATACTTGATATTATTTAACTTAAAACACCATAACTTTAAAATTTGTTAAGTTAAAAAACAGAAAGTCAACACAAAAGCAAGTTACTCAGTACAGGAGCAAAATAAAAGGATTCGCGAAAATTTGCGCTCTTTTATAAACACGGATTGGCAATGTTGTGTAACGGGTGGAATTTCTAATGAAAGATTATGTACCGTTAGCAAAAAAAAAACTTTTTTTCAATGCATAATCTGTGACCTATGTTATATGGTATTTGTTAACTGTTTCTTGCCTTTTTTGTATGTTTTCTCCCAGCACGTAGTGACTTGTAATCAAAATAAATAATAAATCTGTAAGGGTCGGTCATGGAGTAAGTTACTTTGTTTTTAGAGATATCGTGTTTATAGGCTCTATACATGATACTGAAACTAAATTGACGTTTTTTAGAATTTTTTTCTGTATGTATGTATGTATTTTCCTCCATAACTCTGAAACGAATTAACTGATTTTCATGAAACTTTGTAGATAAACATTTGGACGTACGGGACACAGGATAGGCTACTTAATATTTTTCAACGCGGACGAAGTCGTGGGCACCAGCTAGTATAAGAATATGTTTTAGTAATTTAGTGGAAACTTTGCTGATTTATGTTCTTCTTGTATGTATATGTATAATGTGTAGCGAGATATTGTATGTTTTCCTAATATAAATAATAATAAAAAATGTGTTATAGGCGACGGTAGTCACCTACCATCAAGTGGACCGTCAGCCTGTCTGACGCCTTTAACATAAAATAAAACTAAACTTGTATGAGAAATAGTACTTACCTATCACCTTTTATTTCTTCTGACCTGCCTAACTCTGTTAAAATTAAATTTATCAAAAAAAAGTTATATAAACTTGTCTGAAACTTTTTTCGTAATTCATAATTTAGGGATTTTTTAAAAAAAATTTTTTACACCTAAAGGTTGGAATCGAAAATTTTTTTCAACCATCGATATTATATTATATTATAGAAAGTTATATAAAAAAATTGGACTAAATTTTTAATTTGTTAGTAAATTTTCCTTAACTAAATAAATACATAAGAGTCGATGCTTTTGCTGACCGTACACAAAAGCTCTGTCTCCTTGAAGATGTGACACGAAAATCTAATGCCACTTAAACACTTTGACGAATAGCCTTGACTATGACCGAGCCTACACATTCTTCCTATTTATTATCTGTTTATTTACATGTCGTATTTAACTTTCAGTCAAAAGCCAATTTTTTTTTATGTTAAGGCCGTCAGACAGGCTGACAGTCCACTTGATGGTAGGTGGCTACCTTCGCCTAAAACACAAGCAACGAAATAAGTGCTGCAAATGCTGTCGACCATACTAGCATTAGGAAAAGATATGCAAGTGGGCTCCAATATGTGCTTTATTTCACGGTGGTGTTCTGCAAAAGGGTGGTTACAGCCTCCAGACGGGCTGCTAAATGACTGTGAAACGCAGTGTGCCCTGCCACTACATACTTTCCAAATCAATACCAGAGACAACTTTGAAAAGGAGCTGTAAATAAATTCCTACAGGGTAGGCAGCGCACTAGCACTCCCCTTGGTGTTGCTTGTGTCCTTAGGCGACGGGAACCACCTACCAACAAGTGAGCCGCCAGCCTGTCTGCCACATTTATTAAAAAAAAATTATTATTAAAAAAAAGTTCATTTCCAAAGTTGGCCCCGCCGGGAATCGAACCCGGGGCCCCTGAGACGTTAGGCAAGCATCCTTACCACTCATCCAACGGGCTCGTCATTCCCTGTGTACTCAATTTTGGCTATAAATCCATATTAAGTATGTCTTAAAAATAAGAACAGGCTTCTTATCTTACAAAAAAGATAACGATCAAAAAAGTAAATTCTTTCTAACAGTAGTAAGGTCAGTAACTGTGTAGCGACCCAAAAATATTTGCGGTTCAATGGGACGCGTCCGGAATCACTAAATACGGTAATTTTCGGGTGTGGTCTCGAACGTATTTAATCCAATTTTGACGTCTGTACTACATATCAATACTTACTATTCATCCGTACCTACTTTAATATTATAAACTAGCTGGTGCCCACGACTTCGTCCGCGTTGAAAAATATTAAGTAGCCTATCCTGTGTCCCGTACGTCCAAATGTTTATCTACCAAGTTTCATGAAAATCAGTTAATTCGTTTCAGAGTTATGGAGGAACATACATACATACATACATACATACAGAAAAAAAATTGTAAAAATCGTCAATTTAGTTTCAGTATCATGTATAGAGCCTATAAACACGATATCTCTGAAAACAAAGTAACTTACTCCATGACCGACCCTTACAGATTTATTATTAGTATTGATTATAAATGCGAAAGTTTGTTTGGATGTATGGATGTTTGTTACTCTTCCACACAAAAACTACTGAACCAATCACCATAACATCTTGCATACACATTGTCTAGGACAACAGAAAGGACGTAGGGTACCTTTCATCTAGAAAAAAAGGACTATTCCCGAGGGATCATATAAACTTAAGAAAACTGACGTTTGGCAAAAGTGTAATAGCAATAACGATGTCAGGCGATATATTGCTTTTTCAACGCGGACGAAGTCGCGGGCACCACCTAGTATTATAAATGTGTGAGTAACTCTGTCTGTCTGTTACGCCTTAACTACTGAACCGATCATCATGAAATTTTACATATAAATTGTCAGCGATGCAGAAAGGACGTAGGGTAGCTTTCATCCAGAAAAAAGTACTATTCCCGAGGGATCATATAAACTTAAGAAAACTAACGTTTGGCAAAAGTGTAATAGCAATAAAGATGTGAGGCGTTTAATTGCTTATTTATTTATTTATTTTTTAACGCGAAGGAAGTCGCAGGATCCAGCTAGTAATAAAATAATCAATACCAATAATAAATCTGTAAGTGTAGGTATTGTATGTATGTATGTTCCTCCATAACTCTGAAACGAATTAACTGATTTTCATGAAACTTGGTAGATAAACATTTGAACGTACGGGACACAGGATAGGCTACTTAATATTTTTCAACGCGGACGAAGTCGTGGGCACCAGCTAGTACATATATATAGAGAGAGGACTTTGATATTTTGATGCAAGATTGATTTTAAAACAAGCCACTATCTAACTAAGCCCAAAAATCTTATGTCTGCTATAAGTTTCTGTAGAGTTGGGTATCTATCCCACATATTACTGGATATTCAGCATCAGCACGAGGTTACCACGTTATGAAAATGTGACCGAAATAACAGTATGCCAAATTTCAAATCTATCGAAGTTTTATAGTCAAATACTAAATGGGCGCACATACAATTTAATCTATATCAATCATCATCAATCATTATATTTATATATCAATACTAATAATATCATCATCAATACTAATAATAAATCTGTAAGTGTAGGTATTGTATGTATTTATGTATGTATGTATATATGTTCCTCCATAACTCTGAAACGAATTAACTGATTTTCATGAAACTTGGTAGATAAATATTTAGACGTACAGTACACAGGATAGGCTACTTTTTTCTTTTTCAACGCTGACGAAATCGCGGGCGCCAGCTAGTGTATATATAAAAATGTTGTGTTGGCTTGTGTATTTCTCAAAATCTCGGAAAACTATTGTAGCTGACGGGTTGACTTGAAATTTTTACACAATATGAAATATGCTTCAAGGTAGTGAAGCGTAGCGTTTACGACTGTACGTTTGCTTTTGGCTATCCGCCCTTGTTGATCCGCGCTGTTGATACAAACAGACGCATAGATCAAATAAATGTTGATGCCAGACTGCCGGCCGCGCGTACAATGCTCTCATGTAAATGCTTCCACCGGGTACCACGCGGTCATCTGAACCTACCCTATAAACTTCTTGGCGTCCTCCGCGTCCGCTATAGGCGGAGTTGCAAGGTACGACGAACACTCTTCCGCAACTCCACCGATGATTACCTTACCTGGATTATAGCATACTTTTTATTCGAGGAAAATATTAGGTCGAAAGACAGGCTCACAGTCCACTTGATAGTACGTGGCTACCATCGCCTATAACACAAGCAACGTCATAGATGCAAACAAGTTCGCTGCCGTACGACATTGCGGGCACTAGCTAGTTTATAATGTACTACCTGTTGCACGTGACTTCGCTCGCGTAACTTCATAAAATATAGTCTATGTTACTCGGAGTAATGTAGCTTTCTATAGGTATATAAGAATTTTCAAAATCGGTCCAGTAGTTTTTGAGTTTATACATTACAAACATACAATGTCTTCTCTCTTTATAATATTAGTATAGACTATAGATATATAGTAATGGATATACAAAAGTTGCATTGAACAGGGAGTTCCTTATCGGTGCTTACATTATATTATAACATAGCAATCTATTCAGATTGCGCGGATAATCTAAGGAATTACAATCACAGTACGCCAATGGAATATTCAACGATAAATAGACCAAAAGTCAATGAACTATACAAAACCTAACTTTTACATTATGTCACTACATCTTGTAACGCGTTTCCATTGTCACATACGACACGTTTTTTTTTTGTTGTACTTATTCCAGTTTAGGGATAGTAAGTGTTGGATATTTTGATATACCCACGTACAGCAGTTTGGAACATGTAGGTGGCATTTATTTTGAGTTAAATAAATCAGTCGTTTACCGCCACTTGTAGTTTTAATACGTACATATTTACATACATACATGTAAGCATCGAAGTACCTTTTTTTTCGCGTAGGAAAATCTGCTAATCAGTTCCCCACCGATCATGAGGAGATCGGTATGTGGGGGACTTCTAACCACTAAATAACCCACGGTGTTTCTTCGCGCCGTCTATGGAGGGGGGGGGGGGGGGGTTAGGGGACATTAAGACACGCTACCTTTTCAGCAAGCATCGAAGTACATACTTACTACAAGTATGGAATGTTCGTGACAAATGCCAAAGTGGCACATGCCAAGTACGCCTAAAACGGAATCATGGCGGAGTCTTGCCCAATGGTAAAAGGTAGTAACGACCAAGTACTACTATTCATTTTAAACTCTACTGTGTTGACGTAAGGTCACATTTTCCTTATATAACCGATGTTTGGTTGGTTTTAAATGACAGATGACAGATACTTTATAACTGAATTGACATTTAGGACAGTACTTCTTTATCCTGGGACAATGTTAGGTTAACGAGGTATAGTTAGTAAAAAATGGCGATTTGTAATATGTAGAGATTAACCCTTAATTCGACAGAGATTTTTTTTGTAAAATGTTCGTGTTTTTTTCATAAAATCCAGTTTGCAGGTCTAAAATAAGTCCTAAAAAAATGCAAAATAAATTCAGTACTGAAAAGTTTTTCAGGAAACAGATGTTCCTTACAGCGGACATTGCCAAGTGCCTAACGAATGTCATGCTTAATGACATGTCCGTGGTGACGAACATTGCCATTTAAGCTGAGGTAATAAATGAAACAAATAAAATATTTAAAAATAGGTAATTTTAATCAAATAAAACCAACAACTTTCTTACTTTGTATGAAATTTCAAATGGCAATTACGGGGGTTCTTTCCCGTTACAAAGCAAAGCCTTATTTCGCATTTTATACAGTAGACAGTAGTCTTTTTATTACACTCCATGCAACGGCCTTCTTCCTTCGTCGATAAAAAATGTCCAACATTATCATAACGCACGCAGTCTACTGGTCTGGGCTTACAAGGTTTCCTTATGGTGGCATCTTCATGGTTGGTGCGCTTAGCTGACCTGTTAACTTTGATCAAGGCAGAAAATATCTCAAAACGGAATTCCTTTAATTTAAGTTTAGCCTGAGATTTTATTTCGGATTGGTGCTTCCTGTATAAAATCCAAGCATTGTTAATACAAATATCTAGCAATTGAGCGAAAATTCCAATGTACCAACGACGGGTCTTAAATGGAGTTTTGTAAAGTGAGACCAGCATATCTGCTAGGTCCACACCACCCATATGTTTATTGTAATGCTTAACCACGTTGGGGCAATCCACGTCCACTTTTTGTTTCTTTTCTTTGGAATATCTTTTTATCTTATGTACGGGCTCGGAATCTGTGTAAGTACTGATTAAGGTGACACACTTATTGTCGTGCCACCTAACCACTGCCAGCTTGTTTTTGTTGCAAACAACTTGAGAAAAGCTACCTCGCTCCTTTTTTTTCAAAATTTTTTCACTGACGAGTACGTTTTCCGCTCCTCTCAATCTGTTGTTGCGCACAGTCCCTAATGCCAAAATGCCATAATTTTCCCGTAGTATATAAAGTACTTCAGGCGATGTAAAAAAATTATCAAAGAAAACCATAGCAGGCCTCTGTTTTATACTTTGACATAAAGCCAACACTACCTGAGCACCAAATCCTAAAGACTCTTCTTCTTCAGTAAATCTGTGAAATCTAAATGTGTCGTCCCCGCCGTATAAGATAAAATCGTATATCATTCCTGATACACCTGCGCGGACAAAGTTTTTGAATCCCCATTTATTGGGCTTGTCTTTCATATATTGTCGCCTCTTACCCGCTTTGGTGCCTTTATAAGCAATCATCATTTCATCGATGCTAAAACGTCGTTCGTTGTCTTGAGAAAGGCAGTTATTTCTTACTTTCTCTAGTATTGGTCGAACTTTATAATACCTGTCCCCATTGTCATAGTTGTTGTCAGCAAAATGAATGTAACGACGTATTTTTTCATATCTTTTTAGTGTCATAAGGTCAGCTATTAAAGGATATCTAAATTTTTTGCTCCAATAATCTATATAGGACGGCATTTCAACAATACCCATTAAAATATGTATTGCCAAAAAATCGCAAAATTCTTCCTCAGTAAGCTGTATAGACTTGCCTGTACATTGGACCGAATAGCTATTTGTTTCACTGACAATATCCGCGATAATATCAAGAGAAAAGAATTTGTGGAAATAATCTAGGGGTGATTCGATTTGTGGTATTTCAGAGTCTTCAAAATTGTCCTCTAGAGACTCCACTCTATGACGTAATGGCACCTTCTTCCATGTGTATGTCAGACTGAATTTCTTTTTTAGTCGCTTGGTCCTTTTTGCTAATACGACGGGAGCTCTGGATCTACGAGTCTTTCTTAGAGAACTAACTGACTCTGTGGGGGGAGTTGGTAAGGATGGCAGAGATGATATTGACGGGAGATTATCGTAAAATGCCTCTTGCGTTGGACTAGGAATAACTTCTTGCAAAATAGGAGTCAAGCTGACAGGTAATTGTTCAAAATCTTTATCAGTTTCAGATTCGTGTTCACAATCAGTCGTGTTAGGGCTATCTAATAAATTTAGTCGTTCCAAAGAAGAAGCTATTGAAGGTGCAGGAGAGGAATCACATGAATTTGATGAAAGAAGAGCATGCAGTTCATCGTCTGAATCTGATTTATTAGAGGTTTCAGAGGGAGCACGTTGTTTTGGTACTAGGGCTAATATCTTGTAAGTGCGTCCATGCAAGTGATTCTGTCAAAAGGCGAAACGAAAAAATATAAGCATACACACACCCATTACCAAGCTGTTATAGAGGAATACAGTTATCCAAACGTAATATTATGCACAAAAAAGTGAACAGGACATAGAAAAATTAGTCACAGCTTATTTGGCAATGTGCGTCCCACCGGACAATCAGCAAAATGTAAACTTTATGTTGCAACCGGCAATGTTCGGTGTGACGGACAACCACTTTAAACTGGGATAAAATAATGAAAAATTATGCGAAAGCTCATAAATACGTTAATTGTCAAGTGAATATAAAGTCTTAATTATCATTCACTAAAAAAATTAGTCAAAAGTTAGTAAAAACCACATAAAAATAATTTAAATACCTTTAGCAAAACAGATGACTTCGGTGTCGACGCCATTTTTGATAGAAACTGACATTTGCAGTGATGCCAGTATCCAAAATATATTTTTTACCAATATTTGAATATATTGCCAGTACACATAAAACAAAATGTCACGATTTTTTTATTTAATTAATTCACCTTTTTCTTTTTAATTACCTGTTCGGCAGAACGAACACTGTCGAATTAAGGGTTAAAGTTTTAATAAAAGAAATGGTTACTGTGAGTCAACCGTAATAGATAGAGATATATCATTGCGGAATTTTCTTTAGGATTTTAGAATTTTTTAATATGTATTTCATCGTGCTATGGAGCTAGGCTATGCTTGGATGTTCTTTGATGTATAGGGTATAGTTAAGTTGAAGTGGCAATAGGCCGATCACATCTATCGCAGTTATACAGACAGACGAGGAAAGCGACTTGAAATTATACAATGTAAAGATACTTCAATCAACGAACTACCAAAATGAGGACATGAAACAACGGTGGGACTTGACTTGACTGCTTTGGACTTGACGGACCTGTTTTGAAAAACCAAGAAAAATTATAGACTTGACTTGACTGACTAGTTTCGGGATCTGCTATTTTTGACTTTAATTTCAATTTTGCCTTTTTTTTTTAAAAAAAGGCTATTAGAAATTGCTATTAATAACACTGGCAAAATCATCGGAGAAGATCTGATGGAGCCAAGACATTAAAAGAGAAGAAGAAGGAAACAACGGTAGACAATGGAAACAGAAAATTAGAAGCCAAGTCACGCGCGGACAGATCTAAAAAAATATGTCTAGATACACCTTTAGAACTTAGCGAAAGGTAAACGCACGCAAATCTGCTACATTACTGAAAGATTTATGTGGGAAATTGATTTTATTGTCGTTTCCAGTTTAACTTATGCAATCATTTACAATGTAACTTGGGGCTGCAATTTTCTATACACAAACCTATCTCGTTTATCGCAATTTTCATTAGTGAAAACCGTATCACAATCAGTTAGTTGTTTAGAAAAACTAAGTGGAGAAGCAGACAGAGGCGGATAGGCTGTATTCTATATTATGTATTATCTATATTTATATTATACTAGTTGTTGCACGCGACTTCGCCCGCGTAACTTTATAAAATATAGTCTATGTTATTCGCTGATAACCTAGCTTTCTATATGTGAAAGAATTTTTAAAATTTTTGAGTCCACTAATTTTTGAGTTAATTCATTACAAACATACAAAAATACAAAATCTTCCCTACTTAAAATACTTATTAAGTATAGAAGTATAGATATAGATATGTTATGCATTTATTTCTTTTCTTAATTTTAAACTTTTTTACATCATAAAAAAATCGACGCTCTTGGCTAACAGACCGTTCGCCGACACGACTATACGACTATCAGGACGATGATTGTTGACACATAACTGGGGATAATTATATATATTATTACTAGTGGCCCGCTCCCGGCTTCGCACGGGTGCAATTTTTTACTCAATCCAGCTGATAAAATTACCTTACATCGCCATCTGTTAGAATCTTTTGGAACTCACAGATAAATAATTGCTGGATTGAATAGGTATCAACAGATGGCGCTATGTTAATAATATTATATAATTTGCAAAAAAATAATAAACAAAATGTAATATAAACTATCCTATCTTTTAAGTTGGACCAAATAACAGATACTTATGAAGTTTGATCAAAGTCGGTTCAGTAGTTTCAGAGTTTATCGCGAACATAAATCGTGACACGAGATTTTTATATATATACTAGTGGCCCGCTCCCGGCTTCGCCCGGGGTGCTTTTTTGCAATCCAGCCGATAAATTACTTTAAACCGCCATCTGTGAGAACCTTATGGAACTTACAGATAAATAATTGCTGTATTGAATAAGTATCAACAGATGGCGCTATGTTAATAATCTATATAATTTGCAAAAAAATAATAAACAAAATGAGATATAAACTATCCTGTCTTTTAAGTTGGACCAAATTACACATAGTTACGAAGTTTTATCAAAATCGGTGCAGTAGTTTAGGAGTTCATCGCGAACATACATCGTGACACGAGATTTTTATATATATATATAATATATATATATATATAAGGATTATTATAAAAGAAATTAGAAATCTTATAAAAGAAATATACTAAGGCTATTCTGACGCCATATTACCAGGGCTTTTGCAACAAAACACATTTGAACAATATGTAATATTAGACTGTTTTACGCTCCGAATGGTTTCCATTGTAGTTGACACCTCTACTATACTAGTTGTTTCCCGTGGTTTCACTCGCTGTTTAATTTAAATTAAGGCGAGGACTTAGCAGAAAAACGTTATATTTGTCGCATAATTAAAACTTAATATTAAAACTTAGATAAAATATAGTAAATAGGCATGGATGGATAGTTACTTGGATTAACATATAATATGATAGGTACTTTTAATCCTTGAATAATGTTACGTTCCTTTGGTGTTTTCAAAAAACAAAGTAGTCTGTGAGCAAAGCTAGTAATATATTTATGTTTTAGCATATTAATTTAATATATTATATACTAGCTATTGCACGCGACTTCGACCGCGTAAAATACTAGCTGACCCGGCAAACGATGTTTTGCCAAAAAAATTTTTTGGGGTGGACCACCCTTAACATTTAGGGGTATGGAAAATAGATGTTGGCCGATTCTCAGACCTACCCGATAAGCACACAAAATTTCATCAAAATCGGTCCAGCCGTTTCGGAGGAGTTTGGCAACAAACACCGCGACATGAGAATTTTATATATTAGACATAGCCTATGGTAGTCGCTAATAATGTAGCTTTCTATAGGCGGAAGAATTTTTAAAATCCATCTCTTAGTTTTTGAGTTTATTTATTACAAATAAAAATACAATTTTTTTTCTTTATATATTATAGTATTCTTCCAGTCATTTATTGATAAAATCTATTCCGAATTTCAGCAATCTATTGTCTATGATGACGAAGCTAAAACGCAATTTTTAAAAATATATAAAACGAACTGTAATATGTCATATGAATTGATGCTCTCACTACAATCTAAGACAGACCTACATAAGTTTAGACATAGATTAAATACAAAAACAGAGTCGACATTCATTTGTTTCCATACTTTACCTACATCAAAGCGTTGATGAATACAAGAAACTGAGAAATACTAACTTAAACTTTTAGATGAGCAGTGAAACCTTAGGTTTATGAGTTTTGAAAAAAAAAGTACTCAAAAATTTATATCTTGAAAGAAAAAAATTTCAGAACTGAAATTCATCTAAATCAAAAGGGGTCGATTCCAACCATTGTTCGATTTGACATGGAATGACCATTGTTGATCTTTTCACAAATATTACATGCCTACGTAGAGGTACGTGCCTAAGTATTTTGTGTTAAATTTTATTCAAGAAAAGTCTTCTTCTTCTTCTTCTTTAAGTATAATGGCATTTCGGCTCATTTAGGGAATAGCCATTATCTGCCAATGTCATGTCAATGTCACGTTATGAACAGTAGTAGAAATCGAGTAACTGAAAAACCCTGGCGATAGTCAGCCGCCAGGGGAACCTCAACTGTGCGCTCCGCCACAGGCTTGGTGTCTCAAACCCGCTCGGAGCGCACTGTGTGGGCCTTCTTGGTCCCCTACGCCAAGAACTGGCGAGGGTAAGCCCCCCCACCACGACAAGGTCATGGCCCACCTAGGGGGGGTTCAAGAAAAGTCATGAACACTTAATTTTTTCGTATCACTTTTAAACTAAAAAAGAAGGAAATGTCGTTTTAATTTAATTTACTAATACTAGATGGATTGCATCATAGATAAATAAGTACTTGTGCAGTAAAGTTCCTATTTATCTATGAATGTATACAAACATAAGTCTGAGAATTTCACCTCTGCGTTGTTAATCTATGTATGCATGTCGCAGTAACGCACGCGATGGCGCGGCGCGGCAAGATGCGCGTCACACACGAGAATATCGAGATATAATATCTTAGATTTATACCATAATTATTTGTATACCTACATACTATCGTATGCATTATTTGTTTGTCCTCATTAATCCAAATTAAATTAAATGAAAGTTTGATCTATTAAAGGGTCGCTTTCATAATTTAAAAATAAATAAATAATTTTTATCAGAGAAAGCCTAGCAAAGAAACAGAGAAGTTAGTCGTGGAAGAGCACACTGCGTTATGCAGACAAAAATTTAGCAGTCAGTCTGGCGGCAGTAACCGGGAGAGGCAACTTCTAGTCTTTACAGAAGACCACTGTTAAATAACAGCTTCTGTACTCTCAGACTAAGTAAGAACATAGACAGAATTTTGCGAACATAGTGAAGCCGGTTTCATAAACGTGTGCCTTTAACTGCCTTTTACGGTTCATAACCTTTTACTGTTTAGAGATTTTGTGTCCCAAATTATAACCTCAATTTTTGTTTATTTTTATTGAAAATATTGGTTTCCAAGTTAACTTACGTGTGAAATGTGATTCCATCCTGCTTTTTATTTTTTGAATACTGGTTTTTACATCATTTCACTACACAATTTAGGATTTTCACTAATAAGAGAAGGCGTAGTTTGATTGCATTTTGTGGGCGTGTAACTGTGTATGCACGGAAAAGGCGTAGTTTTACCGGCTTCAATCTGCCGTGTTTGCGATGTTTATATACCTTTTTCAATTTAAATAAAACAGCGAGTGAAAC
Source organism: Synanthedon andrenaeformis (assembly GCA_936446665.2). Lineage (NCBI taxonomy): Eukaryota > Metazoa > Arthropoda > Insecta > Lepidoptera > Sesiidae > Synanthedon > Synanthedon andrenaeformis. The sequence continues at coordinate 886,766 of OW387803.2, forward strand.
ATGCCGTGCTATGCATAGCAATATTATTTTAAATTTTCTGTTTTAATGATGTTATTGCCTGGACATATCTTGAGATTAAATATCTTTAGACTAATATCTCGACGCGTGCCACTTCCCTGCAAACGAGCGCCGTGTTCACCAAACCATGCACAAAACAAAAGCAACGGAAATATTCTCCAGTCAACGACAAGAAAGGCTGCCGGACAGTTTTCTAAAAAAGACATAATCTAATAGCATACGTTTACATTTAAAAAAAGAAACCAAAACGTCAAAGAAACTCCCAAAGAAAATACAAATGTCAACTGTCAAATATTGGCGCCAAAGTCAAATTGCTTACTCTTAATTTTGCATGAACATATCAAGGATAAAAAAAATGTAAATTAAAAGCCATAACAAACAAGGCTCGTTAAGAAAACGTTTAATTTAATTTATCATGTAAATAACGTTGTTAATTCATTTAAATCATAAATTTAAATTCGTGTGTTGACTGAAGTGTTAAGTTTTTTTTAAAACATGGCGGTTGGCAAAGAAATTGCATTATTATGCCTATTAATTGCTTTCTCAACGCGTCTGGTGTACAGTCAAGAATATTTTAGAATGGTAAGTTTTACATTCTATTTAATTATAGTGATTTAATACTAATTAACTGGCATCGCGCTTGGTTAATTTCTTCGGATTAGTTAAATTATCTCAGATAAAATAAGAACTAAAGATACAGCCCTGTGGGCGGCAGAGTGGGGCCTTTAAAACTACGCCCACGCTTTGTACAGTCGGGATAAGAAAAGGTTCGTCATCTTAAAATCAACATTTGCTGGCATATGGGCAATTATCAGTCATGCTAATACCTATTTCATTTCAAACGTATGTCAGAGTAAGTATAACCGTCTTGATAAGGGAATGAATCTGAAATCTGACGAAGGATTTTGTACCTCGAATGTACAGTGTACGTACATACATACACGGTTACACGCACACAAATTTATTAAAATATTTACTAGTGAAAATGCCAAATTGCGCAGTTAAAGGGTTTAAAAACTAGTAACTATTCAATCATTTTAAAGCAGGATGGAATCACATTTCACACGTAAGTCAATTTGGAAGTCAATATTTTCAATAGAAATAAACAAAATAAACAAGCTTGGAACACAAAATCTCAATGGAGTAAACGGTTCATAACACATGTTTATGAAACCTGCTTCACTATATTGTCCGCAGAATTCTGTCTATAGTTCTTTTTTGGTCTGAGTTAATTAATTAAAAATTATTAGTTATGTGGTATGTGTAATCTCGCTGTTACATGACATTAGAGAAAACGCTACATTCTAATAGAAATAATTACGTTTCTGAGTGTAATACTTTTTCTAATTGAGGTAGTTTTGTCAAACTTTTGTCCGCGACTTCGTACGGTCTGTGTTCGTTTTTTTTTTGAAAATCCCATATAACCAAAAAAAAATTCCAGGATAAATACAATAACAGTTATCCCGGCCGGATCAATAGCGAAGCAAAAGAGGGGTGTTATTATAGTTTGATCTGTCTGTCTGTGGCGTCGTAGCTCCCAAACGGATGGACCGATTTTGATCCGGTTTCTTTTGTTTGAAACCTGACACAATCGAAATGGTTCTTAGCTATAATTTATAAAAATCTGTTCAGACGTTTGAAGATAATTAGCCTATTTACTAGTTGACCAAGGTATCTCACTGACTTCCACAGATCGATTGATGTGAAATTTGGTATACTGTTACTTCAGTGGTTTTCCATAACCTTGATCTGATGTTGCAGAATTAAGTACTCTCAACAATACCCAACTCCTCAGCAAGATATACATACAACTCAATAGAAAGTCGGGGGTGACTTTATAATTTTAATTATACCTTGTTTATGTTTAGCTTTTTTTTACTGTTAAGGTCGAAAGACAGGTTGACGGTACACTTGATGATAGGTTAGGTTGTACGGTCGCCTATAACGGCGTCTAACGGAAGACCCAGGTTATTTAACCTGCATTATGCTGAGTTGGAGCCAGTTTGTGGCGGGGACGTTGTCTTTATATATTACTAAGCTGACCCGGCAAACGTTGTTTTGCCACACAAAAAATATCACTTAGGGGTATGAAAAATAGATGTTGGCCGGTTCTCAGACCTACCCGATAAGTACACAAAATTTCATCAAAATCGCTCCAGGTGTTTCGGAGGAGTTTGGCAACAAACACCGCGACACGAGAATTTTATATATTAGATGTTACTTATGTATGCCGTAAAATGTCCTTTAACACAAATAAAATTTTCCTGTAACATAACATAGAAGGATTAAGGATAAGGGAAGGCATTCCTTAGATATCTGAAAGACGTATTGCAAACATCAAATGCAATATTTGTATGAGTTTCAATAGTTAATTTTTATTAGTGGCAGGGCACACTACCTACGTTTCGCAGTCATTTGGAGAGCCCATCTGGCGGCAGTAACCATCTCTTTACAAAAAAACAACCGTGAAATAAAACAGTATTGTTGGGCACTATAGAAAGTCGGTTAGTTTATGATTTTTAAGTATAGCTTGTACATCTATGGGAAATATCCCATAGGCACCTCAAATGAGTCACAAAATTGTTCATGTAACGCGTGAAAGCGATTTCAGGGCGACCGCTTCCTCTTGTGCAATAGTCATAGCCACTCTCGCGTAACTTTTAAAACAATAAAATAATTCACAATTAACAATGGGACCATGTCTGTTATGCAAAATTTAGATCTATGCTTATGTAATTAGAATCTAATATAGTCTATCGGCCGAAATTAATAACCTATCCTGATCCGGATTGTAGATACATTATTAATTTCGGCAGTAAACGTCAAAATGTACGGATTGAATATTGAGACACCCTAACTGTCAATTACGAACAGAGTTCGATCTTTAATCTGAGATCTGTCCTCCCAAAGATGGTTTCATTTGACAGATTGAAATATCAATCTGTGGATACGTTATTAACACACTTCACAAACAAAAAAAGATTGATTTTTCAATCCTAGATAGGTAAAAACGGATCAGGATAGGTTATTAATTTCGGCCGTAAGAATTATTAAAGAGCATTGAATTGACATTGAATTAAACGAACATTGAATTGTCTAGTGTCATGCCATTCGTTCCTTTACTATTCAGAAAAACGAATGTATGTATGTTATTTGGGATGCTACTTGTGTCGATACGCTTGCCCCGTCCCACCTCCAAGGCACTTCTAGTATTGCTGGCGCAGCCGCAAACAATGCGGAGAACCTCAAGCGGCGCAAGTATGAGAACCTCAGCGGAGATTTCATATTTGAACCGTTTGGGGTTGAAACCTTAGGCACATGGGGTCCGGGTGCACATAAACTTTTTAGAGAAATTTCAAAAAAACTAACGGAAACCACCCGCGACCCCAGAGCCGGCAGCTATTTGGCACAAAGAATAAGCCTCGCTATCCAGCGAGGCAATGCCCTTAGTTTGCTAGGTACTCTACCAGATGGAGATGGCCTGGGGCATTTTTTTTACTTATAGCATTTTCTAGTGAGTAGTTTTAATTTCTTAGTTTTAATTAATAATACTTGTTATATGTATGTTATTATTAAAAACAAATTTGTGTAGTACGCTTATAAATAAATAAAAATAAATTGAGTTTTAATTACTTTATCTTGTAATTGTAGCTAATTTATTATTTTCACATTTTAAATATGCATAAAATTTGAAATTTAAATCGTCTCGTAAGTAAAATTGTAGATACATTATTAATTTCGGCGGTAAACGTCAAAATGTACGGATTGAATATTGAGACACCCTAACTGTCAATTACGAACAGAGTTCGATCTTTAATCTGAGATCTGTCCTCCCAAAGATGGTGTCATTTGACAGATTGAAATATCAATCTGTGGATACGTTATTGACACACTTCACACACAAAAAAGATTGATTTTTCAATTCTAGATAGGTAAAAACGGATCAGGATAGGTTATTAATTTCGGCCGTAAGATTACTTATAATTGCTGTAGCACGGTGCGGATGACAGCTGTCAGTGTCACAAATGTCCAGGGAAGGGAAGTAACATAATGTCATAATTTGGTCATAATGAATTAATAGATCGGGGGAAATGTTTTTTCGTATTTTATATACAAATTCAAGATATTTTATCATAATATGTTAAATGTTAGATATCATAAATATTAGTTTTTGAATTTTAAATATCTGTGAAAATGAAGTTGCATGCCCGACAGGGTCCATAAAACTGGTCTTTATAAATTTTATAATAACATCGCAATAAATAATTGAATTGAATTGAATTAAAAAAATTAAAAACGAAAAAATAGAACTAGACTTTGAAATAAAATAAACAAGCGAAGGAATTTTATATTTTCATGTCAGAATTTTTTGTACAATTCTCAACTAATCTTGTGACTATTAATATGATGCTCAACTTTTTCAACAATGACATCGACTTTATACGTAACAGGTCGTCCAGAGCGAGCTTCATCTTTGAGATCAAAATCCTTGACTGAAAATTTTATTTATTTATTTATTTAATAGCTAACCTCACAGCATGTAGCATTAAAAAAAATTGCTTGAACAAATTTTGTGTTACTCTTACTGACACTGCGTTAAAACCATAAATGTGACAAAAAAAATCGCAGCTTATGTCTCATTATTCCCTTTTGTAATAAAACTTTAAAATGTATCAAATTTCTTCGTTGGATAGAAAAATGACGGAAAACCGTTTTTGATGAAGAGATCAGCTAGTTGCTTAGATTTTTTTTATGTCGCCCTATAAAAGCTCTGTAAAGACATAGAAGGTTGAGCAATTTTCATAAAAAAATTAAATTACGTGAAGCAAAGGATATCCCGTAATTATACATATTATAAAAATGTCGACCATGAAAACCGTCACCCATGCAGGCTTTAACTGTGTATATAGGTACCTTATATGATATCTTTTTCTTAAGATTTTGACATATTTATTGATGACATGACATTGATGATCAGTTGGGAACAGTACTCGTACCTTTTCTGGATGAAAGGTTACACTATGTCCTTTTCTGTATTGCAGACAACGGTATGAAAAAAAAACATGTCAGTCGTTAGAAGTGAAAACGTTAGTTTATTTTTCCGACGCTGCACGGCCAAGTTATAACGCGTCATATATACAAGACTTCTTTCTATCTGTACCTCTACCATGAGTTATAATGACCGCAGTCGCTAGCGAGAGCGTAAAATATTTATATGGAAAATTGTCAATTTGACATTGACAGTCTCGTTAGCGAGTACGGACATTGTACTCATGGTAGAGGTACTGAGCGAGACTCGCCGAGCGTGTCGCTTTTCGCACTGTTTTACCCTCAACCAAACTCTCCGATACGAACAATTGCCCTAAACCGCCTTTTTTTCCTTATTTTTTTTTTGGAGTGTACTTAAGAATCGATTTCCATATATAATCCCGGGGTATGAAAATTTATAAGAGTAAAATCAAAATTGTCACACGTTATGCGTTACATTCTATTTTGGAATATTCTAGAATATCTCTGAAGTTTCAGTTTATTTATTCTTTCGTTTCGTATTTATTATATTATTTATTTATAGTTCGTAAGAAGTAAACTCCAGTAGTGCGTCGGAGCTGACACACTTTTTTTTGGAAGTTTATGAAGTTTTCAAAAATTCGTGATTAGTGAACGCACACTTTAGATTTAGATGATATGTCCTTGCTTACAATAATTGATACTTGAAGCACATACTCGCCTTAATACTTTTTAATGGCTGCATTGTATTCTGTTCATAAAAAGTGGGTCGTTTGTTGATATTAAAATAATTTTGCGAGTAATTTAACATGTCGTGGCGTCTTGCATGCGTGAAGGTTGCTTGCAGACACGTTCTTGTAAATTGCTTTTTTTATTTAGATTTAAATCTAAATTGTAAGGTAAAGGGTAAGATGTCTAGTATCTACTATTGATGTAGATTTATAGGTATATCAAACTCTAATATATATAATTTAATCATATCATATCTAATAATCTATAATATCGTCTAATATTTATAGGTATATCAAACTTTACGTAGGTATTTAAAGTCTTTAAAATCTTCAGAACTTAGGTTAGTTCATTGTTAGTTGGTAAATAACGTATTCCCTTGCCATTTTCCATCAATTCCATGTTTATTAAACGTATTTCATTAAAGCAAAACGCAAGTAGCTACTTGCAGCAATACTTGCAGATTGCAAGACTCGCAGCAAGTACTGTGCGCAGTACTTGCAGTACTTGCGCAAGACTTGCAGTACTTGTGCAAGTCTTGCAGCGAGTACTGCCAGTACTTAAAAAGTCTTCTGTAAGAGGGCGCTGCCGATCATAGTGGGATTGGGTTCTAGCTTTACTCACTCACCGAAACACAACAGCACACTTACTGTTATTTCACGGTGGTCTTTTGTAAGGAAATGGTTACAGCCGCCACCAGCCCAAATGACTGCGAAACGTAATGTGCCTTGCCACTACTAAAAATAAACTATTGAAACTCATATAAAATATTGCATTTGATGTCTGCAATACGTCTGCATACGATGCTTAGATATCTATGGGATGCCAGAGCCCATACCCCATCCCTTACCCTTACCAGTGTGTCTGTCGACCTTAAAAAAAAAATACATGTCAATCGTTGGACTGCACGTCAGAAGTGAAAACTAAGCTTCACAAAATTATTGATCGCAAGAAATATGTACAAGAGAAAATATATATATATGACACTGACACACAATGACAATAATAAGATCACAATGACAAACAATTAAAAGTTTGACATTGATATGAAACTATTTTATTAGTCAGAAGTGTACCATATTGATTCTTGTTATCGTATCTAGTAAGTTCACTTTCATATGCAGTTGTATGCTTATTGTTCTTTTTTTAAATTATTTTAAATTAATATCAGCTACATCAACGCTCAGTGCCGTCTTAAGTCTATTCGGCGCCGGGGTGCGGGGCTCAGCCTGCGCCCTCGTTTTCTTTTACACTGCAGCGTGGCACGCGACCGACGACACACTGCAGTATGAAAGGGGTCCTAGTCAACCAAGAAAACACAATACACGTAATTTTGATAATTTGTTTATTTTTCTAAAATACAAAACTAAAATTAAACTTAAATTATACAAATTAAACCCAATTATACAAATAAAAAACAAAACTATTCTCCATTCGAGACATTATGTCCAGTTTCTGGAATTAACACTCTAGAAAAGGTACCTACTTTTTCAAAAAAGTGAAGAATTATACTTTTATTTTAACATGAAAAAGAACATGATGCAAAAACAAAGAAAAGAAGGAACCTGTTAGTTGAGAAATCAATAGAATTATGAGTTAATTACAATTAACAGTGATTGTAATGGCGAAAAACACCAGCAATCCAAGTTCCAACTCTCGTTTATATTATTATTTAATTGCTAAATATCTATTTATTGTATGTACATACATCAAACAAACTCAATTTTTCTTGCTTTTGAGTCGGCAAAGATTTTAATTAAATCATTTATTTTTATATTAATTTTGGATTCTATACTTATAATAGCTAAGTTTGTCAGTCTGTCTTGGGTCATGGTTGACCGAAGATAATTTTTTATTAATTTTAATTTTGAAAAGGATCGTTCACCTTCAGCTACTGTAACAGGCAGTGTTAAATATATACGTAGAGATGTTGAGATATTAGGAAATGAGGAGATTAAATTATTAGAATATATATAGCTTAAAATATTAGTGGGAGTGCTTGTTGATGCATTGGGAAAAAACATTGGTAACAATTCTAATTCATTATATAAATCCTCCCCGTCAATATCAAATCTATTTTTAAATGTTAGTTTTTGTTGGAGCCGAGAACATTGAGATTTTTTTTCATGCAACTCTAATTTCCTCCAGCATTCAATGTTTTGGAAGAGTGAAAAAACTGAATTGTGTTCCGTCAGCAAATCGAATCTCTCATTTAATTTAGAGATAGCAGTGTCCAGTATAAAAAAATAAAAACATACTTTAAATTTGTTGGTTGGGTCTAAAATGGGCTCATCTGCAGCCTCGTAATCAAAATGTCTTTTTCGGGGACGTGGACGAACAGTTTCTTTAAATTCTGTTTCGCATTCTAATTCTTCAGCAATTAATTTTGCATCAGATAACAACTG
>OW387803.2:895124-937624 GCA_936446665.2 Synanthedon andrenaeformis
TTCCTCCAGCATTCAATGTTTTGGAAGAGTGAAAAAACTGAATTGTGTTCCGTCAGCAAATCGAATCTCTCATTTAATTTAGAGATAGCAGTGTCCAGTATAAAAAAATAAAAACATACTTTAAATTTGTTGGTTGGGTCTAAAATGGGCTCATCTGCAGCCTCGTAATCAAAATGTCTTTTTCGGGGACGTGGACGAACAGTTTCTTTAAATTCTGTTTCGCATTCTAATTCTTCAGCAATTAATTTTGCATCAGATAACAACTGTTCAAACGCACTATCGGTGCGGTATTGCTCCAAATCTTTTTTAACCAGATTAATCATTTTGGTAGCCTCTGAAATAATTACGTCTGATTTTTGCAAATTTTTGCTTACAATATTAATCTTTAGTAAAATATTGTACCATATAACTACTGAACATATGAATCTATAAGACTTTAATTTGGCTATTAATGAACTCGCTATGTTTTTTGTGTCGCTATCATACTTGTTATTTGTAAAAATAGAGTATAATGCATCGTAAATTTTATCCATGTTAAAACGTAGTGCTCTAAGAGCATCAAATCTACTTTCCCAACGCGTATTTGAAAGAGGTTTTAATGACAAAGTAGGTATCTGTTTCATAATTACATCCCAGCGTGATGTGGATGCTGAAAAAAATACATAGATTTCTTGGACAATAGAGAAAAAGTTTGTAATTTCCAATGAGCTTTTAGCGGCGTCATTTACTACTAAATTAAGGGAGTGAGCAGCACACGGTACGTAAAAAGCACGAGGATTCATGTCCAATATTTTTTTTTGGAGGCCTATATTTTTCCCCCTCATATTGGCTCCATTATCATATCCTTGGCCTCGCAAATCATCGAATTCAATATTGCATGATTTTAAAAAATCTAACAAATAAGTCTTCAACCCTTGTCCGGTAGTATCAGTTACAGGTAAAAAACCTAAAAAATGTTCTCGTACCTCAGCGCGTTTTGTCGATGGATTTAAATAAATAAACCTCACAATAACAGTAAGTTGTTCTTGGTGTGAGATATCAGGTGTGCAATCTAGAATTACAGAGTAGTATTTACATTGCTTCAAAAGACTAATTATAGTCGTTTTAATTTTTTCAGCAATTATACTAATCAGTTCATTTTGAATGTTATGACCAAGATAATGTGGCATGCGATGCTGAGTTCTTTGAATTCGAGCAATGTGTTCTGATAGTGTACTATCAAAATTAGATATACTCTCCACCAACTTTAAAAAATTACCATTATTTGGGTCATACAACTTCTCAGTTGTGCCCCTAAATGCTATATTTTGACCTGCTAAAAATTTTATAATTTCTATTATCCTTTCCAAAACTGCCGTCCACCTCTTTTTCTCGCGGTCTATTTCAGTTTGATTTACCGAGTCTACTGTTTGCCCTTTCAATAAGTCATTTTTTAAATCCAAATATTTTTTAAAAGAACATATGTGCCCTGAACTTTTCTCATGCCGTTCTATATTTCTCGACAAATGCCCCCAGTCTTTGTAACCAGTGGGGCCATTAAATGCAGTGACATTAATATTAAAAAGCTTACAGTGAAAACAAAAAACAGAATCAGTAGATGTGGAATATACAAGCCAAACTCGATGAATAATTTCGTTATTTTGTAACTTTTTACTGTAATATGTATCTGAAAACGACCTCATGTTACTATCTGAAGGATAGTTGGTTTTTTTAATCTGAATTGGTCCACGTTCTGTTAAAAATAATCTTAAACTATCGGGTATTACTTGCGGCCAGAGAGCAGGATCATTCGCGACATTTTCACAAAATCGTACATCTGGTTCTGTTGCTGGTTGGTTAACAATTGGTTCACTTGAAGTAGGCGATGTACTGGTACTAGTGTGAGCTGGAACTTGTGAAATACTCGTAGAAGTTCTCTCTTCCAAGTTAACTGTCTCTTCTAACTGTCGAGCTGATGTTGACGAAGATGTACCTAAAAAACATAAGATAGTCAACAATTTGTGTAACCAAGTGTGGTAACAGGGCCACGCAATAATATTTTAGGACAATAAAAAATTAAAAACAGCGCCTGAAAGTTAAGGCGGGCATAGTTAGTCTGGCCGAGCGCGCTCATTGTGGAATAGGGTACCTATATGCACTCAATATTTTATTTTTTTTAACGATCGGCTACATAAATAAATTACGTAAAAACAACGTTTCACGCTAAAAATAGGTTTATTTTATTATTAAAAAAAAGTTTAAATTGTTAACCAGCAGCGATAGGAAATTGAAACGACCAATTCAATATGGCGGCCATTGTGACGTCACAATGTCCGCCATAACCGCCCGACGGAATATTCAAACTATGAAAATTTTACATTTCGCGCGATTTCTAAAAGTTTACTTAAATTGAACGGACAATGGAGACTTAAAAAAAAATAATTACAAGTACTGCTTTGTTCCTATTAATTAAAAGTCAGTCATTGATTATATACCTAATAGGTAACTAATTAGCTATTTATTCAAACTAATTCAAAGTTACAACTATACACATTACAACTATACAAGTTACACTGATTCAGTATTCGCTTCACCTTGCAGTCTTCACCCCACAGATATAAAGTCAGGATTAGTGACTACATAAGAAGAATAGATAAATACATCTATTCTTGGTAGATTATCACTTAGTTAGAGTTTTGACGAAACTCGATTTAATTATTGCTTAGCCTTTTGAAATTTTTGTGCACATTTACTATACCTACTGCAATCCTATTAATAGGTGATAGGCTCCCTATTAGGTAGAGGTAATTATGCAATTGTCGCCTGGGTTAACTGGTACCACCCGCTTATTTATTTCTGCTGTGAAGTAGCAATGCAACATCCAGTCCACTGTTAGACATGAGCCTCCAAAACTATAGGGTTATTTATTGTCATAATCTCCACGATGGGAACGCGTGTTGGAGATATCACACAACACAAAAATTTAACATACAAGGTCTGAGAAGGTATGTAATTAAACAAATATTTGCACCGGCCGGGATTCGAACCCGAGACCTTCGGCACAAGAGTCAGTGTTACTAACCATTGCGCAACGGAAGGCCATCGCGCAAAATAGATATTGTCATTAGGTATACAGTTACAGGTAACTTATACAAAAAATAAGAAGTGTAATAATAATAAGTAGAAGTAGGTAGGAACTTAGTTAGGGATCGAACCCAGGCAGGATACACCAGCGACTTCTGTCACTGATTTACGCTACTTCAGATGTATTATATAAGGTAGTACTTTAAAGGTACCTACCAACCAACTAACTGAACTTACCAGATCGAAAGAAAGAGTCAATCGGAGAAGTTAGCTTTTTAATTTTTTCTCCTTTCTCCAGTTTCCTTTTTCTGTTTTGAGCACCCGATGGTTTCTTTTTACCATCCCCTAATTCGGCCATCTACAATAAAATTAAATTTTAATTTAATATTTCTTTCTTTATAATAAATAAAGTAGGTTTGTATCAATCACTAACATTAAGAGGGTACTGCACGAAATTTTGGAAATTGACGTATTTTTAAATAACTAGTAATGTACGCTCAATTACTTAAATACATTAAAAGAACTTTTGTAGGTTAGTCTGATCCTTGCACAAGGTCACCGCCTTGTTGAAATTTGAAATAAATGCATTTTGTATTAATAAACAATACATGACGGTAATGACTTTTAAAAATATTTATCTTCGAATACTTCGTAAATTTTACGCATGAAGCACTAACTGTCACACGGAAATGTTTGTATTGATATTCCGCAGAGCACCCTCTTCTTAATATTGATTATAAAAATATAAATAGGAAATTATTAAGAATTTTCAATTTTTAATCCAAACGCCTGATGGTTTTGCAAACAAAAAAATTGCTCTAATAAAATCACTAGGCGCACTTATTTGTCGTATGGCATGACGTCATGAGGTATCAAGTCAGCTGTGTTATAAATTTTGTATTTACACACGTTTAAAGTGTTTTTGGAAGTGAAGATTTTCGTTCGCGCTGCACGCCCTTAAGAATTTGTATTTTTGCGATTATAAACAAATAAACAATCATGACTCTCTCTCATAAACAAATACTACAAAAAAATTGTTCCCTAACCCAGGATTCGAACCAAGCAGGACCATTCGTTCCAACACGATGGCGTCAACAATGATGTATTTTTCTAGCTAGGTATGAGTACTTTTGGGTATCGGTATTGTACCTATGTATTGTATTTTAATTTTAACCGACGAGTTCTCGAGTGGAAACCACTGTCCACGAACGAACGAACGTACGTAGCTTCGGACGCCCCTCCAGCCCACCGCTGGACCGACGAACATAGTCGGTAGGCGCCTAGGTATTAGTTGGATGAGGATGGTCGAGAACTGCGTGCTGTCGTTTGGAGAAACCTATGTCCAGGAGTGGGTGATAGGTGGCTACGATGATAATGATTGACCTAACACTTAAAAAATAAAATTGACTTACCTTGATATTTTTTCTCTTATTTATGACGAAGAAATTTCATTTATTCCATGCATTTACAACTTACACAAAATCTCAATAATTTCTGCACTAAGATCTTCTGTGCTAATTCGGCGGTTGTCGCAAATGAAATGAGCTAACGAATTTAATTACTTAAAAAGAAGATATCAGATCAATCACTGACCGACACTACATAGGCGCCGCGCGCCGCGCTGTAAATTCAAATGAACTTACACCTAATTGTAGTGATTTAGAGATCATTTCTCTTTAAGTGCGAGCGCTCGGACGGCTATATCAAAGGGAGCAATTACTCGCCTACGAAAGACGCACAGGTGCCGCTCCGCCGCCGTGCGCCCATTTCAAATGAACTTACACTTTATTGACTTAGAGATCATTTTGCTTCAAGTGCGAGCGCCCGGGCGGCTATATCAAAGGGAGCAATTACTCGCCTATGACAGACGCATAGGTGCCGCTCCGCCGCCGTGCGCCCATTTCAAATGAACTCACACTTTATTGACTTAGAGATCATTTTGCTTCAAGTGCGGGCGACCGGGCGGCAATGTGCCAAGTTTTATACACTCTCTTTGGATTAGAGATTTTGCCGCGCGCGTGTTGTATTAAATAAAATTTTTATTTGTGTAGTAATAAGAGTCATTTTAGCTTGCACATCATGAGCGGTATGACAAGCGCCGAAAGCGTAATAAAAGTAAAACAATGATTATTTTTGATGACTATTTTTTTTATATTTACTTTTGGGCATACGTATTTGTCGTAACAAGTATATTAAACTGTGCAATGGCGTTAAATTCAATGAAATATCTAAATATTCAGGGTTCGGCAAGGCGCCCCCGGGCGCTCTGCGCCCGGGTGCACCGCACCCCTTGCACCCCCGGGTAAAGACGGCCCTGTCAACGCTTATATTAGGTAAGCGTAACTTAGGTAACATGGTATCATGTCGCGAGTTGAATGATTTTATCCCATCTCAAAAAAAACCCAACGCGCCTAAAGAAGTTTTCACTTCAAAAATAGTACTTTTCTTTTGCTCTTTATAATTCAGTAACGAATAATTATGACACCAGTAGCCTTGAATGCGTTTGCTTCTTTTATTTTATTTGGGAAAACAAACAATTACACCGTGTATAATAAATATGAAAAAAGAAACATGCAAAAATAAAGGTAACAGTACAATCAACAACATTTTCCTCAAATTGGTACACTAATTTTATACAGAGAAAGACATACTAAAAAATAATATACAAAAAAAAAAACAAAAACAAGAAAAGAAAAAACAAGACAACACCATAAAACTAAATCAATTTAGCAATTTCATTTTTATATTCCCGTGATCTAACAGAAAAAAGGGGCCCTAGCCAAGATGCAAACGCAGTGCTTTCTACAGTCGTAAACGCTACGCTACGCTACGGACAAAGCTTTGTGATTGGTCAAAATTTTATGTGGGCGTTACAACAACCAATCACCGGCCTTTATTTTGTTCGCTTCGTAAAGTTCGCTAGGGAGCGTTTTCTTTAATGAACATCTTGGCTAGGCCCCCAGTAGCACTACCATGAGTTGCTATCGAAATTTGACGTTAGTTTACTTCTGTCGATAACGAATAAACTAGCTTCGAATTGTTTACAATATAAGTCGCACCATGAGTTTCGCTAATGTTTACTTTACTCGCTAACGCTAAATCGATTGTGTCTAACTTCATGCTTAATAAAGCTATCTCTTTTTAAATGTACTTGAACGAAAGAGAAGGATATAGGATTACCTACGTTCATACCATGGAGAATAAAGGTAAGGAGGCCCGACTCTATGCTTGAGAAAGTGTCCGTCGAATACGCTCAATTAGGCGGCGCTGTAATAGAATTTGGATGTGACACACTAGTAGCATTTTATTTACGGTTATTTCATGAACTACGCAACCAACCAATCATAAAACACGAAAAAATAATTAAGTAGGCATTTCAATGATAATAACAACAATATAGAGTATATAAAAATATATTCACGACTTTTCACCCTTCAATTTGCTAGTGAAACATTTAACTACTAACGTTACGGTATTTCTCGAGACCATCAGTCAAATTTGTAACTCATGGTACCGATTTTGTATAGAAAGGTCAAGTTGACGTTAGTCGCTAGTGACTACATTCGATAGGTTTTTTACTTATGCAACTCATGGTACCGATTTTAGTTCTTTGAGTGACCGCTAGAGGCGCTGTACAATTTTCCATACAAATATTTTACGTTCTCGCTCATCTCTCGCTAGCAGCGTTGCCAGAACGTTACTTTTGTAACGTTTTACGTTACTTATTGACCCCTTCACGTTACATTTAAGTTACACGAGTCAAAACGTTACTTTTGCGTTACATTTCGGAATAATGGACTTATACAACAAAAAATTTTAGACTTGAAATTTCAATAAAATAAGTGAAACAACTCAGGCTCAGGCGCTTGTGTATATCTGTCACAGTCACAGAACACTATTAATTACTCCAAGAGAGATATCTGTGTTCGTATCGAACGTAATCTGCGTAATGTTGGCATTGTATTGCCAACTTACTAAAGTAATTTTTTTATATCCTATATTCATGTCTCTATCGCACAGTTATCTGGAATGGGCAAATAGAAAGAGCAAGTTGTAAGTGTGGTTGATTATACAATACCGCTCGTAACGTAACGAGATTTGAAATTTGAATTTGAATTAAATTGAGCCGGAGCAGCAACAGTGATTATTTAGGTGTTTTGTTGTTTATTTATTATTCATTCAAGTTTTCTTTTGCTAGTTCTATTGTGTTTTATTGGAGTGCAAGTAGATGTTAAAAATTTAAAGGATCAAAGCAAAAAAGCCCTTTCTTATCGATAAGGTAAGCTATAAGTAACAATATTCAGGCGACACTCAGTCTCTTACTAAACCGCACATATACCTAGTTTATTTTTTAGTTTCCAGTAGGTCAGGTATTGCGTTTATTGGTACCGACCGACATAGAAACCACATTCATAGCGCTTGAATTCACTCTACTAGCGCAGAGTCGAAGCGCATCGAAGCGTCAATCTAAAAATTTACATGGCATATGAACCCCTATCTCCACATTTTACGGTACATTTTTTTATGTCAAGGTCGGCAGACAGGCTGACGGTCCACTTGATGGTAGGTGGCTACCGTCGCCTATAACACAAGCAACGCCACAGGTGCTGCAAGTGCGCTGCCGATTACAGTAAGATTAAGGACAAGGGATAGGGAAATGGGCTCTGGCATACCTTACTCACTCACCGAAACACAACAGCACACTGCACACGTGCTGTTATTTCACGGTGGTCTTCTGTGAGGGGGTGGTTGCTGCCGCCAGATGGGCTGCCCAAATGACTGCGAAACGCAGTGTGTTCTGCCACTGCTTTCCAATACCAGACCAGAGCCAACTTTCAAAAGTTCATTTCCAAAGTTGACTCGAACCCGGAAACCCTGGAGCGTTAGGCTAACACCCTAACCACTCATCCAACGGGCTCGTCAAATTTCTATCATGACAAAAAAAGGCCCGCGCAGACGCGCAAAAGCGCGGACTCTCAGTCACCCCTCATTTCATCAGTTTATCGCCATAGAAATATTAGCTCAGTCGAATTAGAATTTCAATATTTTTCGATTTAGACTCGAAAAGAGGGGGTGAATTTTTCATTTATTGAATAACGCGTTTATTTTCAATTTTACACGAAAAATTGTTAATACCGGAGTTGCTTGGAATTAAATTTCCTACAATTTTAGGAATTATCAATTTTTCCCGAGGATCAATGTTTTTCGATTTAGACCCGAAAGGAGGTGGGGGGTGCACCTAAATATTCTATTATCTCGTTAATTATTGATTATTTATTTATTATTAATCAATAATAATTATTAATATTACTATTAATATTATTTTTTTCCGTGTCAGCCCCTTTTTTGCCCCAAATTGTGGAGATAGGGGTTCATAAGCCATGTAAAATTCTGCTGCTTCGATGCGCATCGACTTTAATTTTAATTAAAGACATTCGACCCTAACATTATTTAATTTCTTTCTTGCATGTTTTTGGTGCTGATATTACATGGTTGTGGTGCTGATGTGTTATATGCAAATGCATGATGTAGGTACTAGTAGTAGACTAAAATGTACAAGTATTTGAATGTGGCGCCTAAAGCTAAATCCAAGGCATCTACTTCAAGGGAAGAAAAAGAAGATAGCGATAAGAATGACGATCTCGAAGCGACATCGACTATCGACAATGTCGATAGTTGTAGTAGTAAGGAGATACCTCCTCGAAAAAAACAAAAAGAACATACAAGTTTAGCGATAAATGGCTCGTCGACAAAGAGTTCAAAACTTGGATTTCAAGGAAAGATCAAGAAAATGGTTCAGTTACTGCCTTTTGTAATTTGTGCAATTGTATTGTATTAAACCATAGACCGGCTCTTGTTAAACATATGATGACTTCGAAACACAAGCAAATTGCTAATTCCATAAGTAAT
Source organism: Synanthedon andrenaeformis (assembly GCA_936446665.2). NCBI lineage: Eukaryota > Metazoa > Arthropoda > Insecta > Lepidoptera > Sesiidae > Synanthedon > Synanthedon andrenaeformis. Next base: position 904,098 of record OW387803.2, read on the forward strand.
ACACCACATATAGAGCAATCGTTTAAACCAAAAAAAGAAGAAGAACTGCAGAAAAGAGCGGAGTTAAAATTATGCGCTTTCATTGCCCAACATAATTTGACACTTTCCTTGTCAGATGATTTGATACCTTTTTTGAAGAATACTTTTCCTGATTCTGGAATTTTAAAATCGGTTTGTTTGGGGAGGACAAAAACAACTAATACAATAAAAAGTGTACTTGGACCGATGACAACACAGGAACTTGTATCAAAACTAAAAGCAACACCATTTAGTATAATAATGGACGAAACAACGGATATTAGTGTAAAGAAGCAGTGTGCCTTGGCAGTAATTTTTTGTGAGGAGGATGACTTAATAGTTCGCACCCAGTTTCTTGATATGTATGAAGTAAAATCCGGGAAAGCCGAAGATCTTACAAATGGTTTACTAACTTGGCTTGAAAACAGGCAAATTCCTTTAAAAAACTTTGTAGGATTTGCTTCAGATACAACAAACAGCATGGTCGGCCCACACAATTCTGTATTTACCCATTTAACAGAGAAAGTACCACACATATTGTGCATAAAATGTAGCTGTCATATGATACACCTTGTTGCTTCCAAATCGTGTCTCAAGTTGCCAAGATCTATTGAAGATTTATTGAGAAGTGTGGGTTCCCATTTCAGTCGCAGCTCTTTAAGACAGGAAAAGCTGAGGGACTTTCAAGCATTTTTTAAAGTTGAAATACATAAAATTTTAAGTCCAGCTACAACAAGATGGCTATCTTTAGAGGCATGTGTAAAAAGAACTTTAGAGCAATATGATGTTCTTCAAGAATACTTCAAAGTCGAGGTTTTTGAAGACCCTAGTAAAGTTACAGAAGACATACTAATAACACTTAATAATAAATTCACAAAAATTTATTTAGAATTCATGTCATATGTTCTGGAAGAGTTTAATAATTTTAACAAATTATTTCAGTCTGAAAAACCATTGTTGTATCAGTTAAAACCTGAGGTTCACAAATTAATAAAAACGCTAGCCAGCAGTTACATGGAATTCAATTATGTCAAAACTACGGATGCCTACAAAATTGAGTTTGCCAATCCACGATTCTTTGTGCCATTAGAGAAATTATATTTGGGTATACTAGCAAAGGAATCAATGGATGAATTAGCTAAAGAAATTCCAGAACCTAAAACTCAACTTATTGATTTTAAAAAAACATGCTTGTCATTTTACATAGAAACTCTGAAACAAATAAGACAACGCTTCGATTTCTCTGACCCAATCTTTAATATAATAGGAGAAGTCGTCGATTACAACAGAGCTCAAAAATTCGAAGTAAAAGATCTATCAAATGTAATTACAAGATTTCCAAATATTAAAAGTTATATTAACGTCGAAGAGCTACATAAAGAGTGGAGGAAGCATGCCTTCTTAGAACACAGCGAATTATTCCCGAATATAAACTTGCCCGTGGAGGAATACTGGAGGAATGTTTTAAAGATGAAAAATATAGCAGAGGAACCAGTGTTTCCTAATTTAAAAAAAGTTATAATGCTTTTGCTCGTGTTGCCTTATTCAAACGCCAGCGTAGAGCGCGTTTTCAGTCAATTAAAATTAATAAAATGTGACAATAGAAACAAACTTAACACGGAAACCATTTCAGCTTTGATGGCAACTAAAAGAAGCATCAGAGATGCTACAAAATTTGAGCCATCAAAAGCCATGTTGTTGGCAAAAATAAAATACGGTAAAGAAGGTGAAGGTGAAAATAGCTTAATATTTTATTTAATGTACAAATGTAAAGTTAAAGTCTGAAATGTTTTTGTACTTAAAAAACTTTTCTTTACATTTCAGATGGTAATTAAGATAAAAATATAACCCAAGAATTATTACCTACATTTTGTATACGCATCGTAAGTATGTATAGGATTATGATCACGTAAGTAACAATGATTAACTGTTTTATTGCAGCATTGATCTTCTTTTGCAGATTTTACACCCGTCGATTTGGTTTAAGGATTTAAGAAACTTTTAAATAATGGTTGGAACCTTTGAATACCATTAAAATTGTGTTTATTATATTGAAATATAAAAATTACATAAAGCGTTACTTTTCTTGGGAAAACGTAACTTTTTGAATGCCCTTAGGTAACTTTTGAGTACAGGGCACTGGCAACACTGCTCGCTAGCGAGTTCAGTCGTCATAAACTCATGGTAGTGCTACAGATCAACACCCGTAAACAGACAGTTGTACCTATGCATAACACGGTATAAAGGTGCACGTTCGCCAGCGTTAGTTTTGCAGAACTTCGGCATAAATAGTTTATGCGTATGAGAATCTCGTATACGCTGGGAACTGCTTGGTAATCGATATACAATGTTATTCACGAGGTAAACACAGTCATAGTGGTTGACAAATATTGTACAGGAACATAGCATCCAGGAGCAATCGTCGCTGTTCTAAACTTGGCAGGGAATTGCTTAATTTTCTTAATTAAGTAAATTAGATTAAGAAAGCCTTACATTCTCTTACAAAATTCGCAGTAAAAACAAAAAAAAATTGCATTACATGTAAACAGCGTTTCGTAAAATAGAATTACTTATTTATTCAATGCCTACTGTCTATTTCTGTGTTAAAAATCCTAATTAATATTGTATATGGGATTGTTGTTTGCTTGTCACACTTTTCATCATAATTTTTTTCATACACATTGGTAAGTGACATAGAAACTTTTCAAAAAAGTAATCTATAAATAAATAAAAAATATAAAATTGTGAAAAAATTATTAAATTCGGTTCACAGGTTTAGAAGTTGGAAGAGATTTTTTGCCAAAAAATATAAGATACAATAGTTTTTTTTTTTCTGATAAAAGTAACAGCAATAAAAGAAAAATATAATATGTACAATTTTTTTCTTGACTATATTATATATCATTTTTTTTTTTTCAGATTATTAGAACTACTCGTTTAGGAGATCTATTCCTTCAAAAATTCATCTTTTTGCAGTTTAGCTTAGCCTAAAGTTAGAAAAAGAAACCACATTCTTATTCCCCGAATTGTCTACTTTTTAAATATACTATTCTATACTTCTATAGTAATATTATAAAGAGAAAAAAATTGTATGTTTGTAATGAATAAACTCAAAAACTGGTACGAATTTAAAAATTCTTTCACCCACAGAAATATTTGTTATCAGTGAGTAACATAGGCTATAATTTATTAAGTTACTCGTACGAAGTCGCGTGCAACAGCTAGTAATAACAAAAAACGTTGTTATGACTCATTGTAAGAGTGGTATTTTAGTTTTACATACAAATATGGTGGCAACTTGTTTGGAATTGAAAGATTAACATGAAATTATTTGTTTCAGGGAATGAATACAAACGCCGCTGAAGCCATGCAGTTCCTAAGGGAATATGATAGGGAAGCATCAGGGATGTGCTATAGGTAATGTTGAAATTTCGGGAAGACCACCCCTTTTTTTTAACGTTGGGAAATACTCTTGGATACCGAGCAATACTCGGTATTCAAGACCCCCGGACTGCTTCCCCCCCGCAGTGGGAAGCAGTATTTCCCACTGCGGAGAAACTGCGGAGAAACTGCGGGGAACACTGCGGGGAACACTGTAGCGCGGAACACCCAACGACTTTGTAGCGCAGCCGTTGATGGGCGGGGTCGCGGGGACGTTATGGCACGACATCGGTGCTCTAACGTCCAGGGTTACGCTCCCTGTCGGGATTTCGTCGTACCCGAGTGTGGAGGTACGCCGGCCATCTCTAGGGACGTTAAGTCGGGCGGCAGTCTAAGCGGTTATCACACTTTACAATTTGAAGGAATCCAATTTAGGAACCTAAGTAGTGAACCAAGTGATCACACTACACTAAATTGATTTCTAAATCGAAGACATAGAATTGAAAATAGATAAAATCTAAATTGGATCTGCGATTACACCTTCCGATTTCGTAAATTGGTTTCCTACAAATTGAATAGTGTAATAACTTCTTATGTGTGCTGTTGTGTTTCGGTGAGTGAGTAACGGACGCTAGAGCCCATTACCCTATCTCTTCCTTATTCCTTATCCTTAAACCTATAACCCTACTAAGGGCAGTAGCATATTTGCAGAACCTGTGACGTCGCTTGTGTTAGAAGACGTTAGCCATCTACAATAAACCGTCAGCCTGTCTGACGACAATTACATAACAAAAAAACTGCTCCTCCCCTTGTATTGCTACTGTTTCTTGGCGACAATTGTCGCCTATTATTAAGAGCCTGCTTGTCTCTTTTTTATTCTTATACATATTATAAAAAAAGAGTCCCCCGCCGCGTCTATCTGTATATTCGCGATGATCTCAAAAACTAACTGAACGGATTTTCAAACAGATTTTTATATATAACTAGCGGACCAAGCAGACGTTGTCCTGTCCGAACTCGAATAATTTTACCCGATTGAAACGCCATCTATATGTTACCCAACATAAATAACAAAATATGTATATAATGTTGTGTCAATAAACCTAACTTACACCGCCGTCTGTTAGAAACTTGTGGTTATAAAATGTAATTCCGCAGGGTAACAATGTCGCAGTGGAAATTCGTAACCAACATCACAGAGTATAACCGCCGGCGAATGATAGAGGAGCTGGCTCTCAGCGCCAAATTCGAGAAGCTATCGTGGAGGAGGGCAGCTGCCTACGACGCCAGCAGGCTACCTGAACCTCAGAACAGGAGGCAGTTGGTGAAAATAGTTCAAGCGAGCAGAGCTTCTTTGCCTGAGGACAAGTTTATTGAGGTAAGGAGCTCAGTATTGTTCTTTAATCTTGAAGAAGTCAGTTTAAATCTTACCCGGCCTCCACACTACTCGCGTAGTAGGGCGAGGCGAAGCGAATACGAGAGTGTGGACGGGCACTTCGTCTTACCTCGTCCAACTTTACCTCGCCGCGTGCTGCTTCCATTTGTTGTCAGTTTTTGCGCCCGAGTCAAAGGACTCGAAGTAGTGTGAACGAGTTCCTCGCGAGGTCGAACGAGTGTGTAGCCACGCACTTCGTACTTCGGTCAACTTTTCCGAATAAATTCGTCGAGGCATTTCGCGAGTAGTGTCGAGGCGCAATCATACATTTTGTTTTGAGCCTTTCTGTTCAACTGGTTTTAGAGGTAACGTAATGAATAGAAATATTCATCAGCATTTTAATAATGCAATGTAAAATTCCATATTATGTCCATTTGCCTGAAAATATATTATTTTTATTTTTTTAATTTACATAATATATATATAAAGTATGGGTGGTATTAGGACAAATGAAATACGTTAAAAAATGTTAACGTTAAAATATCTTATCTTTTTTATGTATTTTGTATTGGTCATGTTGAACTCTTTGTGTAAGTTCGGTAGGAAAGTTGACGGTCCAATTAAATTGACCGCCACAGGTAGTCCAAGTGTTCTGCCGATCTTAGCAGGAATTAAGGATAAGGGATCAGGAAGGAATAGACGGGGATAGGTAATTAATTGGACTCTATCAACTTTACCTTACTTAGAAATGTCAATCAAAATTGTAAGAGATAGTTATATAATATTTACAGATACAACAGTTGATATCTGAGATGAAAGAGGTCTACAACTCAGCCAGGATCTGTCCTTACGGACAAAAACCTTTTGGACCTCAGAAACCCAGTTTTCTGGATCAACCTAACACCGCGTACCAGTCTTTCCAACCTAAACAGGACCAGGAATACACCAACTACTGCGACATGCAACTGGACCCGGAAATATCCAGGATTCTAGCACATTCCAGGATTGAGAGCGAACTGCTGTACGTTTGGAAGAATTTTCGCGATCAAACTGGACCTAAATTGAAGAATAGGTTCATGAGATACGTACAGTTGGCTAATTTGGCAGCTGTCAATACAGGTAACAATTGGTTCCTCCGATTAATTTAATATTTGGAAAAGAAAGAAAGAAAACACATTTTGTTTGTAGTACCTATTAGCTGTACCACATATACCAAATACCTAAGAAATTATTGGTTTGTGTATATTATGTCGGAGGCCGATCGTATAATCCGGCAGTTCGTGATGTGCCTAGGCAGATCGTGAAATAATTATGTTGTTTCATGAAGTGGCAAAGTGATTAAAAAAGTGTGTAGGTTGATTTGATATTTTAAATTGACTTACTGCTGTTTTCATTAGTCAACAATTCACTGTTTTCATTAATGGAAAGATCGATAAACGTGGAATGTGTATATAATTTTCGAAAACATATATATATATATAAAAAAAAAAAAAAAAAGGTAGAAAACTTGTAAATACACTGGACCGCAAAGAAAAAGGGTCGGTTAGAAAATCTTCAATATCTTCAAAAGCACCTGACCTAGCTATAAATGAAATAAAAACTAAATTAAAGAATATTTAAAAAAAAAAAGATATTGAAGATTTTCTAACCGACCCTTTTTCTTTGTGGTCCAGTGTAACTATATGACGTGTGTCTAGACTCTATTTGATGTCGAATTTCAGTAAAAACAAATGTAAATCTAGTTAAAACAATGATGACATTCTCTCTAAAATTTTACGCTTATATCCTTCGATCAAATATGTACATATTTGATCGAAACTTATATCACCCTATCACACAATCACCCTTATTTTGTATCATTCATTTTATGAATAATGCAACCGTGAATTACCCTGATGACGATGTATAAATTCGAGGTAAAATATCTTCCATATTACATTTTCTTTTATGATTTATAATATGGCATACCTCTAGGGTCAGTACTAGGTCCCATCTTTAATATATAGGGCATTATAACCTTTATCAATTATCTCAATTGTGAAATTTGATTTTAAAGTTTAGGTAATCCTTATACATATAAAAATTACGTGTCACATGTTTGTCCGCGATGAACTCCTAAACTACTGAACCGATTTTGATAAAACTTCGTAACTACGTGTAATTTGGTCTAACTTAAAAGGTAGGATAGTTTTCATCCCATTTTGTTTATTATTATTTTTGCAAGTTTTATAATATTATTAACATAGCGCCATCTGTTGATACCTATTCAATCCAGCAATTATTTATCTGTGAGTTCCATAAGAATCTAACAGATGGCGGTGTAAGGTAATTTATCGGCTGGATTGATAAAAAATTGCACCCGTGCGAAGCCGGGAGCGGGCCACTAGTATGTCTATAACGTGTGGTTATTCATAAAGTGAATGATACAAAATAAGGGTGAAATATTAGGTTATGCTGAATTTCGCCAGGTTTCAATGACGCCGGTGATCAGATGCGGGCAGCATATGAGGATGCATCGTTCAGGGCTAGTGTTGAGGAGATATATAATCAAATAGTGCCACTGTACAAACAGCTCTTCACTTACGTCCGTCGACGCCTGATGCAAAGATATGGAGACGCCATCAGACCGGATGGCCCTATACCGGCCCATCTGCTAGGTAAGTCATTTATTCATTTTAATTGAATAAAAACCCTACACATCGACATCACTTATCGAAATATACTGTCAATTGCAGAGTTTTATTTTGAAAACAGAATATAATTGAACAGAATCTAAAGACAAGCCTGTCCACTTGAAAAGATATATTATTTCGATGCCTGTTCACAATTAATTAGGACCTATTTTTTATATATGCGATTATTTTTCTACACATTTCCATTTATTTATTATTAATATTTTAATATTATCAATACTAATAATAAATCTGTAAGTGTCGGTCATGGAGTAAGTTACTTTGTTTTCAGAGATATCGTGTTTATAGGCTGAAACTAAATTGACGATTTTTAGAATTTTTTTGTATGTATGTATGTATGTATGTATGTATGTATGTATGTATGTGTGTGTGTGTGTGTGTGTGTGTGTGTGTGTGTGTGTGTGTGTGTGTGTGTGTGTGTGTGTGTGTGTGTGTGTGTGTGTGTGTGTGTGTTCCTCCATAACTCTGAAACGAATTAACTGATTTTCATGAAACTTGGTAGATAAACATTTAGACATACGGGACACAGGATAGGCTACTTAATATTTCGTGGGCATCAGCTAGTAAGTTCATAAATGTATAAGCGTGTATGTGTGTGTAAAATATTTTGATTTTTATTTTGATGTGTAACATTTTACCGCTCGGTTTGGTGGGAGTAATATCGTGTAAATGCAACGGAAACGTGTTACAAGGAATCCGAGATTTATAAAACTATACGCTATATCATTTTGACCAATGATCGCGCGCTCGCATCACCGCAGTGTTGCAAAAGTGAAATATTAAAAATCGGTAAAGTTGCCACCAAAAAAATTGGGAGAATTTTATCAATATTAATAATAAATCTGTAAGTGTCGGTCATGGAGTAAGTTACTTTGTTTTCAGAGATATCGTGTTTATAGGCTCTATACATGATACTGAAACTAAATTGACGATTTTTAGAATTTTTTTCTGTATGTATGTATGTATGTTCCTCCATAACTCTAAAACGAATTAACTGATTTTCATGAAACTTGGTAGATAAACATTTGGGCGTACGAGACACAGGATAGGCTACTTAATATTTTTCAACGCGGACGAAGTCGTGGGCGGGCACCAGCTAGTTCGAAATAAAACAGCAATAATTTGTGAAAAATTTAACAAAATTTTTTAAATTGTTAAAATCATAGAAACATTGGAACATAGAGAGGCCATAACAATGACTTATAACCATGTTGAGATATCAGATGTTACACATCATATAAATACTGTGAGGCTATTGTGAGGCTCGTTTACTTTTTTTTTTCTTTAGATGATACTAAATCTAATCTTTATCGTTCCAAGTATCACTACAATAAAGTTCTGAATGATATTGACATATTTTTCAACAATTTGAATTCTTACAAAAAGAAAATTAGCGAATTATTTTAAAAAATAATAATTTTTATCATATATAATATTCTCTTCTTTTTCGTTTTAATATATATTTTTTTAAATTGATAAATAAATGTATATGTATAGTTTTTATGATTCTTTAGGCCTATTTGTATATAATCTATAATATATATTTTTTAATTTATGGCTCTATGTGATCTTAATAAATAAATAAATAAAAAAATACGTCAGAAATATTTTGGCAGTAACTAAAAAAAGACCCACGTATAATAATTTTTCAGGTAACATGTGGGCTCAAAATTGGAAATCAATAATGGACATAGTAATGCCGTATCCTCAATCGCCCAATGTTGACGTCACTTCAGAAATGCTTAGGCAAGGATTCACGCCACTCAGGTCTGTATCTTTTCATGTGAAGGTCGTCAGACAGGCTGACAATCCACTTGTCCACACACATTCTAGCCACTTACCATCATCACTTACCATTAAATAATCTCTTCCCTTATTCCTTCCTAATCTCTTCCCTTATTCCTTTCTAATCTCTTCCCTTATTCCTTCCCAATCTCTTCCCTTATTCCTTCCTAATCTCTTCCCTTGTTCCTTCCTAATCTCTTCCCTTATTCCTTCCTAATCTCTTCCCTTATTCCTTCCTAATCTCTTCCCTTATTCCTTCCTAATCTCTTCCCTTATTCCTTCCTAATGTCTTCCCTTATTCCTTCCTAATCTCTTCCCTTATTCCTTCCTAATGTCTTCCCTTATTCCTTCCTAATCTCTTCCCTTATTCCTTCCCAATCTCTTACCTTATTCCTTCCTAATCTCTTCCCTTGTTCCTTCCTAATCTCTTCCCTTATTCCTTTCTAATCTCTTCCCTTATTCCTTCCTAATGTCTTCTCTTATTCCTTCCAAAACTCTTCCCTTATTCCTTTCTAATCTCTTCCCTTATTCCTTCCTAATCTCTTCCCTTATTCCTTTCTAATCTCTTCCCTTGTTCCTTCCTAATCTCTTCCCTTATTCCTTCCTAATCTCTTCCCTTATCCCTTTCTAATCTCTTCCCTTATTCCTTCCTAATCTCTTCCCTTATTCCTTTCTAATCTCTTCCCTTATTCCTTCCTAATGTCTTCTCTTATTCCTTCCAAAACTCTTCCCTTATTCCTTTCTAATCTCTTCCCTTATTCCTTCCTAATCTCTTCCCTTATTCCTTTCTAATCTCTTCCCTTGTTCCTTCCTAATCTCTTCCCTTATTCCTTCCTAATCTCTTCCCTTATCCCTTTCTAATCTCTTCCCTTGTTCCTTCCTAATCTCTTCCCTTATTCCTTCCTAATCTCTTCTACTGTGGTCTGCAGCCCTATGTCGTTGCTTGTGTTATAAGCGACGGTAGCCACCTACCATCAAGTAGACCGTCAGCTTAACATTAAAAAATAAATAGATACACAAACACACACGTCAAACTTATGAAAATACGTTTTTGCGTCGGGTGTCTAGGGTTAAAAATCCTAAGGTTTATTGGCAACCAACCCCAACCAACATATTTCAGGATGTTTCAAATGGCAGAAGAGTTCTACACGTCGATGGGTATGAAGCCAGCACCTCCAGAATTCTGGAGAGGCTCCATGCTGGTGAGACCATCGCAAAGAAGCGTCCAGTGCACTGCCAGCGCCTGGGACTTCTGCAACAGAATCGACTACAGGTTTGACTTTTAAGACTTAAGTATTTTGAACTTGAATACTGGCTGATTTTAAATAGATCAATTTTCTAATAGGGAAAAGAAGAAAAGTGCTTTTTAGTTGATAGTGAAAATTTTTAAGTCAGTTTCGAGATTGATTGTGAAAAGAAATGTTTTTCGTCAACTAGATATTCAAAAGTCTGAACAGATGTTCATAAATTATGGCTAAGAAGCTCACCAGATCACGTAAGCTTTCAAAAAAAAAACTGAATCAAAATCGGTCCATCCGTTTGTGAGCTACGTTACCACAGCCACACACGTCAGTCAAAAAAAAAAAAAATATTCATTTGAAATACAAATTTCTATCCGACTATATAGAACAGTAATGTAAAACAGCTAGATTTCATTATCTTTCTAAATATTGTTAACTAGCTTTTGCACGCGACTTCGCCCGTGTAACTTTATGAAATATAGCCTATGTTACTCGCTGATAACGTAGCTTTCTATAGGTGAAAGAATTTTAAAAGTGGTCCAGTAGTTTTTGAGTTTATCCATTACAAACATTTTGTATGTATGTGGGTCAGCTAGTATATATACAGGGTGGTAAAATATGTCGGACCCTGGAGGGAAACTACCTTAAATCTTTAAGCTAGCTCATTTTACATAAAGGAGACATTCCTTTATTTTTAAAAAGAAACAAAACTGCATTCACAGATTTTTTAAAACTCGCTTGGCTCGCCCGGGACTCGAACCAACTAAAATTAAAAAAAAAACAACAAACTGTTTCCCTCCAGGGCCCGACTTATTTTTCCACCCTGTATATCTATAATATAAAAATGAATCCCTAAATGTGTTGCTAAGCGCAAAACTCGAGAACGGGTGGACCGATTTTAATTCTGTCTTCACTCATGGATAGAGGGATAATCAGGGAAGGTTTTTACGTAAAAAAATGCACCCCGGGCGAAGCCGGGAGCTGACCGCTAGTATATATATATAAAAATTACGTGTCACGTTGTGTCTCCGCGATGAACTTCTAAACTACTGAACAGATTTTGATATATTTTTTATTTTTTTCAGAATTAAACAGTGCACCGAGGTGACTATGCAGGATTTAATATCGACTCATCACGAAATGGCCCATATTCAATACTACCTGCAGTATGCTGAGCAACCGCAGCTTTTTAGAGATGGCGCCAATCCTGGTGAGTTGTTTTCCATGACTAAATACGACAGTGAAAGTCCCATCAAAATCGGTCCAGCCGTTTAAGAGACAAAAATTAATTACTATATAATAATATCTTCACACATTCCATACAGCACCATCTAGTTCCACATTAAGAAACTAATGTTTGTATTATGGATACCAGACAGTTGATATAATACATAGATTACCTTTTTTTTTTGTAAATACATACATAGGTGTGTAAGTATGAAACCGGAATTTTTGTACAGAAAAAACACGTTTATTGTAATGATATGATACAAAGTAACTTATTCAAAGTATTGTCCGTCGCTATCTATACATTTTTTTCCATCTTTCTGGCAATTTGTGGATTCCGCGCCAAAAGAACTGTTGCTCTTTTGAGGCAAACCAGTCATCGAGCCATTTTCGTACATCTTCGTAAGAAGTAAAGCGCTGCTCAGCAAGTGCGTGTCCCATCGATGCAAACAAGTAGTAATCGGATGGGGCAAGGTCCGGTGAGTAAGGCGCGTGCTGAAGAATCTCCCAACGGAACGACTCTATCGTTTCCAGGACCTGTTTTGCTTTGTGTGCTGGTGCATTGTCATGCAGCAAAATCCCCTTGTGTTGTCTTTGTTGGTATTCTGGTTGTTTTTCACGCAAACCTGCAACACAGGTTGCACTGCTGAACATGTCCACTACACTTGCCACACCTACTGTTAAATGTCCGATCAACGCGACAGTTTACAGTGAATAAAGGAAGTAAAAAAAAAACTCGAAACTCGATCCAAATCATTTGTTGTCGGTAGAGTTGAGTATTGACAGTTTCCCCAGGTTTCAGCAGCTCGTAGTAGATTACGAAAAAACTGTTAAAACCGTTTAAACCACTCGAAACACTGTGTTTTACCGAGAGCATGCTCACCAAACGCCTCCAAAAGCATTCGATGCGATTCGGCTGCGGTTTTCTTCAGATGAAAACAGAAAAGTAGGGCTGTCCGCAAATCGTAATTTGTTGGCACAAAACTCGACATGTTTATCTCTAATAAACTAATGCTACTGAATGAAACTCGTGTTATTGTGAGCTGGAAATCTTTGTCGGATATCAATACAATAACAAGACACCGCTGACGTGATGTGTCGGTAACTGCATCGACATCTAGGGCCACCTATGGGCAAATTCCGGTTTCATACTTACACACCTGGTACATATTATAAATACAAACATCCATGACTCAGGTACAAAGGTAAAATGTTAACACATAATAAACATTTGTCCCTAGCGGGATTCGAACCCGCGACAGTTTGGTTAACAGCTAATTTTACTAGCCACTAGACCAAACGTGTCGTCATATACTTTTTTGTTATAACTACCGTACCTATGTCAAACCTATGTACTTACTTTGATACTTATACATGCAGTAAAAAGCAGTTATTTTGACATTACAGACACTTTAATTTTATATATTAGTATAATTTTTTGTGAGTGTACGTACAGAGATGTTTCTTATGTTAATGTCAAAAGACAGGCTGACGGCCCACTTGATGGTAGGTGGCTACCGTCGCCTGCAACACAAGCAACGCCATAGGTACTGCAAGTACTCTACCGACCGCAGTAGGATTAAGAATGAAGGAGATAGGGAAAATAGGTTCTAGCGTCAGGTGTTGTTATTTCACGGTGATCTTCTGTGAGGGAGTGGTTACTGCCGCCAGACGGAACGCCCAAAATGCAGAGCGCCCTGACTCTACTAAATTAAAAACCTAGTATTATTTTTTAAAGTATAATACGATATTATTATTTTTTATGTTAAAGTCGGCAGACAGGTGAACAGCCCACTTGATGGTAAGTGGCTACCGTCGCCTTTAATAACACAAGCAACGCCACAGTTGCTGTAAATGCGCTGTCGACTACAGTAGGATTAAGGATAAGGAAATAGGTTCCACAGGAATAAAATATGATCCGGCTCGAAGGACCATGTTAAATTTATATTTATTATTTTGTATATTACAATTTTTATTTATTTTTCGTATAATGAAAACCACGACGTTTTTATGACATTTTATTTTTACTAGAGAACATAGTTGCCATATCTATCTATATATATTAAAAAAATCTCGCGTCACGATGTATGTTCGCGATGAACTCTTAAACTACTGAACCGATTTTGATAAAATTTCGTAACTATGTGTAATTTGGTCCAACTTAAAAGATAGGATAGTTTTTATCTCATTTTGTTTATTATTTTTTTGCAAATTATATAATATTATTAACATAGCGCCATCTGTTGATACCTATTCAATACAGCAATTATTTATCTGTTAGTTCCAAAAGATTCTAACAGATGGCGATGTAAGGTAATTTTATCAGCTGGATTGAGTAAAAAATTGCACAAGTGCGAAGCCGGGAGCGGGCCACTAGTATGTATATATATAAAATAATGTTTAATGTTTCTAACAATATAATAAGGATCTTGTATTTTTTTTTAGCATTCCACGAAGCCGTGGCGAACGCAGCCACACTCTCTGTATATAACTTGCAGCATTTACATCGTATGGGACTCTATCAAAATAAGTAAGGAAACTCTTCTTCCCTTCTTTATCCACAATACTTTCATTCTACCCAGGGGCCTTAATAAAAGTAATATTTTAAAAACGATAACGAAGTTCAAAAGAAAAAAAATGTATGGGATGTAACACGTGATTTAGCGACGACATAATTATATATCAATCCCATACATTTTATTGTTTTCGAACTTCGTTGTCGTTTTAAATTGTTAATGTGACTAGTTCATAAATTCCATCGAAGTACTACAACTATAGATTTTGCGTGACAAATGCCAAAGCGGCACATGCCAAGTACGCCTAAAACGGAATCATGGCGGAGTCAATGGTAAAAGGTAGTAACGACCAACTTCTACTATTTATTTTAAACTCCAACGTGTTGACGTAAAGTTGCATTTTCTTTAAATGGCAGACGTTTGGTTGGTTTTAAATGACAGATGACAGAGTTGATGCTCTACGCATATGTCACTTTTAAATGTTCCATAAAGTTTCGTAGTGTTTTGTATGACGTGCGAAATCCATAGTTGTAGTACATCAATGATAAGCTTCGAGAACTTTTGCATCTTAGACCTCGTCTAAGCTATCTATGCTAATATTATAAAGAGAAAAGATTTGTATTTTTGTTTGTAATGAATAAAATCAAAAGCCACTGGACCGATTTAAAAAATTCTTTCACCTATAGAAAGCTACATTATCAGCGAGTAACATAGGTTATACATTTTATAAAGTTAAGTCGCGTGCAACAGCTAGTAGATTTTTTTTAAATATTCCAGATCTCACGATTCCTATGAAGTGAGCATGAATTTCCTCATGTCTATGGCCTTGGAGAAAATCGCCTATTTGCCATTCTCTTTCATGGTGGATCAGGTGAGCGCGTGTTTTTAAGTTTTCATTCATTCATTCATTCATTCATTCATTCATTCATTCATTTATTCATTCATTCATTCATTCATTCTTTAATTAATTCATTTATTTATTTATTCATTCATTATTTAATTATTTCATTTATTTATTTATTCATTCATTCATTCATTCACTCATTCATTCATTCATTTATTTATTTATTTATTTATTTATCTCAAAATCCACAGCTCTCAACATAAAATTTTCAGACAAAAACAAAAACATACCTATATAGATATAGAATTCATTGTCTATACAATCCCAATAAAGGTTTAAGATACTATTTTATATATTTAGTAGGTATAACCGTTTGTTTATCTATACTAATATTATAAAGAGAGAAGAAATGTATGTTTGTAATTAATAAACTCAAAAACAAATGGATCTATATTTTAAAAATTCTTTCACCTATAGAAAACTATATTATCAACGAGTAACATGGGCTATGTTTTATTAAGTTACGCGGGCGAAGTCGCGTGCAACAACCAGTATATAAATAAATGAAAAAAAATAATATCCAATTTAATTTTTGTTTTCAGTGGCGCTGGTCAGTGTTCGAAGAAGGAGTTCAAAATATGAACACGAAATGGTGGCGAATGAAACTACGTTATCAGGTTTTCTTTTTTTTTTAATATTTATCACTAGACTGGGTGACCAATGAAAGGTTTAAAGTTTTTTTTAAATGTAAAAAAGAAAGTCAAAAAAAGTTATAGAAAAAAATTCAAAAATACTTGAATTAATAATTCAAAATTGATAGCCACAAAATGAGACACCGAATGGTGTATCAGGTCCAAACGCCATCTGTTATCGAATAGTGTTATTAAGTAGAAAAAAGTATTAAGTTCGTTCGATCGGCACTAGATGGCATTAGCTGTGTTATAAAAGGAGTAAGCGGTATTACTTTTGTAACCGTTCCATTAAAAAAAAACTACCTTAAACGAATTTTCTCGAAGATAAGACCCTGACAGATCGATTTCTAGACCTAAAAAACACCTAATCCTAGATTTTAGTCAAAATCGTTAGAGCCATTTGCGAGATCGTAGTGGCATACAAGAATTCCTCGTTTAGTATTATATCATAACTAGTGGCCCGCTCCCGGCTTCGCCCGGGGTGCTTTTTTGCAATTCAGCCGATAAATTACTTTAAACCGCCATCTGTGAGAACTTTATGGAACTCACAGATAAATAATTTTATTGCTGTATTGAATAAGTATCAACAGATGGCGCTATGTTAATAATATTATATAATTTGCAAAAAAATAATAAACAAAATGAGATATAAACTATCCTATCTTTTAAGTTGGACCAAATAACAGATACTTATGAAGTTTGATCAAAGTCGGTTCAGTAGTTTCAGAGTTTATCGCGAACATAAATCGTGACACGAAATTTATATATATATATATATATATATATATATAGATAGATAGATACCATACTATATGATGTCTGCTTTATATACGTTATACTATTTTAGGACGAGTTTTTTTTTATATGTTAATGTCGGCAGACAGGCTGACGGTTAACTTGATGTTAGGTGGCTACCGTCGCCTATAACACAAGCAACGCCACAGTTGCTGCAAGTGCAATGCTGACTATATTAGGATTAAGGATATGGAAAGGATTGGAAAGGGATAGGGTAATGGACTTCCCTATCCCTTTTTCAAATGTAGTTTGTATAATTTATATATAATTATACTAATTATAAAGCTGAAGAGTTTGTTTGTTTGTTTGGTTGAACGCCTTAACCTCAGGAACTACTCGTTCGAATTGAAAAATTATTTTTATGTTCGAGAAAGGCTATATAACATTTTGAACGCGGACGAAGTCGCGGGCAACAGCTAGTAACTCATACATATACCTATTGTTAGCGTCTGCTATTTATGTCAACTGAAGTTGATTGAAAAGTGCTCTGTGACGTTTCTAAAGAGGTGTTCATTCATGCAGATTCACTCATTTGTTCATTCATTCAATCTCATTCGATGGTAGGATAAAAAAAGGCTTTCACTCACTCAGTCAGTTCAGTTGAACGAACGCGTGCGCGAAGAAAGGTCGATGTCGTATTTCCACACACATCTTGAATTTTGAATTGTAGTTCAGTACCATGAGAGTTCAGTACCATCTACCATGAGTTATAATGACTGCACTCTCTAGCGAGAGCGTAAAATATTTATATGGAAAATTGACAATTTGACATTGACAGTTGACCGCACTCGCTAGCGAGAGCGTAAAATATTTATATGAAAAATTGTCAATTTGACATTGACAGTTGCCCGCACTCGCTAGCGAGAGCGTAAAATATTTATATGGAAAATTGTCAATTTGACATTGACAGTTGACAGTTTTTCATACTCTCGCTAGCGAGTGCGGTCATTGTAAACTCATGGTAAAGGCACTGATGTATCGTTCGATCAATAAAAGTATAAAGGGACTCAGTATAAAGTGGCCTAACTAATGTACCCGAAATAGAGGGCGCTAACACTATTGTAATGTACAGTAGAACGCCGATTATCCGAATTAATTGGGACCGGGGTCGATTCGGATAATCGAAAATTCGGATAATCGGACTGGTAATGAAGAAAAACGAACTGTTGGAAGCAAAACAAACGTTTTGTTTTCGTTCACGTTCGAGCGCGCTGGTGTTATATATACATACAGGCATGACCTGCTGGAGCTTCGTAATATGGAACTGCGGTGCTTCAAGGCTTGCATCCTTATGCTACTGCTACACCTGCGTCTTAACGCGTTAATTAGTGCGTTAAATAAGGCATTACGCAGATGTGGCCAAGATTTTAATGCGTTAATTTGCTAACGGCAATACTAATGGATTGCCAAGATTTTAATGCGTTAATTTGCTAACGGCAATACTAATGGATTGCCAAGATTTTAATGCGTTAATTTGCTAACGGCAATACTAAGAAATATCTCAATTATGGGGAAAAACATAGAGCGTGTGTTTGAGGCAAGGAACTTAGGGCTTGTTATGGACGCTAACTTAACTTTTGAACAGCATATAATACAATCTATTAGAACTTGTTTTTATAAACTCAAACTTTTGTATAGAATAAGGCCGTATCTAAGTGAAGAATTGCGAATACAGTTGGTAGAAACGCTCGTACTGTCCCGACTGAACTATATGGATACAGTATTTGGTCCTCGTCTGCTCAAACGAACGCAACGTCTAATCCAAAGAGTACAGAGTGCATGTGCACGTTTTTGTTTTAAAATACCACCTCGAAGTCATGTGACGCCTTTTTTAAATAAACATGCAATTTTGAAAATGAGGTCTAGACAGAAACTGCATTTAGCAAGTTTACTCTTTGGTTTAATAAAATACGAAACTCCAAAATATTTGTATAAGCGACTCGAATGGATCGGGGGTTCCAGATCTGGTGAAGTACGTAGGCATTCCCGAGAACTGTGCACGCCACGTCACGTGTCAATGAGTTTTAGAGGTAGTTTCCGATACGCGGCTAGTAAGATCTGGAATAACATACCGCCACCAATTCGCAATCTTCACAGTTTGCACGGGTTCAAGACCAAATTGAAACTTTTTCTCAAGGAACGGCAGAAACAACAGGAAAATTTGAAAACAGAAGTATCAATTATCTAATTTTTTCTATCATAGTTCGAATAACGTCAGTAGTATATATATTTACACTTATGGTTGCACTTATAATATATTTAATATATGTATAAATTAATTAATGTATTTAAAACTATATTGTGATTATTCAATTATTTATGTTATTAGAGACTGTTATATATATTTCTCTAGTCTAGTGATATATATTATTTATGTGTAATGTTATGGACTTGGGCGGGCGTCCGTGAAGCCGACCATGAGGTCCCCAGCGGAAGATCAGCGCTGTGTGTGACTTGTAGCACACACAGCATATGCTGAGTTGGGTGCCTATTTGGGTCGAGACACTGGTGCATGCACTGGCAAGTATGGTACCATTGCCAACACGATTAAAATTATTCTTATTAAACTTGTATTGCATGTGCTATTTGTGTTGATTCAATAAAAATTCTTTTCTTTCTTTCTTTCTTTCTTTCTAATGGCATTAGACGTTAAGCGATAGCTCGGGTGTCGGTTTTTTTGACACATCAAAGGGTTTTAACGCGTAATTTAACGCTTAACGCGATGTTGGCTACATTAACGGCTTAACATCGTCTCATTCCGCAGGACCGAGTTCAACGACGACGCATTTGAATCATCCACCATCTTCTTCTTTTTTGTTTTTTCTTTTTTATTAAATTGCATAAATGCATATAATCATTAATTACACTCATTGCTGCAACTAGTGCAGCTGCTTCAACTTCCATTTTGTATTAGCGCGTTAACGGGATGAATTAGCTTTTAACGGCGTTAGAACCTTAATGTAGCCAAAGCGTATTTTTAATGCCTTAAGTGTTAGTTGGACATTAACACTAACGTTAACATTAACGCAGGTGTAGCAGTAGCATTAGAGTTCAACAATTCACGGAAGTCGCGCGACGTAAAACATGTACATAGTGTACGTATATGTCTTTGTATTCTTGCGTCCCCACAAAACTTGTTTTTATTGAAAAATTACTTGGTTTTAATTTTTTATATTACACGATTCGGATAATTAGCGATTCGGTTAATCGGCGTTCGGATAATCGGCGTTCTACTGTATTTAATACTTTGCATTACAGGGTGTAATACCGCCAGTTCCAAGATCTGAAGCAGACTTCGATCCTGGTTCCAAATATCACATAATTTCCGACCAAGTAAGTACAGATTAGTAAGTTTTTGTGTTTGTGGACAAAAGAATAAAAAAATGTATGGGATGTATCACGTGATTTAGCGACGGCATAATATGTCAATCCCATACATTTTTTTTTTTCAAACTTCGTTATCGTTTCGTTATCGTTTTAAATTGTTAATTTGACTAGTATCCCAGGACACATATTAGGACGTCCACAAACAAGGTGGAAAGACGACCTGATAGGGTAGGCCTATGTCCAGCGAAAAGCGACTTCATTTTATACTATGTGGATGTGGTTCTTATGAATTACAGTATGAGAGTACAAGTAAAAATATTAATTAGATCGACGACACGTTTGGTCTAGTGGCTAGTGAGCTGTTAACCAAACGGTCGCGGGTTCGAATCCCGCTAGGGGACAAATGTTTGTGTGTTAACTTTTTACCTTTGTACCTGAGTCGTGGATGTTTTTTATTTATAATATGTATGTATTTACAAAAAAAAAGTAATATATATATTATATCAACTGTTTGGTATCCATAATACAAAACATTAGTTGCTTAGCGTGGGAACTAGATGGTGCTGTGTGGAATGTGTGAAGATATAAATATTTATTTTTTATTTAAACAAGGTGTATTTTTTCTAATAAAAGAATTTTTCTGAAATAAACGTAGTCTAAATTACTCCTTATTACATCAGCTACCTGCCAATAAAAGTCCCGTCAAAATCAGTCCAGCCATTTCAGAGATTAGCCGGAACAAACAGACAGACAGACAAAAATTGTAAAAAAAAATGTTATTTTAGTGTATGTACCGTATATATATTCATATGCATGTAGTAAAAAACGGTTATTTCAATATTACAAACACAATTTTATTTATATGTATAAATTAATAGATCTGAGAGAGTTTTCTAAAAAAAATCTATAACCAGTCGAAGAAATAATGAAATGATGACAACATAAATTGGTTCTTATTGCGTACTACAATAGAGTGTTAATTGTTTTGTACATAAAGGAGTACATAAAATATTTCCTGGCGACGATTCTCGAGTTCCAAGTGTTCGAGCAGCTGTGTTCGGCTGCAGGTCACAGCGGTAACCTGCACGAGTGTGACGTTTACAGAAGTAGAGAGGCTGGCAGAGTACTCAGGTATGTATGTTAAGCCTAGTGTACACGGGTAGAGTAAACGGTAGAATCAACTAGCGTACTATTCTACCAGTTCCAAATACTCTACCAGTTTTAGTAGAGTAACTTGACAGCAGCCTGTCCAGTGCTATATATTATAGGTCAGTGGGCCTATAGCCTATATGATCGAGCGAAATCATCCAGAAGTTGCCTATTCGCTAGAACTTTGAAAAGATTTGGGTTATATGAGCTCGGAAATACAGACGTAGGAAGGGAGTTGCAAACCTTGGCTTGGCAGTGCACATTATAAAGGATGTTTTAAAGCGCTTAGTCCAAAAAAGAGGGATTTGGACAAAATGAGGATGTTGACCAGCCGTACGTCTGAATGTCCGATGGAAGAAAGGGGAAGGCAGTGTATATTTTTCTTTGTCTATAGGGCTGGTTATCACACAAATAAAGGACTTTCATATCTTGACACTTCATTCACTATAACTTAATCTAATTACAACTAAAAACCTACTATTTGTGAGAGACGTGTATGCGCCGTGTTAAATGTGTTAGGAGAGAGGGAGTGAGACAGCTTGCGAGCGAGACAGCATACCTTGTCATAGAATAGAATTTAGGCGTCTATGTGCCAAGTTTTGCATCTTAGTTTTAAAAGCGTATGTTAAATTAAATAACTGATAGGTTTAAAGGACAGATGAACAATGTTTTTTGTTACAGCGAAATAATGCAGCCAGGCTCTTCTAAGTCAGCGTCAGACATCATCAGAACCATGACAAGGGGCAAGACCAACAGGATATCACCGGAATCACTCGTCAAGTAAGCGATCGGACTAAACATGGAATTGAATAAAAAACATGAATTAGAATAATATTTTGTGACCTAATATTTTTAAATATTAAGGTTGACAGACAGGCTGACGGTCCACTTAACGGTAGGTGGCTACAAACAACGCCATATGCGCTGCCGAGCATAAAAAGATTTTGGGTAACGATAAGGAAGGGATGGGGTAATGGGCTCTGGCATCCCTTACTCACCGAAACACATAAGCACATATGCTGTTATTTCACGATGTTCTTCTGTAAGAAGATGGTTACTGCCACCAGTCGGTGGTGCCCAAATGACTGCGAAACGCAGTGTGCCCTGCCACTACTTTCCAAATTCAGACCAGAGCCAACTTAAGTTCATTTCCAAAGTTGACCCCGCCGGGAATTGAACCCGGGGCCCCTTAGACGTTAGGCAAACACCCATACGACTCGTCCAACAGGCTTGTCGAAAATTCGAAATATCAACCTACGAATATACAATCAGAATCATTAAAAAATTGTGATCATATTATGATGTTATTTATTGAAGAAACATATGTTTTTTTTTTATATTCATCGAAGTTTTTCTTATGTAAAATCAAATCAAAATACTTTTTTATCAATTAGGTTTCTCAAGAAACTCTTATGATCGTCGTCATAAATTTAAATTTACTCGGGTTTCGGGAAAAAGCTAAGATGACGATTCTGAGAAGAAACCCCGAAAAAATACTATTCTTTTTGTCATCTTTAAAATATAAAATTACAATAATTAAGTACACAATACAAACATAATCAAAGTCCATATACAATACTAGTGACCAGCTCCCGGCTTCGCACGGGTGCAATTTTTTATTCAATCCAGCGGATAGATTACCTTACACCGCCATCTGTTAGATTCTTATGGAACTCACAGATAAATAATTTCTGGATTGAATAGGTATCAACAGATGGCGCTATGTTCATAATATTATATAATTTGCAAAAAAAATAATAAACAAAATGAGATATAAACTATCCTATCTTTTAAGTTGGACCAAATAACAGATACTTATGAAGTTTGATCAAAGTCGGTTCAGTAGTTTCAGAGTTTATCGCGAACATACATCGTGACACGAGATTTTTATATATATAGATATAAGGACTAAATCTATTTCAGATACTTCAGACCCCTCGAACTATGGCTGCGTGTTCAAAACAGAGATGAAAATTTGATAGGATGGAGTTCCAACTATGAAGACGTCGGTTTGTTCTCACCGCAAAAGAGCGACGGTGCAACCCGGACTCTATCGCTAGTGTTAACAATTGTATACGTGTTTTTCAATTCACTGTGAATAAACGATTTGTTGTTTTAATTTGTTTGTTTTATTTTTAACAAAAAACTTACAGCAAAACGAAATAACATACAAAATGGAGACATATATTGTCACTTTACTTACATTGCCAATTTATACTCAAGGATATAGTATAGCCAAACGGTTTATTTATATTATTTATTTAATAAAGTAGACAGATTGCAATTACATAAAAACTATACCTAAGCAATACATTAATTGTTAAATTTCAGTCCTATACAGTGTACATACAAAATAAAAGGTTTTTAACTCCCTGCCAGCGTATTTCCGAGCTCATATAACCTAACTCTTTTCAAAGTTCGAGTAAATAGGCATTTTCTGAGTGAGCTCGTTCCATTAGGCTTCATCTCTACACGACTAAGTGTTGGCCAAGAGCAAACCCATCTCTAATTAAAAAAACAGCATGTTTGACTTAATTATTAATGACTTATATTACTTGTATTGTATTGTAACACTAGCAAGCACAAAAGAATTAAATCTTATGCATTATTTATGCACAATATTATTAGCAAGTATTTAAGTAGGTCCTACAACTACTTAATATTAACCTAATATAAAATAAAGATTTAAAAAAAACGATAAGGTCCAGACACGGGAAAATATAGATCGTAACTCAAAATTGGCATTTATTATACAGGAAGTATATGACAGTGAATGTGTTAATTACCATTAAAAAATTAAAAATAATTATTATTATTATTATTAATTTATTTCAGACATATTAGTCCATACGTTAATACGTATGATATTATGTTTATTTTTTAGTAATTTACTAATTACTTAAAAATAAACATAAATTAAACTAAATAAACTAAACTTAACTATTTACATCTTCAAGTAAAAATCAAAAGAATAATAATAATAATAACATAATACATAATACACAGTGATCAAGCCATCCTTTTCTGCCATGAACCTCACTCAAGACGGTAACCATCTACCATCAAGTGAGCCGCCAGCCTGTCTGCTACCTTTATCTTAAAAAAAACACAAAGGTATGAAGTTCTGATGATCCTATTGGTTTAACCATGTCAGCACATAACCATTGTCTTTCATTATAAAAATTGTCTCAAAAAAGGTTGATTACTCCTTCTAAATTTTATCTCGTCTGCCCATAATATTATTTAGGTATGTATTCTGACT
Organism: Synanthedon andrenaeformis; assembly: GCA_936446665.2. Taxonomy (NCBI): domain Eukaryota; kingdom Metazoa; phylum Arthropoda; class Insecta; order Lepidoptera; family Sesiidae; genus Synanthedon; species Synanthedon andrenaeformis. The sequence goes on from OW387803.2 coordinate 928,403, forward strand.
TGTATTTTGCTACTAATACTTTGAAAGCTACTAATGGGCGTTTAATGTTCATATTAATGATAGACAATTTACTTGAAACGATGGTTATTAGACTAGTTTTATTATGGTATGTTGAAGCAGAATTTAATAGAATGACCGAATAACTTTTAGGGCATCAGTCAAAACCGGTATGAAATCTTAATTTTATGGATATTTTTTCCGCCATTTCCGGTGGAGGCGAGAATATTGTCATAAGTTTTAGATAACTAAATAAAAAGTACCTAGTCATACTTTTAAAAAAAATTAACTAGCTGTGCCCGCGGCTTTGCTTATTAATTTAAAATTTAAAATTGCATTTTAAAATTTTCGAATCTGACAGGTATAAAAATAATAAAAGTTAAATAGTCTATTAGTTATCTACACATTTTATTGTATTTTTTAGTTTATATAATGTTATATTTTATAAGAATACGCGGACGAAGTCGCGTGTACCACATAGTGTAATATAACTTCTATCTAGGTATCTTAATATCATGCTAATATAAAATCTATAATCTAGGTAATATAAAATTACATTTTAACAATAACGCCCGTGCGAAGCCGTAGAGGGATACTAGCTAAAGACGAAATGAAGACTTGTACGTTTGAATATTTTGCCAAAAAAAAAACCATACACTTGAAACTACTGAACTCTGAACCACGTTATCAATACTAATAATAATCTGTAAGTGTAAGTATTGTATGTATGTATGTATGTTCCTCCATAACTCTGAAACGAATTAACTGATTTTCATGAAACTTGGTAGATAAACATTTGGACGTACGGGACACAGGATAGGCTACTTAATATTTTTCAACGCGGACGAAGTCGTGGGCACCAGCTAGTTTAAAAATATATCTGATTGCTCCTAAACTCTCTTAAGCGGTTATCACACTTTACAATTTGAAGGAATCCAATTTAGGTACCTAAGTAGTGAACCAAGTGATCACACTACACTAAATTGATTTCTAAATCCGAAGACATAGAATTGAAAAAAGATAAAATCTAAATTGGATCCAATCTGTTCTAACTGCGATTACACTTTCCAATTTCCCAAATTGGAATCCTTCAAATTGTAAAGTGTGATAACCGCTTTAAGCTTAGTCCACATTAGCAGACATGTTGACGTGAGACGTGTCAAGGTTGTCTTAAGGTACGAGACTATATTTAATTTTTTCAAGATTATTGTTTTTTTTTTTTAAATTTTTAACAGGACAACATGTAACAAGTAGCTGTAGATACCAGTAATTGGTACACAAATGTAAAAGTGTTTTTATATGTTATATATGTGCCTTAGCTAATTTTGATGTGCTGTTGGTATTTCAATTAAATAAATATATATATATATATATATATGGGAGACTACATGTCAACGTTAGGCATGTTGCGCAACTTTTTGACAGTATGGTGTAGACATCCCACAATGACAGTGTGAAATTCGAACCGAAAAAATAACAATAATACGAATGTTAAATCAATAAAACAAAATAAAAAATATGTTTACCGTAAAATATTTTAACTATCCGATTTTAGTGCAGCACTACCGAGAAAACGTTGGCAACATTATTTTAAAATTTGACATTAGGATCTGTCAAATTACTCCTTCGAATTATGGAACGCACTTTAGTGTGTACTAAGCCTAACAGTTTACTTTAGACCGACATTTTTTTTATTGAATTCATGTCAGTACTTAGAGTGACTTAGATCAGCGCCGGACACGTCGTTTTGATAGTTTTTTTTTTAATCTTTTTTTTATAACCGGATAAATTATTTTCATCATGAGTACATAACTCATATGTTTGTTGAAGCTTATACCTATTCAAGTTTTGAAAATGCGTTTGAAAAGAATATTTTTCTAAAGCGGTAATTTTATTTGCTTAAATAAAGAGAAAATATTATTTAGCACAACGTAGAAAAAATTGCAATAAGTAGGTACCTACTTATATTATTTGTTTTATATTTAAAGATAAACATTCACAAACGTTTTTTTATATATTTTTAATTAAACAAATATATAAAAGTTTATTTTTTTATACGTTGTTTTTTTTATAATGTTGCCAATCTCAAAATCAATTATTAATTTATTAATTTATTGTTATTAATTGTAAAATTTTGAGTACACAATTTTACAATTGTAAAATATTGAGATTGCACAATTTTACAATTGTAAATTCGCTGTCCGCTTCTTTCTGTTTTTCCGCTATTTTCTTCTAAACCACCGAACGAATTGTGATAAGGTTTTCATTAATTAAAAAAAGCTATGATAGTTTCATATCTCTTTTCTATGAAGCTATGAAACTATGAAAACTATGAGCTCTGTATTTCAAACTTAAATATGTATGAAATATATTTTCATACATATTTAAGTTTATGTATAAAAAATATACAAGTTTCAAGCGTTAAAACTAAAATAATAAGAAACTCTTCATACAAAACTAATTGATCTTCTTTGGGACCTATATTTATTTTGTAACGTACTAGCGGGCAGCCTTCGACTTTGCACGGATTTTTTCTGCATTTTACATATAAAAAAACCTTCCTCGTTTAACGCTCTTTTCATTAGTGAAAACCGCATTATTTAAGATCCGTTGCATAGTTTAAAAGATCTAATGATCCAGTAACTTTGTCGCCTGAAAGTATGGGGTAGTATGCGTCAAATCCGGTAGTTCTGTTTTTTTTGCAGACTTGTTTATGATGTTGGCCTATACTAATGAATAATCCAAGTTTGTGGCCTCGAGCGCCGAACGCAACTTTTTCAAAAATCGAAAAAAAAACGCAAGTCTGCAAAAAACTAGACTACCGGATTTGACCCATGCTGTGATGTATAAAGTTACTGGACTATAAGCGTACATACAGAGGGACAGATGGCGGGAAGCAACTTTGTTTTATCTATACTAATATTACAAAGAGGAAAGATTTGTTTGTTTGTTTGCATTGAATAGGCACCGAAACTACTGGACCGATTTGAAAAATTATTTTACTGTTGGCAAGCTATATTATCAGCGAGTAACATAAGCCGCGTGCAACAGCTAGTGCTATATAAAAAGATGCATCCGAAGCCGGAGGCGTGGCGCTAGTATACAGATAAAAATGTTAATTTTTCATAATAGTAACCAAACAAAACAAGAAACTAAAAAAAACTACATGTCAAAATTACTTTCGCTTAACAAGATGTACGATATAATAAAAATAATGAATGCCTCAACTTTCATTTCGAAAAGTCTTTATTTCACTAGTTGACCACTAATTACATTTGGTCTAGCTAGACGGTACAGTGGGTCCGCTGTGTGTTATTTACTAGCGAACCGCTTCGCTTCGCACGGGTGATTTTTTTTTTGCAAATTATATTTAAAACCGTCCTCATTTAACGCTCTTTACATTAGTGGAAACCGCATTAAAATCTGTTGCATAGTTTAAAAGACCTAAGCGTACCTACATACAGAGGGACAGACGACGGGAAACGACTTTATTTTATACTAGCTGGCGCCCGCGACTTCGTCCGCGTTGAAAAAGAAAAAAGTAGCCTATCCTGTGTCCTGTACGTCTAAATGTTTATCCACCAAGTTTCATGAAAATCAGTTAATTCGTTTCAGAGTTATGGAGGAACATACATACATACAGAAAAAAATTCTAAAAATCGTCAATTTAGTTTCAGTATCATGTATAGGGCCTATAAACACGAAATCTCTAAAAACAAAGTAACTTACTCCATGACCGACCCTTACAGATTTATTATTAGTATTGATAATATTATGTAAATATATATTTACTAACTAGCTGTGCGGTCGACTGTAGTTCGTTTTTGAAATATTTTCTAGGATAAAAACATTTTTTCCAGGATAAAAAGTATCCTATGTGGCAATTCAGGTAATAAACTATCTGTGTGCCTCATTTCATCTGAATCAGTTAAGCTGTTTTGCGTGCTTGAGTAATCTAACATAATCGTCATTTCTAACATATTCAATGAATTATACACTCACATTTAGAATACATTTTCTAAAAATTTTGTGAATGATAATAATTTATCTTGAAAAACACGAAAAATAAAAGGAATAAAACGTAAAATAGAGAAAAACCAAGGTCCCACACAAGGCTAGGCTTGGCTGTGATCTAAAATTTTGCTTCAAGTAAAAAAAAAATTTTTTCACTAAACAGCCAAAATAAAATATATCGTAAATTTTGTACCTTAAAATCTATCAAAAAGCTGTAACACTGTATTTTCAGTCATTCTTGAAATGAGATAATTAAATTCGTATCAAGAATTTTTACCTGCCACCGCAGTCGTGTCGAGAACCTAGGTTATGCACGGACAGTAGGTAAGTCTAGATTTTTATACTTACTTATTTTATAACATAATCATCATTTCACTGTCCAGTCAGTCCCCCACAATTTCTCACTAGGTAGGACCGGTCATTATTTAACTTTGTAATTTTGCGAATCGTCTTTCATAATAAGCCGGGGTATGAAAATTTATGGGAGTAAAATTAAATGTCACATGTCACACGTTACAGGCTACAATATGCTTCAATACATGACATAGTAATATAATATAATTATCAATACTAATAATAAATCTGTAAGGGTCGGTCATGGAGTAAGTTACTTTGTTTTCAGAGATATCGTATTTATAGGCTCTATACATGATAATGAAACTAAATTGACGATTTTCAGATTTTTTTTCTGTATGTATGTATGTTCCTTCATAACTCTGAAACGAATTAACTGATTTTCATGAAACTTGGTAGATAAACATTTGGACGTACGGGACACAGGATCTATTTAATATTTGTCAACGCGGACGAAGTCGTAGGTACATATAATATATTATATTAATATGTTTTAATTATATTTAATAAATTATTTATTTATTTGTTCGTTCGTATTTATTAAATTATTTATTTATCGTTCGTAAGGAGTAAACTGCAGTTGTGCGAAACACTTTTTTTCCTTAATTTTTTGTTAGAGGCTACAATATGCTTCAATACATATTAATATAATACAATACATACAATATATTTATATCCATTGATATTTATTTGTGAATTGAGAAAATTAACAAACTAATAAAGCTAAAAAAATGCATTCATTTACCCTCATTTACTAATCTATGTATTTTATAATCGTAAACTTAAGGAGTAAACTCCAGTCGTGCGTCGGAGCTGACACACACACTTTAAAAAAAAAAACATACTAAGGGGGTGGTGGTTATCTTACAGAAGACCATTGGGAAATCAGCATGTGTGCTGTTGTGTTTCGGTGAGTGAGTAAGGGATGCCAGAGCTTACACATACGGCCACGGCTTATACATACGAGGTGTGTACAGAAAATAACGGGAATTTTTAAATTTCGCGGGTTTGGAGAGTCCAATTGTCAATATATTTTTTTTATTATGTTGGTATACATGCCCTTGAAGTATGATAAAATTTTCAGCTGTATTCATTGCTTACTTTGTCTGTGGCAGCCGTTAAGGTTAGACGTGTTTTTATGAGCTGATCGCCGAAAGAAATTATGATGAAATGGGAAATCAGCATGTGTGCTGTTGTGTTTCGGTGAGTGAGTAAGGGATGCCAGAGCCTATATCCCAAATTCCTTATCATTAATGCTACTATGGTCTGCACCTACGGCGTGTACGATCAGTGGAAGACAGGTCGACAGACCTTAACATGAAAAAAAAACTGAAGTAGGCCCTACACAGTAAAAGTATTTATTTATTTTATTTATTTATTTATTTATTTATTTATTTATTTATTTATTTATTTACAGGAACATAATTCATATAGTTAACTATGAAGACACACACTATAGGCATGCAGGCCTGTATCGTGTGCTTCATAAATGTAATATATTTTTTGATATTTAAAATAAATATCAAAAAATAAAAATATTAATTATAATAATTAAAAATACAAATAATAACAAATTATAAATGACTAAATACACTAAATTATCTAATAATAAGTAGTTACATTTATTAATTAAAACTAAGAAATTAAAACTACTCACTAGAAAATGCTATAAGTAAAAAAAAAATGCCCCAGGCCATCTCCATCTGGCGGAGTTGCGGAAGAGTGTTCGTCCGACCTCGCAACTTCGCCTTATAGCGGACGTGAAGGACGCCAAGAGGTTTAGTCGGTAGGTGTTCCCCAATACCATCTCGGGGCAGGAGTCCGACATAACCCATCGGTCTGTCCCCAGGCCGGTGGGTATCCATGATGGATTCCTCTTGTAAAAAAAAAAAAAAAAAAAGCCATCTCCATCTGGTAGAGTACCTAGCAAACTAAGGGCATTGCCTCGCTGGATAGCGAGGATTATTCTTTATAGTAGTTACATACGTTTTTAAATTATTTAAATAGTTTTTATATGTATATACAGGGCGTCCCACGACTATGCCACATGGAGGGAAAGTACCTTGAATATTGTAGATGGAACATTTTACTGAAAGAAGACATTATTTTAATTTAAAAAACAATTTAAACTGCATTCATAGATTTTTAAATAATTACATGGTTGAACTGGGAATCGAACTCGCTACATGAGAAAAAAAATTACCCTGTAACTTTATCATACCGATCGAAAGGCTTCATCATAAGGATAATTTTTTGCTAAATAACATAGTGTCAGAAATAAAAGGAAGACCATGAATTTTAACGTTTTTAATACAAAATTAATCATTTTATCAAATGCTCAAAATGAGTCCCATACTGTTGAATACAAAGTCGCACTCTTTTGATTATTTCACTCCCTGTCGATTTTTTGATCTTGTTGTGGTGGATATTTAGAATAATATGTCTAAGTTCTGTTTGTAGCTCGTTTTTACGCGTATAATTTACGCGTCAGGATACAGCTCGATTTGTTGCATACAACCAGGTACCTACCTACTAATTACATTTTATCATGCACTTAAATTATAATAGGGAAATGATGCGTACTTCTCAAGTGGGTACATTTATTAGTAATAGTAATAGGTACTTATGATAATGCCGTTGTATGTCCTTACGGCAGTGTCAGCTTTTAATTTTTCTGAACAAAATTTCACATCAAATGTTAAAATTCATGGTCTTCCTTTTATTTCTGACACTATGTTATTTAGCAAAAAATAATCTTTATGATGAAGCCTTTCGATCGGTATGATAAAGCTACAGGGTAATTTTTTTTCTCGTGTAGCTGGTTCGATTCCCGGTTCAACCATGTAATTATTTAAAAATCTATGAATGCAGTTTAAATTGTTTTTTAAATTAAAATAAAGTCTTCTTTCAGTAAAATGTTCCATCTACAATATTCAAGGTACTTTCCCTCCATGTGGCATAGTCGTGGGACGCCCTGTATATGTATATTGTATTATGTATGTGTGGATGCGTGTGTGCGTATATATGTATGGTATGATATTTTATAATATCTTACACGTATCATCTACAAGTATGTTATGACTCGTGTGTGTTTGTGAATATAGTGGTGAAAATTTTGGAACTTAGTTTAAGAATTTTCTGTAATGTCAAGGGTCGATATTGATGTTAAATGTTTTGTACACCTGTCATTGGAATTCACATAAGACCATGACCGAATGTAAAATTGTATTATTGTGTTGTATTGTTGTGTCTTCTGTTGGTGTACCTTAATAAATAAATAAATAAATAAATAAATAAATAAATAAATAAATAAATAAATAAATAAATAAATAAATAAATAAATAAATAAATAAATAAATAAATAAATAAATAAATAAATAAATAAATAAATAAATAAATAAATAAATAAATAAATAAATAAATAAATAAATAAATAAATAAATAAATAAATAAATAAATAAATAAATAAATAAATAAATAAATAAATAAATAAATAAATAAATAAATAAATAAATAAATAAATAAATAAATAAATAAATAAATAAATAAATAAATAAATAAATAAATAAATAAATAAATAAATAAATAAATAAATAAATAAATAAATAAATAAATAAATAAATAAATAAATAAATAAATAAATAAATAAATAAATAAATAAATAAATAAATAAATAAATAAATAAATAAATAAATAAATAAATAAATAAATAAATAAATAAATAAATAAATAAATAAATAAATAAATAAATAAATAAATAAATAAATAAATAAATAAATAAATAAATAAATAAATAAATAAATAAATAAATAAATAAATAAATAAATAAATAAATAAATAAATAAATAAATAAATAAATAAATAAATAAATAAATAAATAAATAAATAAATAAATAAATAAATAAATAAATAAATAAATAAATAAATAAATAAATAAATAAATAAATAAATAAATAAATAAATAAATAAATAAATAAATAAATAAATAAATAAATAAATAAATAAATAAATAAATAAATAAATAAATAAATAAATAAATAAATAAATAAATAAATAAATAAATAAATAAATAAATAAATAAATAAATAAATAAATAAATAAATAAATAAATAAATAAATAAATAAATAAATAAATAAATAAATAAATAAATAAATAAATAAATAAATAAATAAATAAATAAATAAATAAATAAATAAATAAATAAATAAATAAATAAATAAATAAATAAATAAATAAATAAATAAATAAATAAATAAATAAATAAATAAATAAATAAATAAATAAATAAATAAATAAATAAATAAATAAATAAATAAATAAATAAATAAATAAATAAATAAATAAATAAATAAATAAATAAATAAATAAATAAATAAATAAATAAATAAATAAATAAATAAATAAATAAATAAATAAATAAATAAATAAATAAATAAATAAATAAATAAATAAATAAATAAATAAATAAATAAATAAATAAATAAATAAATAAATAAATAAATAAATAAATAAATAAATAAATAAATAAATAAATAAATAAATAAATAAATAAATAAATAAATAAATAAATAAATAAATAAATAAATAAATAAATAAATAAATAAATAAATAAATAAATAAATAAATAAATAAATAAATAAATAAATAAATAAATAAATAAATAAATAAATAAATAAATAAATAAATAAATAAATAAATAAATAAATAAATAAATAAATAAATAAATAAATAAATAAATAAATAAATAAATAAATAAATAAATAAATAAATAAATAAATAAATAAATAAATAAATAAATAAATAAATAAATAAATAAATAAATAAATAAATAAATAAATAAATAAATAAATAAATAA